>JAXQQM020073940.1:0-248315 GCA_034641835.2 Pinus albicaulis | reverse complement strand
TTAGACTCCTATACCAATAGGTGTCATTTTTCATGATTGGCTTGATTAAACTATGGAATATGTTCAAACCCTTTTTTGAGCAAAGGTGTTCCATATTCTTGAAAAACCAAAAAATCAAAAATTTTAAAAAATGTAAAGAGGGTATACCCCAAAAGAAAATCAAAGGGTAAGAAAAATAAAATGGTCAAAAAAGTGAAAGAAATGAACCCCAAACAAAAATTAGACCAAGGAAAGTGTGCAAATCCAAATGCCACTACTATTTCATTTTTGTAAATAAGCAATTGTGTGCAGCTTGTAAAACTTTGCCACAATTTATGAAGGGTCAAACTGTTTAAACTTGACTCATTCATGTTTCAATTTCATGTTTTAGAATAGAGAATAAATATCTGACCAAACTGTTTAATCTTGGCAGATAAGTAGATAGGTAGAGTTAATAAAATGTGCTCAACAGTTTAATCTGAGCCCTTGGATGTAATAAGGGTAGAAATAGATAGATTTACCATGTAAAAGAAAAGAATATTGATAAGGGTTTGCAAGTCTAAATGCACCCTAATAAAGAAGTGAAAATGGTAGTAGTAGATAGGGTAGGTAGATGGTGTTACAAAGTTTTATCTGGTGAATGATGCTGCTACATGTTTTTGATCCTTTACTTTCATCACAAAAACTGAAGCAGGAAATACACTGGAAAATCACAGCAAGCAAAGTCAAAATCATTAACTTCCCTCATCACTTTCCCTTTAAAATTTTACTAATTTCCCCAAGGAACAAAGGTATTTGAAGATTAAAGGGGCTCAAGGCATTTCCTTGACTTTTGGAGGGACCGGACCCTCGGCCTAATGATCAAAAAGACTTAAGTACTTGAGATTATTTGTTATTACAATCATTCACTTTTAACCTTTTCCTAAGTAAAATCCTATTTTACTTAGGAAAATCATGTAAAGTTCCACAATAATCCCTCAAAATCACTTACTATTCTATGTTGAAGTGTTGAAGATGAGATATTGCAATTTACTTCAGAAATTGTCACTTTCTTAGATGAGAAAAGTGTTTTGAGTTCCCTTGTCCCTTTGTCATATTAATGTTTAACTCTAGTTACTAAATCCCTAGTGAAAATGCCTTATCCTAAGTATATAATTCCTTTTAAATTAATATCCCAAAAACCCCTCTATTATGTTTTAACCAAAGTATTTACTTCCCAAATATTCATTAAAAACCCGCTTCATACGCCCTTTGGTTAAATATATCCTTATATCATAGTCCCACTCCCATGGTAATTAAATAATGTTTATCTATTACCATATAAATAGAAATATCGAAATAACGTTTAAACATATAATTCTATATGTTTAACACAAAAAGAGTAAACCCGAAGTTTTATTTTTAAAACCAAAACTTCGGAAAAGCCCCTATGCCACCGTGGCCCATCCACCTGGCATTCCACCCGACGTTTCAACCACAAATGAAACCCCGCCGCAACCCCTCTTTCCATTATACCATGGGATTAATTAATTATTAGAATTAATTAATAACCAACTACCTCCACCAATCAACTCCCGCCCGGGGTGATTAATTAACGATAAATATATTGGGCCCGCACCATTTAACTTCCCACCATCTCCCCGTCATTTCAACCGTCGGATCGCCCCTCCAAAGATCAACGCTCCTCGGCAATTCCGCTACCCATCCTTTGTCAGAGCTTTAACGCGCGGGGGCTTGGTGGTATTTGACTAGTCTCCCGTCCACGTGTTGATACTCTAATGGAATCGCTGCCCGCTCGTTCAATACCACCTTTGTCCATAAGCGGTGCGGGGACTAACCGCTTACCGCCCAGCCCCCCTGCCCCACGTCAGCCCATACTAAAGTGACGTCACTCCTCGAAAAACTAAAAACCCCTCTTTTGACTTTGGAATTAAAACAAAATTTCGTGTTTTTATGTCATTTTCACCATTTGAACGTGACTGTGCTTTCCGCTATGAATTTCAAATTTCCACTGAAATCCACTGTTCTATTCAATTTCGCTCCAGAATTCCGCCAGACCTGTGTTCAAGCATCCTCCTACTACCGCCTGATACCTGTTAAAAGCCAGCTTTCCTCTAAGAACAGGTATTTATCCTATAGCGCTTCGAACTTCAAAAGAAAGTCTGTTTTCCTTGTTTTCCACTGGATTAGTTATTAAATCTTATCACTGAGATCATTCCCTGAGGTTTGAAACTGTGAATCGTTCCCTTGAAACTGCAATTGTGCTAATTTCCTTCATTTAAACTGAAATCGCGCCCGGTCCATGAAGAAAACCCAGAAACTGCCATTTTGAACACACAAGAACCAAAATGGGAGTTCCTGTAGCCTTGAATGATGCTCCATTTTGAACCTGGTTAAAACCTCACTCCCTTGTCCATTGAGAAATTGCTTGAAAAATCTACTCAGTTGTCCCCTGAAGAGGTGACCAGAAGATCACATCCTTGGATAAACAATCTTAATACTTGTCATAAGACTTGTTTACTCCAAGAGTGTTATCAAATCTATTCAAACAGAGGTTAGAAAGCATAACAGTTAAAGAGTATCAGCGGTTAAAGTGTATCAGGTAAAAGTCAGTGAAAATTAAAATGAAGTTACAGAGCAGTCAAAGGTAAACAGTAAAAGTAAATACAGAAGGCAGTAAAATGGTAAAAAGAGATGAGAATACTTTCACCAACATTGAAGTTTATCTAAAGTGAAAGTAAAACAGTTAAAAGAACAAAAAAGTGAAAAGATGAAAAACACAACAAAAAGGAACATTTTGCAGAAATTTAATGTTTTAGTCATTGTTTTTCAGAAACTATTGTGATCACTCCAAGATGAATTTTTCAAAACTGAAGGAGGTTTATGTTCTTAAGAGGATTATCTACAAAAACCTCTCTCACTTTTCTAACAGCTATTATGGTTTTGGAAATATTAAATAATGATGGAAAACACTTTTGGTGTGAAACTTCCGCTTAAGTCATTATATTTCAGAAGATCAGGCTAAAAATACTTATACAAAAAAATGAAGGATTTTTTTGTTCTAAGAGGTCTTATATCTACAAAAACTCTATCTCATTTTCTCCACGTGATTTCAAATCGGAGAGATACATGCACATGTTTAGAGGTTATTTTTTCGACTGTGAAACTCTGTTTTACACATCTTTGCAGAGCCTATGCACATTTGGTTAGAAAGCATAACAGCTAAAGAGTATCAGTGGTTAAAGTGTATCAGGTAAAAGTCAGTGAAAGTTAAAATGAAGTTACAAAGCAGTCAAAGGTAAACAGTAAAAGTAAATACAGAAGGCAGTAAAATGGTAAAAAGATATGAGAATAATTTCACCAATAGTGAGGTTTGTCTAAAGTGAAAGAAAAACAGTCAAAAGAGCAAGAAAGTAAAAAGATGAAAAAACATAACAAGAAGGAACATTTTTGCAGAAATTGCATATTTTAGTCATAGTTTTGCAGAAACTATTGTGATAAATACAAGATGAATTTTACAAAAATGAAGGAGGTTTATGTTCTTAAGAGGGCCATCTACAAAAACCTCTCTCAGTTTTCTAACAGCCATTATGGTTTTGGAAATATTAAACAATGTTGGAAAGCACTTTTTGCAGAAAATTCCAGTTTAAGTCATCATTTTGCAGAGAGGATTGTGGAAAATACAAAATACTTCATACAAAACTGAAGGATTTTTTTGTTCCTAAGAGACCCATCTACAAAAACCTATCTCATTTTTTTCACAGTGGTTTTATAATGAGAGATACATGTGCATCTTTACAGGCCAGTTTTCAGACTCTGTAAAACTCTGTTTTACACATATTTTTTACAGAGACTATTATGCATAGCTGGAGAGGAATTTTGGGAAAATGAAAGAGGTTTATCTCACCAACATATTTATCTACAATAACCTCTTTCAATGTTTACATATCTATTACGGATTGAGAAATACAAAGATATCATTGGACCCCAAGTTTGCAGAATTGTTGGAGCAGATTGCACAAAGAAAGGAAGCAGTTAGTGACTTGGATGCCTCATCATCAACTAAGAGTTGGATCAAATTAGAATTCTTCTCTTTGTTATCACCTATCCATACAAAATAGTGCCAAATAGATGCATTAGTTTGAGTGTCCTTTAATTAAGTTCTATTTATGTAAATAGTTGGAGAGATTTGTGAACCAATTTTGATATTTGTTTCAAGATATTTTAGTTTAGAATTGGTATAAATACTCCACTCTTGGAAGAATTTGGGGTGGATTCTATTACTTTGCTGTAACATTGAGGTTTTCGGAATAAAAGCATTTTGGAGAAATTTATTCGTGGTTTACTGGATGACGATTTGAAGCTTCAGGACTTTTTGCAGGATTCATGTGTTGGACTGCAGTTCAATAAGTCTTTCTACTCTTTGTCTTAAATTTTATATCAGTTCATAATATCATTATGTCCATTTCTGAATAATTTACATAAAGGATTGAATCAGAATTTACTTAATTGTACTCTGATTTCAAATGTGATTGTTCTTAATGTTTTCCTCTAAATTGGTTATAAGCACGAATTCTTAAATGCTCTTGCTTTGCTAATTTAAACATTCTTGATTACTATAATAAAGAATTCTTCATTGCTCTTTGTTTGTAATCATCTCATTTCTTTTTTTGAACATGGTGAAAGATTCTTAGCTGCCTTTCATCCCTTCAAATTCATCCCATCCACTTTAAATTTTAAGGATTGTTCTCTGTCTAGCTATCTTGCCCTGTAAAGCCATCTTGTGCGTAGAATAGAAATCCAGTAAAGCCATCCTTTGACTCCATAGCCCAATGAACTGAAAACTTTCAACCTTGCCCTTATTTTGTGGATTCCACCATTTTCCAAAACAAACTCTTAAATCGATAACTAGCCTAAAACCTTCCAAGAACAAAGATAAATTATAAAGAGAGAGCCCTCTCTGGATGCAAATTGGCTAGATTCTGCATCTGAAGGTTGGTTTGTGGTTACCTCGGGTATACTTTCCTCTTACACAACTTCTAGGAAAACCTGAGTGATAACATAGTGGCGACCATACTGGGGATCTGAATCATTTTATTGAAACTATTGTTTGATTTATAAGCTATAGACAGAGTCTGAAGATCAGCCAGGTAGCCTTTGAAATGCTTTTGCTCTGCAACTGCATAGTAAACAAATGCTGCTTCAGTCTATCTCTGGTTTAGCTTATAAACTGAACTGTGGATTCAAAACATTCAATCAGACTCTCTAGTTCAATAAATCTTTGAGAAAATTTTAATTAAAAATCTTAAATTTCTTAAAGAAATCATAGAAGTTGTTTTGAAAATTCATAAAAAAATAAAATAATGATAAAATATTCAAAATTTGGTTTCCTGAAGAACTAAATTTTTCTTCAGAATTGTTTTACAGGTTTAGATCTGATCTATGATGGTGGACAGGGATCAGACACACAAAGGTTAAAATCATCCACCTGGCGACTCCAAATCAATTTTAGAATCAAGACTCCACTGGAGGAATGAACCTCAAAGGACAATATGGAAAGATCAGGCTTTCAACTTGGATCTTAATCCAAGACATTATGTTCTTTCTCATTAAGAAATTTTTTCAATGTATATTGTATTTTATAGAAGATCTTAGATTAGTTCTTAGTTATTTTCCTTTGAAGTTTGTGAGTAATAATTCTCCTAATCTCTTTGAGCAGCTTTCTTATGAATCTAATGATGATCATTTTCCAATTAAGAAGCCTCAAATAATCAAGACTGATCTTGCAATCCCTGTACATATCCCTGTGCCATATAAAGTTCCAGATAGATATAAGCCCCTTATTCTACCTCCTTTACTCCATGATTTTCCTGAAAAATACTACAAGTATCTTCCTAGATTTGATGGAGAAAATGGTATCACGGCCCAAAAACATATTCAAGGTTTTGAAAATTATTTGTATTTATTTGAGATTGATGAAGATGATGTTAAAATCAGACTTTTTTCTCTTTCTTTGCAAAATAGAATAAAGAGTTGGTTAAAAAATCTTCCTAATGCTAGCATCTCAAATTTTCAACAGTTTATCAAACTTTTCCTTGATAGATGGATAATAAAAGTTAATCATTTTGTGATCATGGAAGAATATAATCAATTAAAAAGACATTCAAATGAAACGATACAACAATTTTCTGACAGATTTAATCAAGTTTATTATTCAATGCGAGAAAATATTAGACCTCCTCATGATTCAGCTCTCTTGCATTATCCAAGTGCCTTTGATTCAGAAATAGAATTTCGGTTAAGAGAAAGAGATCCAAAAACACTTGTACAGATGCAAAATATTGCAGTTGATGTGGAAGTTAATCTCTAAATCAAACAGGAAAAGTTGAAAGTAGAAGAAGAGGAAAGGAAAAACATTGCAGAGGTAAAACTCAACCTTTTGGTAAGAAAACTAGATGAATTAACACAGGAGATCACTATGAAAGAAGAATTTTTTATTCAAAATCACCATGAAGAAATAGAAGAGGTTGATAGCCATGAATACATTCCTCTTAATTCAAATTATCATAAATCAGAAAATGAATTTACAAATCAATATGAGGAAGAGGAATCTGTTGTTCTAATGTGTATGTTTGATGACATTCCTTATTTTGATGATTTGCCTAAGTATGATCATTATGATGATAGTTATGTTCTCCAAAGTCAAACTAACTTTACAGAGATATCAGAAGCTAGTTTGGAGGATGAAGAAATGCAGTTTCAGCAGATTGAAGATAGTGATCAGCCAATACAGATCAGCCATGAGAGTGAGGAAGGAAGAGCAGAAAATGTGGAAATAAGTGAAGATTCTTTACCTCTTTGTTTTGCTTCATTTCAGTTCATTAGAGAAAACTATCATGCCATCAATAATCAGCAATCTTTAGGAATTGTGATTGACAACAAAGAAGATAATGAAACTATTGATCAAGATTTTTTAGTTTCACAATTGCAGTTATCAGTTCCTATTGAAATAAATGATCAAATGACACAAAAAAGTTCCATACCACTATTTTTTGAATCATTTCAATGTTTAAAGGAAATGTGGTATAACATATTTAATGAAAATGATGATAAACTTGGTGAAGTTTATGAAGTCTCATGGAAACCTATATGCTATAGGTTGCAGCCATTTTCCCAAGTTTTTCAGGATTCAATAGCAGATATGTTGAATATTGAAGGCATTCAAAGCATTCCTCTATTAACTAACTATGATTTTCAGAATCAAGATGATAAAGGATTCAACACTCAAACATTACAATCAGTAGGAATATCATCACAAATCTTATCTGAAATTTTGCAGGGAGATAAAGACGAAAATAACATTTTAGATTCATGGCATGGAGGCCATCCAAAACAGATGTACAGTTGTTTAGATCAGTTAGACATTAGTGTATATATTTTGGAAGATCCTTTTGTACAGTTTCTAGAGTCAACAAAGGAAATCAAGTGTTTCCTTATCCTTTCATTTGTTGACAAGTTTCTAATAGGTTGCAGAAGTACAATTTTGATAATCAACAAGAAAATGCAACAAAATCTATCAAAGTACATAATGCTTGAATGGTTGCATTGGTTATTTCATTTTACCTAACTAGCAGTTGAACAGTAGATTGAGTAGGTAGATGAGTGCTAATAAGCTCAGAATTTTGAGCATTTTTTTTAGTTTTCAATTTTCAGCTAGTTTTTCATTAAGTTGGTTTGAAAATTTTTGTGTGTTGTTTTAGTTTCAGATCAGATTTCAGGTTGCAGAAAAAGGACTATATTCAATTCAAGATTTTCAGCCACAGCTAATGCATCAGTTTTGAGTGGATGGTGACTTCTTGAAGTTGAAGCCCGAAGTGAAGGCCCTAAGCTTCAAAAGGTTTCATTGTCATATGTACAATAAAGCTACCAGAAGAAGGAGATTACATGGTTTAGTTTGAAGACAATTTGAGGCAACTGACCTGCTGTTCTTGACTTTTCACAAGGAAAAGCCATCCCCAAGTGGAGCCAGTGTTAGACTCCTATACCAATAGGTGTCATTTTTCATGATTGGCTTGATTAAACTATGGAATATGTTCAAACCTTTTTCTTGAGCAAAGGTGTTCCATATTCTTGAAAAAAACCAAAAAATCAAAAAATTTAAAAAATGTAAAGAGGGTATACCCTAAAAGAAAAATCAAAGGGTAAGAAAAATAAAATGGTCAAAAAAGTCAAAGAAATGAACCCCAAACAAAAAATAGACCAAGGAAAGTGTGCAAATCCAAATGCCACTACTATTTCATTTTTGTAAATAAGCAATTGTGTGCAGCTTGTCAAACTTTGCCACAATTTATGAAGGGTCAAACTGTTTAAACTTGACTCATTCATGTTTCAATTTCATGTTTTAAAATAGAGAATAAATATCTGACCAAACTGTTTAATCTTGGCAGATAAGTAGATAGGTAGAGTTAATAAAAGGTGCTCAACAGTTTAATCTGAGCCCTTGGATGTAATAAGGGTAGAAATAGATAGATTTACCATGTAAAAGAAAAGAAGATTGATAAGGGTTTGCAAGTCTAAATGCACCCTAATAAATAAGAGAAAATGGTAGTAGTAGATAGGGTAGGTAGATGGTGTTACAAGGTTTTATCTGATGAATGATGCTGCTACATGTTTTTGATCCTTTACTTTCATCACAAATACTGAAGCAGGAAATACACTGGAAAATCACAGCAAGCAAAGTCAAAATCATTAACTTCCCTCATCACTTTCCCCTTAAAATTTTACTAATTTCCCCAAGGAACAAAGGTATTTGAAGATTAAAGGGGCTCAAGGCATTTCCTTGACTTTTGGAGGGACCGGACCCTCGGCCTAATGATCAAAAAGACTTAAGTACTTGAGATTATTTGTTATTACAATCATTCAATTTTAACCTTTTCCTAAGTAAAATCCTATTTTACTTAGGAAAATCATGTAAAGTTCCACAATAATCCCTCAAAATCACTTACTATTCTATGTTGAAGTGTTGAAATTGAGATGACATGATTTACCTCAGAAATCTTCACTTTCTTAGTTATAGTTAAGTATTTTGAGTTTGTGTCTGTCATATTATTTCTGATCATTACTAAATCTTAATGCCTTATCTAAGTATATAATTCCTTTTACATAAATGTCCCAAAAAAACGCCTCTATTATCTACTTTTAACCAATCATTTATGTATTCCATGCCTTTCAAGTAAAAACCAAATTATGTCCACAAGGTAAACAATATCATTATGATAACCGCCTATGATAAGTCATCAACTTCATTTATTTATCATATAATAAGACACCACAAATACAAGTTTATTATATATTTATATTTTAAAACAAAAATAATAAACAGTCTGTATTGATCTTCACCATAAATATGGGGGTTATAATGGTTATGAACTAATTAATACCCATATAATCATGCCTTGAATTGAGGCTAATTAACATTGATTATGCAGTTCATGTGATAATACCACTGTCTCCGTCCATTTTCAATCATTTGATCGCATTTGCAGATCTCTGCTCAAGTATCAATTCATTACCCATCCTTTGTCAGAGTTTTAACGCGCGGGGGATTGGTGGTATTTGACTAGTCACCCGTCCACGTGTCGATAATCGAATTGAATCGCTGCCCGCTCATCTAATACCACCTTTGTCCATAAGCGGTGCGGGGACTAACCGCTTACCACCCGGCCCCCCTGTCCCACGTCAGCCCGTACTAAAGTGACGTCACTCCTCGAAAAACTAAAAACCCCTCTTTTGACTTTGGGAATAAAACAAAATTTCGTGTTTTTATGTTATTTTCACCATTTGAACGCGACTGTGCTTTCCGCTACGAATTTCAAATTTCCACTGAAATCCACTGTTCAATTCGATTTCGCTCCAGATTTCCGCCAGACCTGTGTTCAAGCATCCTTCTGTTACCGCCTGATACCTGTTAAAAGCCGGTTTTCCTCCAAGAACAGGTATTTATCCTATAGCGCTTCGAACTTCAAAAGAAAGTCTGTTTTCCTTGTTTTCCACTGGATTAGTGATAAAATCTTATTGCTAAGATCATTCCCTGGTTTTTAAACTGTCAATTGTTCCCCCGAACCTGCAATTGTGCCAATTTCCCTCATTAAAACTGAAAAACACGACATTTCTGTGAAGAAAACCCAGAAACTGCCATTTTGAACACACAAGAACCAAAATGGGAGTTCCAGTAGCCTTGAATGATGCTCCATTTTGAACCTAGTTAAAACCTCACTCCCTTGTCCATTGAGAAATTGCTTGAAAAATCTACTCAGTTGTCCCCTGAAGAGGTGACCAGAAGATCACATCCTTGGATAAACAGTCTTAATACTAGTCATAATATTTTTTTACTCCAAGATTGTTATCAAATCTATTCAAACAGAGGTTAGAAAGCATAACAGCTAAAGAGTATCAGTGGTTAAAGTGTATCAGGTAAAAGTCAGTGACAGTTAAAATGAAGTTACAGAGCAGTCAAAGGTAAACAGTAAAAGTAAATACAGAAGGCAGTAAAATGGTAAAAAGAGATGGGAATACTTTCACCAATAGTGAGGTTTGTCTAAAGTGAAAGTAAAACAGTCAAAAGAGCAAGAAAGTAAAAAGATGAAAAAACATAACAAGAAGGAACATTTTTGGAGAAATTGCATATTTTAGTCATAGTTTTTCAGAAACTATTGTGACCAATAAAAGATGAATTTTAAAAAACTGAAGGAGGTTTATGTTCTTAAGAGGGCAATATACAAAAACATCTCTCACTTTTCTAACAGCCATTATGGTTTTGGAAATATTAAACACTGTTGGAAAGCACTTTTTGCAGAAAATTCCAGTTTAAGTCATCATTTTGCAGAGAGGATTGTGACCAATAAAAAATACTTCATACAAAACTGAAGGAGTTTTTTGTTCCTAAGAGACCCATCTACAAGAACCTATCTCAGTTTTTCACGATGTTTTATGTTGGAGATTTATGCAGATCTTCTGAGGCCGGTTTTGGACTATGACTCTGTTTTACATTACTACGGAGACTATTACATGCATGGAGAGGAGTGCAAACAAAGAGAGTTTATCTCACTAACCTTATCTGTATCTTTCACTTTTTACATATCTATTACGGATTGAAAAATAAAAAGTTATCATTGGACCCCAAGTTTGCACAATTGTTGGAGTAGAATGCACAAAGAAAGGAAGCAATTAGTGACTTGGATGCCTCATCATCAACTAAGAGTTAAGTTCAGGTTAGATTCTCTTTTGTTATCACGATCTCATACAAAATAGTGCCAAATAGATGGATTAGTTTGAGTGTCCTTTAATTAAGTTCTATTTATGTAAATAGTTGGAGAGATTTGTGAACCAATTTTGATATTTGTTTCAAGATATTTTAGTTTAGAATTTGTATAAATACTCCACTCTTGGAAGCATTTGGGGTGGATTCTATTACTTTGCTGTAACATTGAGGTTTTCAGAATAAAATCATTTTGGAGAAATTTATTCGTGGTTTACTGGATGACGATTTGAAGCTTCAGGACTTTTTGCAGGATTCATGTGTTGGACTGCAGTTCAATAAGTCTTTCTACTCTTTGTCTTAAATTTTATATCAGTTCATAATATCATTATGTCCATTTCTGAATAATTTACATAAAGGATTGAATCAGAATTTACTTAATTGTACTCTGATTTCAAATCTGATTGTTCTTAATGTTTTTCCAAATTGAAGCAGGTTATTAATTCTAAATGTCTTTGCTTTCGTTAATTTAAACATTATTAAATGACATTACTATAATAAGAATTCTTCATTGCTCTTTGTTTGTAAATATCTCACGATTATTTTGAAAATGGTGAAAGATTTTTAATGCCTTTCATCCTCTTCAAGATCATCTATCCTTCTTTAAATTTTAATGATTGCCTTCCGCTCAGCTATTTTAAAGCCATTTCGATGTAGAATAGAACGTATAGTCCATCCTTTGACCTCATAGCCCAATGGACCTAAAATCTTCTAACTTTGCTCTTTAGTTTGTGTGATTCCACCAATTTTCAAAACTCTGGATTCATACCATTGAAAACTTCTTCTAAGAATGGTGTATAAACTATAAAGAGAGCTCCCTCTCGGGATGCAAACATTGGCCAGATTCCCATCCGAAGGTTGGTTTGTGGTTACCTTTATACTTTCCTTTTCCATGTTCTCCACAGAAAACTCGAGTGATAAACACACCCAACCTTGACCTTTCATCCATAGCTCCCTGGCTGAGCAAGACTTCTCCTAATTCATTCAATGTATAAAAACTTCTGTCTACCTAAATGCTTGCTTGCTTGATTTCAAGATGTTTCCCACAATTCTAAGGCCTGTACCCCATGGTGTTGTTTTCCTTTTTAGCCTATGCTTTATTTCTTCCTTTTCTTCTTTCTAGTTTTATTTCACCACTTCAAAGAATTTTCCACCATCGAGGTATTCTGCCAGATTCTTATCTCCGTTCTAATATTTTTGTATTTGTTTTAGTTTTTTCCATGCATTTTTTGGAGTATTTTCATGTCTTTGGATTTAATCTATCCACATATAGTTTCTCTTTAGGTCCATCAATTTTCTTAGGATTCCCAACTGTTTATGCTAGTGCTAGCAAAAATATGATATTGCTGTGATATGTGCCAAATCCACCATCAGAAGTATGAAACAAATTTTCACTTAAATATGTTTTTAAGTTATAAATTGAAGTGGAAGTTTCATTAAAAAATGAGATCTAGATACGAGTTATTTTAAAGTTTAAAAAATTGAATTTTAGTTTTTGGAGATGATTTTTGTTCATGCTAATTTTCTTCCTCATAGGAGAGGTGCCAAATCCACCCACAAGTATTAATATTTCTACTAACGTTTTTGGGTTATATATTGCAACAAAGTTCTATTAAAAAAAAATGAGATCTAGATCTTGTTATTTTGCGCTTATTTTTTTTTATTTTAGGTTTTCAGAGGATGATTGGTTTGAGGCACCATGTTCTTCCTTATTAGGAGATGCCAAATCCATCGTCATGCAAGTATTCAATTTTTCACTTATATGTTAAAGCTATATCAAAGTTCAAAATTTTTATTATAAAATGAGATCTGATCTTCGAGTTATTTTACAGTTTTAAAAATTTTGAATTTTAGGTTTTTAGAGATGATTTTTGCTTCAAAGACTTAGCAATGTGATGTATAATGAGAGAGAACATCTACACCATTTTTAACAAGTTTTCTAATTTTTTTAATATTATTAAAATTAGTTTATATACTTTCATTTAAAATTTTTTCATATATATATATATATATATATATATATATATATATATATATATATATTACGTATTACCATGAGGATTTATTAATGGGTTTATAACTAAAGACACAGAGAGCAAACCACATGAGGTATTGCATGATTGTTTTTTCATTTTTTTTTTTACATGAAGTTCATATTCGTTAAATTTTAAAACATTAAATTTTAATTTTTGTATTAATGCTTTGTATAGGTCTTCTATTCTTTAGAGGATAGCACAACGCAGGCTCAAGGACGCTGCTAGAAAAGACACCGCATCCAATTTTATATTTTGACTATTACCAATATTTTATTTGATATAGGTCTTAAACTTCATTTCTTTCTATATATATTTATATTCTATGTACCATATTTACTTTCAGACATAATTTTTGGATACTTGTAATGCTATACATTGTTATATATATTTACTTATTGTCTGTGATATAACTTTGGACATATTTTACTGTTTGGATAGAGTTTCAAACTACATTTACTTTTATCAAGAATGATTTTAAATTTCAATAGTTACATTTGGCAGACCACATTTTGGGATACATAGTTTGTTTTTAACACTCGTTGTTATTTTATTCTATAAATATAAAATGAATCTTAAATGGTACTAAATTACAAAACACACATACATGCATATTTAGGATAGTTGAACTAGATTTTCATGATCACATGTTGTGATATAAATGTTTTATTTAAACTGTCAAGTTGCCTTATTTTTTAAACATAAAATGAATCTATATTGAATTAAATACAAAAACACACATGCATATTTTGGGATAGTTGAACCACATTTGGTGTATTCCATCACATGATATAATGTTTTGTTTTTAAAACTTCAAGTTGGTCATTTTATTTGTTAAATAGAAATGAATTTAAATGGAAATTTTTAAACTCAAACGCAATGTGTATATTTTCCTTGATAGTTGAACCATATTTTGGCATGTGATCACATGTTGTGACATAAATGTCTTGTTTTTTAAAAGTCATGTTGTTATTTTTATTTTTTAAGTATAAAATAAATTCAGATGGAAGTTTCTTAAATTACAAATTACACATACATTTGTATATTTTGAATAGTTGAACTACATTAGTATGTGATCACATTTTGTGATATAATGTTTTGTTTTAAACTCAAGTTGTCATTTTACTTGTTAAATATAAAATGAATCTCAAGTGAAAATTTCTAAATTGCTAAAAACACATACATGTGTATATTTTGGGATATTTGAACCATATTTGGCATGTGATCACATGTTGTGATATAAATGTTTTTGCTTTTTAAATCTGTCATGGTTTTATTTAATAACATAAAATGAATCTCTAGATGGAAATTTGAAATGAAAAACAAATGTATATTTTTGATAGTTGGGAACGAAATTTGCATGTGATCACATGTTGTGATAATGTTTTGTTTAAAATTGTCATTTTATTTGTTAAATATAAAATGAATCTAGATGAAATTTAAATTACACCCTATATATGCATGTGTATATTTTGGATAGGTTGAACTACATTTGGCATGTGATCACATGTTGTGATATAATGTTTTGTTTTAAACTCTAGTTGTCACATTATTTGTTAAATATAAAACAAATCTAGATGCACTCTAAATTACAAAACACACATATGCGCATATTTTGGATAAAGCCAATTACATTTGGTATGTGATCACATGTTGTGACAGAATGTTTTTTTTTTTAAATCAAGTTGTCATTTTATTCGTTAAATATAAATGAATTCTAGATGAAATTTCAAATTACAAATGAAATGTATATTTTGGATGGTTGAACTAATATTTGGCATATGATCACATGTTGTGATATAAAATTTTGTTTTTAAAACTCAAGTTGTTATTTTATTTTAATAAATATAACAAGAACTTGATGAAAATTTAAAATTACAAACCATGTATACATGTATATTTTGGATAGTTGAACTACATTTGGGTGATCACATGTCTTGATATACCGTTTTGTTTTTAAAACTCAAGTTTTACTATATTTGTTAACATAAATGAATTCAGATGGAAAAATTCAAATTATAAAACACGTTAGTATATTTTTTGGATAGTTGAACTACATTTGTAATATAAACACATGTTGATATAATGTTTTTTTCTTAAAACACAAGATGTCATTTTATTTGTTAAATGTAAAATGAATCTAGATGGAAATTAAATTACACGTAACACATACATTAGTACATACAGTATTTGAACATCCGTGTGAATGTTATATAATTTGTGGATACATTTATTATTTAGGTGATATTTAAGTACATTTTGCATGATCATACATGCTTTTCATTTACTGTTGAGAGTCGAATAAGATGATGAGCTTAGTGAAAAGAGTCGCCTTCACTAAGTGACCGCAGTGTTATTTTTGGTGCAAGTCTATTTTTAGACCATGTCTATTTTTAGACATGTAATCATATTTCTTGTTGTAGAATGTTATTTGTGGATGGTTGACTGCTGAAAAATAGATGTAAAATTCTGCCTTTAGAATATCGTTGAAGTATATTTATAGATCGTTCTATCTAATTCTTCGATTATTATTTCAATAATAATCCAACAAATAAAGGCAACTTATTCTCTTTGGAGCACTTAGCTCTCAAAAGACAAGACAAAGCAATCATAACAAGGAATTACGCAATTCCTAGGTTTATCAAAGTTCATATTATATGATGTATCAGAACTAAAGGTGGAAAAGTTACATATAGTTGGAAGATAGTTCATGGAGTTGTTAATAAAGCAATTCCGCTGCTGAGCAACTCAAATGAGCTAGTTGTATCTAGTCTAACTGAATGATACACTAGTGAGAGTGAAGTAACGAATTATTTAATTAATTCAGCAACAATAACCTGTTAATAAACCGAACAATACAATAAAGAATTGCCGTTGCATGTTAGTTCTAGTGGAGACCCAAAGGGAGAGATAGGTGAGAGGGTAAAGATGGACTATTCGAACAGACTATAGTGATGCATTGATTGCACCACACACATTGAGCTTCCTAATCAGATTTCACAAATGATGAAAATGGGTAATTTGATTTCATTTAGACAAGGTTCTTCAAAGTATGATCAGGCAGTTGGATATACAAAGCATATGTGCTGGCAAACCGATGCATGGATTTGAAGATTTCTTCTCGATTAGTGTGTTATTTACTGACTGTGATCAAAGATTGATGTACTAAGCTTTGTAGAGGAGATTTTTATATGATATCCATGATACATAATATAGTGAGGTTGTGTTTTCATTTTGATTTCCCATTAAACAATTGTGTTAAAAGTATTGTTTTTATTACTTTCCATGTGTTTGCACTGATTTCACTCTAAAAAGATTAACATGAAAAGGATTTCGTATTTAGCAAGAAGATGAATACTAGATCATGATAATCATATATATATGCATCTTGCTTTTTTTATAATTTCTACATGGTACCGTATAGCATATCTTTAAAGATTGCAATTGGGAAGAATTTTGAGCTTCAGTCAGTGGATAATCTTAATTTGTCAGTAAAAAATTTTTAAAAGCATATTTATATACATTAAAATTTATTTCAATGTATTGTATCAGTGTTGTCTCCTCGATGGGAGCTCGAATTATGCGAGCTTGTATGATAGGATGGAGGTAGCCGAGGACAATGGATCAAGGAGTCTATCGATAGCGATGTTCCTAAGATGGGATCTAGTGATGTTGCATTATCGACGATGAAAAGAAGATAGCAAAGAAAATAAGAATTTTGCCAAGGCATGACCATATTGCAAGGTTCAGCCTTCAATAGGAAAGCCATTCCATTCTTAATGTGAAGTATTTGACAGATTTTTTCCAAAGCAAGAGGAGCAGTAGTGAAAGTTGGCGCCCAAAGACAAGCCCGGGAAAATAAAATGGAGAAGGGTGACAGATTCTGCAAATATCTCGTCGAAGTTTGGTCCACCGAGAGATGAAACCGGGAAGTGTGGGGATTGTTTTTTATGATGAAGACTCGTGATTCTTTGGTTTTACCGGGCTTCCCGAAGAGTTGGCATAGCTATGAAGACTCGCTAATGCACGGGAGAAGCACGAGATGGGAGTGACTTTACTCGTATATTAGCAGAGGAGAAGTAGGTATTGTGATAGCTCTTCACAAAAGAACAAATATTGAAAGAATGCCTTGGTCGCAAAGAAAGGAAAGGGAAGGGGGGGAAATTTCAAAATCTGGTTTAAAATCAAGAAGCAAAATTATTCAAGGTGAAGTGTTTTCACCTACGAACATGGGAATTTCGCCACTAACCCGCCTACGAAGAAGAAGAACAAGAAGGCGACAGAGACCTTAGCCTCTCAATTTAAAATTTATTTTCTTAATCACATTCTTATTTCAAGGTATATGGGATCAGTGGTATTCTTACAGTGGTGCGTCTTTCATATGAGGGGGAGACAGAGTTATTTAGTGAATTGAGGAGAAGGACCTCCGTATACACAGATATGAGACAATGGTCGACACAGTTATAAACTAGTATTGGGCCTGTATTACCTTGAGAGGGAGTCCGGTAACTCATTCTGGTTGAAAGATGTTATGCATGTTCTGAAATTGAAGTAAGAACTTGGTCCCAAGTTGCACAAGAAAGAAGACAAAGGTTATATTGTTTTTGTAATGGAAAATATTTCCTACGACAAAAAACAATGGGTCAAACCAAGAGGATAGGGATTCGGTTAATAATTTTTACACGGTGGAGGTATATGGCTACAATGGTGGGAAATCATAAGAAATGGTGAGCCGGGATGAGGGAAGGCGAATTATGCACAAGTAGATTTGGCCATCTTCATTTCGGGTGAATTCAAAAGATTTCTGTAGCAAAGAAGGAATTTGAAGAGAACTCATAACCTCATAACCCAAAGGCATCGTAAGCCATTTAGAGGAAGAACAAAGAACGATCATGGATGTTACATATGACAAAGCACATGACCAAGGCCTATCGATGCACTGTAAGTGAATGCTTACGGCAACACCGTGTTTATGTGCAAAACCATTGTCCTCACAGACTACTTTCCATGAGTAGCTCCAAAGAATATTTTCTGATTGCCAATAATATTGATATTTCTCATTTGAATATTTTTTGGCTCATTTGTTGAGACCATGTGACAAAGGCCACGTGAGAAGATGTCGGATGATCGTAGAAGTTAATATTTTTTTAGTATACACAAAAACCTTACACTGACGGTGGTAGAGCTGACAAACAAATTATTGACCCAGTAAATGGACATAAAACAATGAGGAAAGCCATAAGTTACAAGCCGAGAGGAAGCCATACCTTGCATGCAAAGGAGGAACTTCTTGCCCCAAAGACAGCCCCTTGGGATGTGATCAAAAATAGAGGAGAGTCTGGGTGAGTGAGGAGTCTACTCATAAAAACAAACATCAAAAGGCAGCCCACGCGTGGTTGAGAGATCGAAGCTGATGTGGCACAACAGAGTCCCTACATCACAAGGCAGAGAGACAAATCAACCGATAGCGGCACTATGCGTGCCTCCATGAGAAAGTGTGTCGTGACAGACCATCTTCTTTTGAAGCACACAAGAGTCACACATGGGGGATGGCAGGAGGATGACTCCAATGTTAATAGAAACAGTATTGGGATGTTCCACAGTTTGTGGGAGCAACTGTAGGATCAAGATGGATCTACATGGGAAGTGTTGCTACCGGAGTCTTAAGTGGCATGAAATATTTTGCTTGTTTTGTGCCTCGTAATGAGGATGACGCAGGAAGTGAAACCTTTTCACCTACTGCCGTATCCTTTCCATATGACCATCCTTGCTTCAAGGCACATGCTTAGCATATCCACGATGATGTGAAAACCATGTTCACATGGACTAATGAGGAAGAGGCAATACTGGGAGGGCCTAAAGGATTTGAGATCTTTAATAGCGAGTTTACGTGTGCAGTGCTCAAGAGCATTGCATGTAACAAGCGCACCGTGTTTGCTACACATGGATCGACAGCTATTTCTGACTGGACTCATTTCACCAAGAGTGAGGGGACAAACCAAATTAAATTAAAAGAGGAAGATTTAACAATTGCTCCTTATGTTGATGATTTAACACTACTCATGATGAGAAGGATGCCATATGTAACAAGATTCTGTGCAAGGAATGAGATGTATGATTTGGTTTCCTCGCTATTTCGATTGGAAATGGCAAGGCGGAAGGGGAACTGCTTAAAGTCTCATGGGTGCCCGGGAGACACCGTGATAAGCCACCAAGTTTTAAACCTGACGATACCTCTTATAGGAAACTGATACATATTGCTGCGCACTTCCACAGGCAGATGCCATTTTTTATTTAAGGGCCAAGGGTTCGCTCATGTATTTAGTTAATACAAGACCTGAAATATAAGCAGTGAGGTGAACCGCCGATAAGCAATGTTGTTTCAGCCAAGTTTTTTCGGCGTGTGTTACGTCCCCAGACATTCTAGGGCAAGCATCCCTAGGGTGTTTATGGCATAAATAAATGGATGAGGAAGGTACGTGCCTACTGATACGTATTGGGCAGCAAAAACCAATGTATAAAGAGCACACTAGGATTTTCAATATCAACGCTGTTTTTTAAGTAGCAGTGGTGAACAAAGATCCATAAACTCACTAACAGAAGAAGAATATGCGGTGTTTGGTCACATGTAGGTTATCTAGATGATAAGATCCTGCTCAGTATTATTCAGCCTACACGATCCTATAAGGATACCGTATAACTGCAGTTGTATTAAACTCCTCGTATAACTGTGTTCTATGATATATTCAAACATATTGACATATGATATCATCATATCAGATACTGTTGTGCAGCTAAAGATCATGTTGCTTCGTGACATTCCTACAAAATATCGTATTTACATTCTGCTGCGCCTACTGTATAACCGAATACCACAGAGTAAGATTTGGGTGAAGGATAACTTCTATCTTGTTGGTGAGGATATGAGAATGGGTCAGATGATGATTAGTGAAAGGGACAATTTCTCTTTCATGTATCTATGCTATTTTTTGGTGCAAACTATTTTTATATACAACAGACCATATTTTATGTTTTTGTAACGTTATTTGTGGGATGGTTAACTGCCAAGTGTTATATGAAAACTACATGTTTAGAAGATACAGTTTCATTTACAGGTCATCAACATAAAAATAGAAGGCTAATTATTAGCTCTTAATAATAATCCAAAACAACAAATAGCAACTTATTCCTTCTTGGAGCACTTATTTTAAAAGCAGCAAGTGAGTCAACAATCACAAGCCCAAGGAACTATAGAAACCCCATATTTACCGTGTCTTACATGATGATTTAGTTAGACCAAGGTGGAAAAGTTATGAGCATAGTTAAAGAGTAGTTCCAGGAGTTGTTATTCAGTTTAACTTAGTTAATGGAGTTAAACCTGTCATGAGCTAGTTGTTTCAGTCTAAATTGAATGACACATCAGTGAGAGTGGAGTTAACTCAATTAGATACCAACCCACAAATACAATCCTATTAATCAACCTAATGTCATATGGAAATAATCTTATAACCATGCTCATTCTGAAGGGGAGAATTTATGGAAGAGATATGAAAAGAAAGGAAAGATGGATTATTTTGTTGTGACTATAGGATGTATTGATTGGTACCACACACACATTGCAGCCACAAATGAGGATTATGGACACAAAAGGTAATTTAACTATTCAAGAGCTATTCTTCAAAATAGGATTGTATATGAGTGGTAATAATAGTGCAGGAAATCAAATGACTATGCTATACTTTGATTATGTGTACTATTGACTCTGACCTGAGCTGACACTAAGCCATAGCTGTGATTGTTACATACGTATCTCCATGATACATAACATATGATAGTTTTGCTTTCTGCCCAGTTTTCCTTTATAAACAATTGTGCTGGCAAGTGATTGTTTTTATTGCTTCATGCATTGCATTGATTTTAATTTCCACAAAAGATTAACAAAGCAAAGGATTTTGTATTTAGAAAGAAGATAAATATTACAGAGTATGATAGTTCTGATATATATGTATCTCATATATACTTTAACATTTAAACAATGATAGATGATTTTGTTACTTAATTTCACACATATGTACATAAAGGATTAAGTAGATGTTATGCCGCTAGCTGCCATGAATCACATTATTGATCCGTATATTAAAATTCATTTGGTCATGACCACTTTAACTCTACTTATTTAGTTTTTTATGAACATTATGAGAAAACATGCAGTTTCCCCCCATGGGTTCTCCTTTGTCTCTATTGTTGCTAATATTTTTCTTATGGAGTGAAATTTAAACTAAGTTCTTTCCTTTTCGCTCTCGATAGCCAAAACTTAAGGTTTGTAGATGACACTTGTGCTCATGTGTGGCTTCCGTTAAAAGTAGCACACATCTCTTTTTTCCTTCATATTAATAATCAATTCTGCCCTATGAAATTCATCATGATCTTAGTGGTGATGGTAGCTCTTTTCCCTCGATGTTCTTATTTCTCACATAGCTAGTTATTCTTTCTCCCATAGCTTTTCTTTTAAAGAAAACTCATACCACAATATCTTTCAAGTTAGTTTCGGCCCAGCGACATGCTCAAAATTAGGCGTTCTTTAACACTTTGTTATTATGGCATTGATAATATCCATGAGTCTCAACTTACATAAAAGAAATATCTCCGTACGTTCTTTAAAATGTTGGCAGAAGTCGTTGGTGGAAGGGTGCAAGGTCCTTTGTGATAAAAAAGAGTTTCAGTGAACTTCGTCCCCAGCAAAGGGCGCCTTTTCTGTTTAAACCATCCAGGATTACAGATCCCGAATAAACAGGGTTTCTTATTTATGGCCCTTGTTATGATTCGTATCCTTCCAAAATCGATCAAAGATATGGGTGACCCAGATGTAAGGCTCATTATTCCCTGGTTCATGGGACACCCAGGCTGGTGAAACTGGTCACCCTGAATCAAAGCATCGTTAAACATGCTATACTAAATATGGAACATCACCCTCCGCTTATCTATGGCGCAAGACACCCATCATATTTAGGTCAAGGAACGTAAGGTCATCATGATCAATATATCACCATCAAAGCATATGCTAGGATTATGTGGCATCTTAACATCCGAATAGATACATGTTTGTACATTTTACATATAGATCCATGCCTATGTTAATAAGTGTTCCTTGTTTCCACTTTTTATGTTTTACCCACATGTTTATATTTATGTTTTTATTTTCCCTCACTCTTCATTTCCCTATAAAATGTCATAATAAAATAAAAGAATAAAAGAATAAATAAATAGTAAATGGAAAATATATATATATATATATAGATAATTATTAATAATATTAATAAATAATTATTTAATAAATTAATCCTTAACCCAAAAATATTGTTACCGTATTGAAATTAATTTCTTTAGCTACACGTTAGACTGAAATCCTACCCACACTTTAACAATG
This sequence comes from Pinus albicaulis, assembly GCA_034641835.2. Classification (NCBI taxonomy): domain Eukaryota; kingdom Viridiplantae; phylum Streptophyta; class Pinopsida; order Pinales; family Pinaceae; genus Pinus; species Pinus albicaulis. Next base: position 225,559 of record JAXQQM020073940.1, on the reverse strand, counting down.
ACATATCCATTTAAACCTGTTAATTTTAAGGTGATCTCTTACCTAGGTCCTGACACAAACTGTTATTTTGTTGTTTGGAACGTGCTTAATAATTTCAAAGCTTTGTCATGTGATTTTTATATGGAACTCCAAATATAAAAGCTATTTAACTATAACATATACCCACGTATACCCAGGTAACTGCACATCCAGTGCCTAAAGTTAAAATAAATCATAAAATTTAAAAATTGCATTAAAACATATATTTAAATGATATTATATTTTTCAACACAATATAGTGCTTATTTTCAGCTGATTGAAACTTAAATTGTTAAAATCCGTATTTATATTTTTTCACTCGTAGAATGGAACAATATAATTTAGTTTAATAGACACAGCATCTAAAAAAAACCTTGGTAACTTAAAACAACTTAGAATATGATTATATTAGATACACAGAAAGAACATTTTAAAATATTGTTAACATGACAAATTAAATTGAGATAATGGTTAAAATAATCACATAGATATGAATTCATAGTGGCAAAGCATGTGTACAATTACTCATGTGTATGTACCAAAATAACCAGAAAAATGATTGTATATACAGTGTTTAGTTCAATTTTTAGTTGAAACCTGTTTCAAAAAAGATGAACCTTATAAAGAGAACAGTCTGTTAAAAGAAATAAAAAAAAATCCAGCTAACCCATCTTCACCATCTGAATTGTTGATCAATTCCTTGTATATCACTTTAATTGGGCTTTTCTTTGATTGAACTCTATCAAATTTCAAGTAAGGTTATACACACCATGACTATATTTATAACTCTATACATCAGTTTATATCTCTGAAAGTAAAAAAACCCACCCTGATGAGCTTGTTGGAAAAGATAACCTTCATTATAACAGACCCAATGTCAGAACAAAACTCACTATCAAATTTTTTATAATAATTTCATCTTTTCATCTAAAGAAATGTGACCAAATAACATTTTACCACTACTAGAAAGAGAAATATTTACATAAAAATAATTCCAAGGCTAAAACAAACTTATGTATTTAAATGAGATCATAATTAATGTGAAAAATAACTTAAAATTAATATACTGATTTTATTATCTATTTCTATCTCTATTTTGTTTCAAACCAACTAGTTGTTACTTTCTAATAAGATCAAATTAGTCACCTCTGAAGGATATTAGCCTTCTCGATTTTTATTGATTCAAATTCTGTACCAATATTTTCCCTCTGAAGATTAGTTCAGATAATACCAGACCTTACATATGAGCTTTTTTTTTTTCACAAAACATCATTGGATTCTATGTTGTCTATGCAAATGTGAAAACACATGATATTTAATCATAAATGTAAAACATATTTTTGACATATTTTTTTAACGTTAGAATGCAATTTTTAGTCTTTATTGTTTCAACATCACCTCCAATCGATTCACACATCTTGACCCGAACATGTCAAAAAACCTATATGGAAAATTTTGGAAACAAGAACATAAATATTTTTGCATCTGAAATACCATCAAATATAATTCTATTGATAAATGATGTTTAAAATTAGAAATCTAATGCAAATTTAATCATGCACTTTCGCATTTCTGGATTGTTAGTCTCATGTTTAGTGTGATGCACCATTGAACAAATTGTTCAATGCAGACAATGTATTTTGTAGACTAATCCATTTGATATTCTATGCTTGTTTTATACATGCCCTCGCACCATCATGTTCTTTCCATGACTATCTTAAAGAAATTCCAACAATGTTGAATGTGTTTCTACAGGAAGACTAACACAACGGCAAGAATGATCAAGATTTTAATTTACCCTACCAACTGCCATATCCACGTTTATTTAATTTTATTTTAATACTTTAAAGAATAAAACCTTCAAAACAACAACAGCAAACATGTATCATGTATGATCGCTAATTTATATGAAAGTGATAATTTTTTATATGATGTCGTATTTTCACCTGTTCTAGTGATCAAAATTTTGTTCAACATGTCTATATAGAATATGGACAACCATGGAGACATGGCCAATGATAGGTATTCACTTTGTATCTATTTTTTGTAAACAATGCATATTTTTCCGCAAAATCAACTATTGACAAATGGTCCCAGGAAAAACTCATGGGATTTTTGAATCAAAGTCCTCCATCACTTATGGGAATGCTTCATATTTATACCTGCCCCTGGAACCTTTCAAAAACCTATGACAAAAATTTCTCTCTTAATAAATAAACTGGCTTAGCACTTGTAGTACTACTTTGAATCAATCGATGTATGAATATCCATATCTCTTCTCCATTTCACTTTTTATGTTACAAATGATTGAATGCTTCATATCACTACGATATTTGTTTGGAATTTAGCTGAAACTTCATAATGATCATATTTTTTTTTACTACTCAACACATTTCTTTTGGTGTGCTAATTCATATTTTCTTCCAAGAAAGAATTTTAGAAAGAAATCATGGATAGTAACAAGAGTAAGAACTCTTTCCAAAATGTTTGCTAGAAAATTAAATAATGTGTCATAACATAACCGAAATTCCACATGATAAAGACAAAAAAACAAGTGTCAGTTTATATGATAGCTAGTTTTGTTGGTACCTTGCTTCTTATGACCAAAAGCATTGATTGAGACATTAATTTCACAATTTTCTTCTTTAAATGTATTGTAGAACTTTATGTAAGTGGTGTTCCAAAGAAATGTTTTTTTAAGGTCTCTGTGTACCTACTTTTTTCTTTGTTATTCTTCTTCTACGTATATCCATTTACCATGAACATATGAATTTTTCTATCCAATGTTCATATATTATTTTTTAACATCTTTTCCTAGTAGGCCTAGTATTTCCACAATATTCACATGTATAGTTCATCATCTATATCTATTTTCAATTTAAATTTTGTATTTGTGTACAAAGGTTTCTTGAGGTTCTAATGTGTTCAAGGCCATATATTTTATCAAGATTCCTCATACTTTGATGTTCATCCACAGTATTTGTATTGCCCAGTGCATCTAAACTTTTCTTTTCTAGATATTCTAAATTGACTTTATGGTACTTTGTCGATATTTTGTATTTATTCTTCTTTAATTTTTGTTTTGATCTTTTGTTGATTTTCAACACTAACAAAGCTGTAGATTTCTTTAATTTTTTGATATGAGAATTTTTAACATTTTAGCTTGAACTGCTGTATCTATCTTAAATAGTCCAATTGAAGGTGATTAACATGATATCGTATAATATAGTCACTTTTAATGTACAGGCTAGAATTAAATTTACAATGAGTTTATTATTTCATTAATAACTTTAAATTAATAACATACAATTTATTAATTAATATATACATAATGTGTGATTAATATACATACATACATATTCTTCACTTTCTCTTCTTCGAAAATTTTATCTCATCATCAATGTTTTGATGAATATATCTTCCATGAGCACTTTCATAAAATATTTTCAAATTAGTTCATCAACAAAACTTAAGTTTGACAATGACACCAACAAATTTTAAATATCAATTACCTTGCTCAACTTCTAATGAGGGTTAGATTTTCTCTCAACATTTCATATCTTTTCTTCCCTTATTTGTGATATTCCTTCCTCATTCTCTGTCTTTTATTAATTCTTTGTCTTACCATATTTTCTCTTACAATCTTTTGATTTTTGACAATTTATATAATGCTCAAAACATTTATTCAAAAATCCTATAAAAAAACTCATCATATCAAAATGTATATAAAAAACGCAATTAATAAAAGCATCACAAATATATTTGTTCCACCTTCCATCCATATTGTTGATTTTGTCATGCTATTCACTTTTTTATACCCAGTTTTTTTTTCTTCGTACCTGTCCAAGAATTTATTTTCATAGTAATTTCACATAAATTTTAATAAAACTATGTCACATAGCAATGAAAGTATTTGTTAAGGAAAATGTGTAGTATTGAATTTCTTTTCCATCGATACCAGTTTATTTGATCAGTAAATTGTTATCAGGATGTTCATTGCATTGTGATGTTGTGATGATGTATGGTTCATCAAAGGAATTAACTATTTGTTTTCCTTTTGTTGTTAAATTGTAGGATTGCTTCTTTTCATTACATTAAGACTTTGGTTTTCTATCACTTTGTCCAAGATTTGCCTTAATATTTTGATAATTTACTTTGTTTCTACAAATGTCATTCAAAATGTTAGTTTTGTAGATGCATTTCCTGATGATAGTTTTGTTCATCAAAGTAGTTTATTTTGGTTTCACACACATTGAAACTAAAAATTATTTTTAAAATAAAAGGGTTTTTTTTTTAGAAAATCAAAGAAGACTAAAAAAATAAATAAATCCCACATTAACACTTGTCTGCTTAATAGTTATATATTATACCAGAATTTACATAACAATATTAGTAGTATATTACATTATATCAACTTAATTTTAAACATTACTATTTTTTATTATTGAAACCTAGTGATAATGTAATATAATAGCGAATATATATATATATATATATATATATATATATATATATATATATATATATATATACTATGGTTTGTAGACCTGGAGACAATGATCACTACGCCTGGCAATATTTACGCAAGTAGCCACTGTATGTATCCATCCAACCGATCAACCCAAGCGTTTCAACTCTTTTAGGAGGGAAGAATTCAAACCCACACTTTAACATGTGTTGTATTTAAATGATGAGGCTTCACTAAATTAAACTAAATTCATCGAAGACTCATAGAGTATATTAATTTAATAATAATAATGTTATTATTATATTAATACCAACACACACACATAGTATGAAATATTAATAAATTAATGTAAAATTATTATTTATTATACAGATTAACAAAAATGATTTATTTATATTAACTACGTAAAATTTACAATATGAAGGAAATGTATTTTTATTATTAGTTTTATATTGGAATATTATTCTTAAAAATAAATATTACTGTTATTAAGTGACACAGAAATTGAACAAAATAATAGTGTAATATAACATAATAGAGGCTATTATAATAATATTAGTATATGTGTAATTAATATTGTTTTAAGATGAAATGTGACACTAGATTTCCAATGTATCCAATGATTCAATTTAAAACACATTATTGTAATGTGACATTATACAACTAATTACAAACAATTATTAACTAAAAGTGACGGTGTCGTAGTTTATCCAACACTACAATGTGATTAATACTTTTTAACGTTGCACAGAGCATTATGTACTATCCTAATGACAATGTGTATAAAAATCTACATTTTGAAAAATCTTTGTTGTATTTTGATATAAATTCCACAAACATTATATACTCTCAATTTCACAATGTACAATTATGATTACAATGACTAAATTATTACAACACATGTTTAACCACAATAAAATACCACTATAATCAACATAGATCAACAACTACATTTAATATATCCACATATAAAATATATAAAATTTGACTAACAGAACTACATTTACTAATGTTATTGATATGCCCCTATTAACATATATGAGTTTGTCATTCTATTACAAATATAATCATTTAACTTCCTACAAAAGTAAATTTAAATTAAAAATCAAATCAAGTCACCATATTTTTACAATTAAGACATTGTTAATAAAAATTTAGTGAAAGACATTGATAATATTCTGCTATCACTTCATGATGACCACTTTCTTACAAGGATATGCTGAAAAGCATAGAAAAGTTCATTTTATTAATATAAAAATTATAAAATAAAAAAATAAAAATAATTAAATTTTTGAAGAAAAATACCCATAAAAATCCAACATATTTTACTTCCTCCATTGCTTCAGACTACCACTATCTCTCCATAGTGTTTCTGGTGCTCCTTAGGAGACCATTCTCATATCACCCTCTCATATTGTCTCTAGTGCTGCCATTAGAAGGTCCCTGCTACCTTCTCCACCTCCACGTCATGAATTATCTGTTTTTGCCATTCGCAGTGGGGTATTTGCTGACGTGCATGCATGCACTGCTTTGTGTTCTGCATTAGTGGAATGAGCGAAGTATAGAAAAGCACTAGGAGGCTGGAGATTATGGCAGGCCTGTTGATGAGCAAACATGGCACCTTTGTTACAAGGTGAGCTTTAGCCTATGGCAGTAAAAAAGAAAGTACCTTCTTTCACACTTATGGGTTGATAGAATGTCCCTGGCATTAAGTGTCAGCCATCGCCACTTATTTAACGCTACATTCTCAAACTATTCATAAATTAGTTGATGCTCTATTCTCAGCCTATTCACCCACCATTTGGTTTGTTACAGTTAGAAGATTCATTATTCTGAGTTTGTCCTTTATGATTTTCCCAAATGTTATGTATCTCTTCACTTATGTATGGAATCAAATGTACCCATCATTATATTCTTTGAATGTGTACAGCATCTCATGAGAACACTGAAGCGAAGCCTGGGCGATATCAACTCTAGACTAGTACAAGAAATAAATGCCTGCAGGAACATCTCTTGTACAGTACGTCCATAATGATTAAAATATTTAACAATATAATTAACAAAGAACACTGCAACATCTTTACAAATAACTTTTAATAAAAATAATTTGTAGTATTTTGAGAGTGTACGTACAAAAGGATATTATTTGTGTATATTAACATTAACAAATAGTCATATTTGGGTGAGCAGGATTTGTAATCACAACACTAAATTCAGTCAATTAAAATATTTTTTTTAAAATATATCCTATATAATAATGAAGGAAAGTTTTAAAGGAGTATTTTGCCTTTAGATCAGAAGAGTGCAATAAAATGCTTCAGCATGTTTATCTCTGTAAGCAGTATGTCCATGAATACTAAAAATATTTGAACACAAAATATCTTGAATGCTAAAATATGAATTAAACAAGAACAATGTATAAGATTTCGTATAAAGAATTTTAATAAAATAATTTGTAGCATTTTCATGAGAGTGTGGCTATAATGCAAAGAGCAATATTTATGTATAATAATACAACATAAATAGTTTACATATTTTCATAGAAGATTTGTAGATCACAATAATTAAATTTAATTTAACTGGTGATATTTTTTTATTAAAAATATAATTAATATTATTTTAATTATTTACAGAGGAATAAATTGTGACAGCTGTATTTTAAGAACTTTTTGATATGGGAACAATATTTATTCAAATTTATAAGCATTAAAAGGTTTGTCTTGTTCTGATTTTAATAAAGGATATTATTAGAACAAAATAATTTCTCTAAACTGTAAAAATGCATCCTAAATTAAAATCATCCTTTTAATTAACTGAATAAAATTAATTAAAAACTAATATAATAATTATAATAAATTTAATAAATTGGTAGATATAAAATTTAAAACATATAAAATATAATTATATTATAGTATATAAGAATAAAAAAAAATATTTAAAAATATGAAAATTTATAATATATTAATAAACAATAATATTAATAATATCTTTATATATTTATTTTGACAATAATTTTTAAATAAATATAAACTCAATAATAATATTATTATTATTATAAACAAACCAAATTATAACTTCATTTTATCTTATTCTCAAAATAATGAAATAAAATTAAAATACATGGGAAGAAGAGCCCACTGTTGAGGGTAGAACTTGTAACTTGAAAGAATTAGATACATTTTATATATATATAATATAATGTTTTTGTTTTTTGTATTTTTTTTTTTTTTGTGTGGGATGCCATGTTGTTTTTAATGTTAATGTGGGCAAAATATGTATCATTCAATTTTGTTTATATGATACTCATGTAGTTCCATGTGTAGATATTTTAAAAAGTTATTATTAAAATTTAAAATTTGTCTTTTCTGTTTAGGGTAGATGTTGTGCCAAGTTGCTTATGAAGACAAGTATGTATGTTCACAAATAATAAAGATATTTATATGAAGAGTAGACATCAAGATGATATTAAAACAACATACTAGATGAGTAGGAAGTGATGTAGAGATGTTGAAGGGCCTTTAGCTCACAATTTCAATATAAATTAAGTAAACATGTGTAAAAACTAAATATAAGGAAGTAAATATAATGATTGATTAGTTGCAGTAGACACAAATACTTTAACTATACTTTCAATGTATAAACACATATGAAGAATCACTAAAGTATGGTTAACTCTACCAAAAATCTATTTTCCTTTATGCATAAAAATATTTTTGGTGATTCTACAAGATGGGGTGTATGTTCTGGGCAAAAGTGAATCCATGCTTCAAAAATGACCTTCATGATTTTATTCATGATAATTCCATGCATTAAATGACAATTTATTTCTTTTAAACATCTTTCCTTCAACAGTCTCCTAGCCACTAAGGACTACTTTACTAAAGTTATTTTTTTGCATTTTATGTTATGAGACCTCTTGTAATACCTTATATATGTAAAGACATAACACAACAATATTCCTTCCCCTTCAGGATTTTTCTATTACAAATGGTATGGATTTATAATTCTGTGTTAAATTAGATAGTGAGACAATATCTTTGTTGCTTCAAATTCTTCTACAAGGATTTGATTTATAAATTGAAATTCATAAATAAAGGTTTTCATATCCTCATGCCTCTGTGCCATGACTAATACAATGCATCAACTCTTCACTTCTTAGTTAAATGGTTTAATTATGATGGCTACAGGTGAGACACAGATGTATTTTCCTCTTCCCATTTATTTCCACCTTAATTTATGTCTTACATCCCAAGTTAAAGGCTGAAGTGATGAGTGTAAGCTTCAAGTTCATGCCTTCCAAGTTAAAATAACTGCATCACAAAAACATGATGGATTCAACCAACACATATATATATATATATATATATATATATATATATATATATATATATATATATATATATATATATATATATATATATATATATATATATATAGATATATATATATATATATATATATATATATTATATATATATATGATTTTGTAGGATATGCCTAATATAAGCATGGTTGTTATGTATCTTAACCTTCTCAGAAATTAAAGCATCATTGATACCACTTTCTACTGTACCAATACATGGTGATATGAGTCTACTTATGTTTCTGCAATGCTATGAGTAACTTAAGTTTATTTAATAGGTAGGCTAGACTTTAAGTCATTCCATACCCTAGGTTTTGTTTCAATAATTTTGTTGTGTTGCCCATTGTCTTAAAAATTGCATTATATGATTTCCACATCTTTATTTACAAATCTGCATTTAGAAATGCAGATAATCCCTTCTTCGTAAACACAATGACAACAATATGTAGTAGTGTAGAGACATCATTTTTCTCTACACATCTTGGGCTTTGAAAGCCATGTATATATAAGTAATTTTAGATAACTTCTGACCAAGGAAAGATCATTCATGACATTCTACATTATTATGAGAATTTTTTACAAACATTGATGAGCTACGAATTATAGTCATTCAAATTGTTAGTTAAGCTCTCTACCTACGTAATCTAGATTTACAATGATAATGTAGTTTTGTTCAAATGTATCAAGTTTGACAGGAATTAAATTTACCTTTACTAATTGTTTATGCACTGGGATACAAAATAGAGTTTTAAAAATCCAATTTATTCGGAATTTCCCTAGAAATTAGTTACAGAAAAACCACTGTTGAATAACTTTACACTATGAGTGAACATTCCAAACAATGTCAACTTAGAACAAACTTTACAAATTTGAAAATGTGTGTTATCTTTTAAGTATTACATACAACTTCTCATATGATCAACTAAATTCCTAAATTGAGAGATTCTGTTTTGCAACCAACTTCAGTGAGATTTTACCCTATTGAAAATTAGAACTTTCTAGTCCTAATATGCACTTATTTATCATTAACTTGATATCATTGTTATTAGTTAGGAATATTCATGTTTCTGGATATATTTTTTAGCATTAATCGTGATTATTATGCTTGATCAAAACATCATAATTAGCCACATTATGTATAGTTGTTAAGAATACAATCAGACCTTTGTAATTCCAGAATTCAATTATGTAGATGCTAGAACTAAAATTGTTAAGGATATTAATAATGTATATTTACTTTTAAATATATTGCTATCAACAATGTAGTGATGCCTCAATTATTGGTTAAATTATAAAAATTAAAAAATAAAAATATTCTCTCTAAAATGTCAATAAGTTATTTCAAAATTTAGTGCACACTAATAGTCATATCTTATGTCAAAAAATATATACATTCTAGGTTATTAAAATTTAGATGTTACTCCTATATCACTCTTATTTTAATAAATTTAATTGAAAAATTTTCATTGTTTCTCTTTTTATAATAATAAAATACAATATTCTATTGTTTCTTTATGACATAAGGTTCGATATTTTTTAATCCTTCAGCTGAAGCATCTGTTACTGACCCTACCAATATTTGAGTTACCTTTTTATTGTGCTTTTCAGGAGAAACCCAGTTTGCGAAAGATTTGGTAAAGGTAGTTAAATTAGTGAAGGATCATTATCATGAATAGAGGATTCAAGATATGAAACCATACAAAGCGGGAAATGAAAAAAAATGATAGATGTAGTGTTGTTATGAAAGAAGGTAACTCAATGATATGTATGGAGAGAGTGTGCACACAAGTGTTCCAAATAAGAAGAATGATAGGCGTGATGGTGTGGGTGTAGAATATGAACAAGGTTGTACATAATCATTATTCCTTATTTTTTGGACATCATTGTGATTGCAACTTTAGGTGTAGTGTGTAGAGGGGTCCGTTCATGTTTCAGTATATGGGAACAAACATCCTTATATGGACACATAAAGTGGCTCCACCACTTAAATAAAGTGTTGGAGAACATGGAATTGGTAAAAATCAATTAATATGATCTACTCTAGTTTTGATTCATGGTATGGCAAAGAAGGTCAGAGGCCTTGGTAGATGGCATTACTAGTGCTAACAATTAATTAGGTTGATGAATAATGGATGATCTCTTTGAGATCAGTTTAAGAGTTGGGCTAATGAGAAATACAGTATTTATTTGAAAACCACAATGGCTAGGCGTCAAAGTGAGAGTAAATGGAGGCATTAATAGCATTCTAAAATCATGCCAATGATAGAAAGTTCAGGAAATGTATGGATATGAGAAAGTAGATGGAGGCCAGGAGCATGTTTACTCAGTGAAGGATCCGAAATAACATATGTAGAGTCACGTCTACCTTAGAGAATTCTTTCTGCTATAAATATTAATGATAGGTAGTTTTTATTCCCAAAGGTTGTTATAAGACCTATTATTTAGGAACAGCATGTTGTACCAATTGAGAACATGAAGTGATTCCTAACCATTGAGAGGATGGAGGATTAAGTTTTTTATAAACCGCTCAAATAGGGTGGAAAGTAAATAGCATACAGTTTTAGATTAGGTTTACATAATATAAAAGGCTATTTAGGATTACATTTTGTAGTGTCATTATTATGTGACAAAAGTGATAAAGTTGTGGAATATACCACATAAATAGTAAAATGGTGGTATTTATTAGCAAGCAGCTCGTAGTGGCTAAATGTGTCTTAGGATGTTGATGGCGATTAGAATTATACAACAAAAAGTAAATCACAAAAAAATAATGGCAGAGTAATTTGTCACTTCAAGTATTACTGGGTCGTATGGTGCTATTTTCACATGAATTCAACAAAGTTATTAGGACGTGTTATTAATCTCCAAGTCAATTTAAAGGGGGATTGTTAGGTATAGTTAGTGTAAACAAATTAATAATAGAGTTAGTTTACAATTGGTAGTTTACAAGCTTGGAGGTTTCTGCAACTCGTGGATTTTCCCATGGTATAATAATGTAGTGTGTCCTATTTAAAGGCATAACAACCCATTGCAAATTTTTTAGCTATGGAATAACATATTTATTTTATTTAGACTTGATTTTCTTAAAAGATTTTTCTAGGACAAGATATGATGTACATGTATTATTTTTGTTGTGTGTTATGTATTTATTTTCTCTCTTTCTATAACAACTAGTATCAAAGTTATAGTTTTATTTTTTTTCATTTAAAATAGCTAGGTCTATGAAGCATTATGGATAAGCGCTATAATGAATGTGAAGGAAGAAATTGAACATGGCCGACTTCACCCTAGTGACATTATAGATGGAGATATATGATTTTTAGAATTTATATTTTATTGAGGGAGAAGTAAATAAACCTTCTTAGTGATGGATGAAGTAAATTGCATGTAGATGGGAAGACCATTTCACATTATCATGTGATAATTAATGGGCTATGCACTTTAACATGGCCACTAAAAGAAGATAACAGAAGGAATATAAAACATTGCATGTGGATTCAGAGAGAAATAATAAATATAAACAAAGCCATTGATGAGAAAGTTGTATAATCTCGAATAGATGAACAAGTGTAAATTATTGTATATTATTTTGGAATTAATATAATATAATTAACAAACAACTCACGGTGTTAAACTTATTCAGATGATGAAATTCAAGGCATCCTACTCTAAGTGCTCCATCTCAAAACAATTGGGGAGAATTCCTTAACAGTATTATGAGCATCAGTGCATGTAGAACCCAAACCTAGATGATACATAAACATTTTAATGAATGAGGTGTTTTGGTGAAAATTAATTATTGAAAACTAGGGAGGAGAGGCCTAGCCTTAAGTTATCATGCAAGAAAAAATTGAATGTACAGAGTTTAAGATCAAGAGCCAAATTGAACCGAAGAAAGGATAGAATTACTCATTTTCGATGTGGAAAACATGGACACAATAAAAGAGATTGTTAACCTAGAAGTAAGAACAAGAGGAATTAAGATTGAATATCACAATAAAAACTCAAACAACACAAATAAAGGTGATACCATTAGAGAAATTGAAGTCTAAAATGGGTCTCCCAAGGAAAATTTTAAAATAATTGCAGAAATAATAAAATAACAGATTACTGTGATCAAGTTTGCTATAGGAAAAAGAAAAAATACATTAACCGTATTAATTTATATTTCCATCATTTTACTCATATTTTGAACGGAACACCTATTGGATGAAAATTTACTCCCCTATCCAAGGAGTACTATGCTGCTTATTTTCAAGGACCCCACTACATGAAAAATGAGAAAATACATGAAAACATGAATGAAAACACGTTTTTTTGATATATTTTTCACATTTTTCATGGTAGTAGGTCCATTGAAAATATGAAACAAGGGTACCTTGATGAAAAATTAAATTCACATCCTACGAGTGCCCCATTTAAAATTTGAATAAAATCATAGGGAACAAGTTGAAAATACGAGTTGAAAAAGTTGTTTGTTATTTTTTTTAATTTTTTTTTATCTTTTTTAACTTTTTACTCCAAAAAATGGTGAATCATCCCACATGGTTGATATCATCATATTAAACTCTATTGATTCTTAGCAAAGCTATTCTTGTTGTAAATTTTAAGGCCCATTTTACCTCCAAAATTCTCTAATGCATTGTTATGTTTTCCGTACGAGGATGTTTTATTTATTGGTTTTATAGAAAAGTCATACCAGGCTCTAGTAGTAGTATTGATTGGGTAGTATACTTTAGGGAATATCACCATGTAACTCCCCGTAAAAACAATTTCTGTTACATATGAAACCAGTGATATGGTTGAGGAAATTTGGGATACAATCCTTCTATAAAATTATTGGATTGGGGAATGTCATAATCATTATAAAGTATGGATAATATGTCTTTTTAAAAAAAAAAAAATTATGTTTGTTATACAAATGTTTGCTAGGTTAATTTCTGCCATGGAAAATTAAATTATGAAGGATGCTCCATGAAGATATGGCAAAGGTGGTTGAAAATTGGTATGACTTAACAAGTGGTTATAGGATTCAAGATAAACTGTATACATTAAGGAAATGACATAAATATTATATGTAGTTGTTTTTGAAAACAAGTGAAATTAAAATATTTTTATTATAAGCACTTGACTCGTATGAGAAAAAGTAGCTTAAAAACCTTATTGGCAAAAACTTCTTCCACATTTTAAATTACATGAATCAATTTTGTGAGAATTGTTGTATATATGGTAAACAATGAATAGTTTCATTTATGAGAGAATATAAAATAAAACAAATATATTACAATTGATAAGCACCCAACGTGTTTGGGATAAATTATTCACAAGAAATTTTTGTTACATGAATAAAGTAGGATCAGAAAAAATATCAATCAACATCCTAAGAATTTTCATAAACTCTTTAAAAAAATTTCAAGCATCACTTCAAAAATGTATGAGTTTCTGGATTATTATCTAAAAATATTTTTTTTAGTTTCAACACACCTTGGGTTTCTTAACCACCTAAGTTCAACACTTGTTGCATATATCAGTATTCAATGCTTAATTAGCACTTTGCCTCCTTCTCGAAGTGCATTGATTCTATAAATCTGTAGATAAATAAAAAATAAAAATCCAAAGCTTCCTCTTCTGAAAACTTCGAAGGCAGTTTTAAATATTTACCCTTAGATAGAAGTCTCAATTCCTATTTGATCCTATCCCGGAGACCTCATCTTTATCCTGAGTTCATCATCCCATATTATGGATCTTATACCAGATTAGTAATTGACAAGAATTCAGGAAAACACACACTTCTCCTATAACCCCATCGCTCCTGTTAAGGTTTGAATAGGTTTATGATTTATTGTGCCCTTGCCTGATTCTTTTGAACCTAAAGGAGTCATCATATTCAAGCATTAGGGTTGATGAGGTGTTATTTGTGACAAGGAAGGACAATTTAATCTTGTGGGGAGACATTCACAAAGTAAGTTTTGTTTGCGTACAGAACTATCTCCTATATTTTTTAATACAAAGAGAATATTATTTTCGTATGTTTAATGGTATGAAGCTTCAACTCACAAAGGTATTTGGAATGACATGTTGATTCATTGAATAACTATTTTAGATTATGATATGTGATTGTGGTTCCTTTTCTTGTTTTAGTCATAGCAGTAGCAGTGTTCTAATTATAGTAACCACCATTAATAAAAGCCAAAATGGAGGGACTTCATTTCAACCAACATCAACATGCTTCCCAGGCACTGGCCCTCAAGGATGAGATATTATACATATTTTCTCTTGAATTCTTTGTATGTTATTTTTAGGAAAAAAATATTTGTGAAGGTCATGACATATTACAATACTTCCTGTTTTGTTATTAATACTTGTAAGAAAACCATATATGATACCATATGTATCTCCACCTACTTCCATTTATTTGATTCTGCCAAGTACCAGTTTGTCATCTCTATCAGGAAATTTTTTCTTCTTTCCGATTCACTCTCAACGTTAAGCAGGAAATATTGTGCTATATCACTTGGACTCTATATGTGGCCCCTCCACATAGTAGATGTGAAAGTGGACAAGCTTCATGGAAGAATAGAACACATATTATCTCACCCATGTGTACCGCACAATGTTTACTCAATCAATCTTTACCTTAGCGACCTCTATCTAATGGATCAATATATTGTCAACCTATTCTAGAAAATGAGGAAATCAAGTGACAATTTGAAAAAATACTTCTAAAAGGGCATGTCCACTGAGTTCTCACCCTATGGAATCTCGTGCTTATATTTGTGCAAAATAAAAATGGACTTGGGAGATTCTTGCATTGATTAGAAGGTCTTAAAAAAGCTACAATTAAAAATTGATACCTAATTCTATATTGATGGACCTATCACCAAATTTAATGGGGTCAATACTCATTGTTTTTTGAAGACCAACTACAACAAAGTCCCAAAAGATCAACTAATGTATGTAATATTTCTTTTCAAATATGAGGGTCTTTTTTTGAATGGTTGGTCATGCCCTTTGCTTTAATTATTGCCTTTATCAATTTTCATCAAAGTTTATAGATGACATAGTGAAACTTCTACTAATTATTTTGTGGTTTTATATTTAATATCATCATCTTTAAAAAAATAGCTTCTGGAAAAAAAAAAAATTGCAACATATTTAAGAGAGCCTTTTCATATTCGCAATAGCCAAATACTGTTCCACATTATGAGAAAATTATCCTTCGGCATGAACAAAGCTCAATAGTTAGGCTATGCTTATTGACAAGAAGGGTGTGGAATATGATCCAATTCCAGACTAAGCTATTCAAGATTGGATAACCTCAAAATTCAGCAGCAAAGTTTCCCAAATTGTTATTCCTCACAACTTCTATTGGATATTTGTGTTGTGTTTCTCTTATATCTATTGGTTCTTGGTTAGGTGACTAAGGATGGAGAAGGAAATGATTTCTGGTCTTATTCATGAAAGAAGGTATTCAATGCACTAAAACACTACTTCCTTTCATATTTCAGCTTGTTACCTTCCAAACCATAATAACCATTTGATATCAAGACATATGCCTTTGATTATGTTATTGGCAATTCTAATTCAATATGGAAATCTAATGGCCTAAAATAATGAAATACCTCCTATATCATCCAATGATATGCAAATTATGACACAAGATGTATTCCAACATGTAATCCTATCAAAATGGAAGGTTATATTCCCAGAAGATATGATGATCCATACTAATTGAAGCATCTATAAGTTATGTTCAAACAAGTGGAATTTATGAACTACCTGGCCATCATAAATGGTCCTGATACCTATACTAATTCCATTTAAATATCGAATACAAGAAGGATAGCACCAATCATGTTCCATACTACCTCACTACCCCCAATTGTGGCATCAACCATAGTTGTTAACTTTATAAGGTTAACACTTTGATTCCTATAATTATACAAAAGTGACCAAACCACTATCATGATGACATTTAAGGAAGGAAGAAAGCTCCATTTCCTTCTACCTTCAAGGTTAACTATTGTGTTACTGGGCCAACTTTGTTTTTCTTTCAAATGAGCATGCCAAACAGATCAGATAAACATTATATTTAACCCAGCAAGACTTTGTTGAAGAAGATAGTGACAAGATCAGTAGAAGGGTTTTTGTTGAAAAAAGTTCAAGAGGATGTCAAAATTATCGTTGTCATTGCATGTGGAATTTCCAAACAACACACTAAGAACAAAATTATTACATGTACCCTCTAAATACCCTAATAAGCCTTGGGAATCTATCTCGATGGAATATATTTTCTGCCTTCTCTACCAAGTATGGAACCCATTATTTGCTTTTCATCACCGATATTTTCTAATACATATTCTCCCAAATGTCTACAATAAGAGTATCACAACATAAGCCATCACCAAGGTCTTCCTCGGAACATGCACGTATATTTTAAGATTATGCTAACCATTATATTATATTTATATAGTAGGTTTTAGAGTGTATTATGGTTTATGCCTATGCTTCATTATGCTGGACATCAAGTTTGGCTAAATCAACTCTTCCACCAATATTGATGGTTAGACAAATTTTATCAACAAAGATGATCATGAAAATTTTACAAATGTACAACTCAAATAATTCATATGATGAGCCTTCTCCCTTATGTTCAATATAAGTTATAATAGATATTTCCACAACACATGCAGTAGCCAAAACCCTATCTTTGTGGCCTATTACTCAACCATTGGCCCTATTGACATTGTTACCAACCTTGGAAAATTTACAAGTATAATCTACACATGTTCAATCTATAGGTGACAGCGCTAAATATTGAACTAATTGAAAATTTATATATCCATGATATGTCAGAAATATGATATTGAGTATAACACTGATGATTCGTACTGTGTGCCACATGCGTTTTGGCGATGTATGGTTTGTCAGCATTTGTAGAACAAATTGATTGGGTCCCATCATGTTTTCCATCCTTCTTTATATGGACTTTGCATATCACCACTTGAAGGTTGTGGGCACTAATCCTTTTTATCTAAGTATCACTATTTCTAATAGCACTATTGTCTAATGTGGACCCTATTGTCCATAGTTTCCACCATTTTTCGGGTACATCATAAAATGACAGAGGAGCTATAATCGATTGAGCTCTCAACCGATATTGATTTAATGGAAAAAAATTGACTTAATTTCCGACATGTAAATTAAGAGCTCTCACTAACAAAGAATCTAGCTTACATTTTAAGCTAACGAAGCTTATATTACACTTAAGGAAAGTGGCTCACCAAGGTCTGAATTTTAGAAAATGTTTCGCCATCTAATCGAGGAAATAAATGTACGATACAATTGCTTCCTTATAGCGGAAGTGAACTATCCCTATAGATATCATCGGACACCCACCTATCTCATTATCTCGCAACATAATTTTATATTTTGGTAGTTTCTTTATAATTATTTCTATCTTGAACTTCTAAAGTTGTTTTGGGGTCCCTGAAATGATGTTGGCAATGGGAACTTCATAAAACCATAAAATATGGAGTTTATTTGAAAATTTTACTTCTTGGTTATAATTTTCTAATGGGATATCAATTCCAAAACAGATATCATATGCAACTACTAATTGGGAAGTTCACATTCCAATTTATTTCATCAGTATTCGTGTTTTTTAGAACTTCTTCATCTCCTAGGTTAGGATTTGTATATTTATGGTTTTCTCATTTATTCTTTATGTTAAATATTTTAGAGCCTCCTTGCAATATTTTCTAGTAAAGGTATGTTGTTATCACTCGGGGGAAGATTTTTAAGGATGCAAAATTATTCAAGTTTAAAAAATCGCTAATCTCACCAGTCCTTGGGTAATATGCAAACTATAAATGTTTATTGATGTATTTAAAATTATTCAAATTTTATAATGATTTTATATATACTCTATATATTTTTTGGCAATTTGTAACGAAATACTTTTATATTATAAATTCGGACAAATCATTTTTTATAAAAAATGGAAATTGGTGAATCTTTTTTTGAAAAAATCATGTAGTAAAATTGGTCCGGGAATCGTTGTATTATTAGCCCTTTAAAATTTTCTATATATCACACATTCTCTCACACATTATTCACCATTTTTTGACCCAGTTTTTTTCATTCTTGCTTCTTAGTCTCATCACTTTAAATTTATTATTAAAAGTCAATTAGATATATATATATCGTTTATTCCTTGATAAATTCAAATTAGTTACTAGAGAAGTTTACCTTTATTTATTTATATTTGTGCTGTCCTCACCCAGGATGAGGTATAAAGATTTGGGACTTGAACCTCTTGGGCTCTTGTATACTATCACTGCCCTAATATTTCTCACGGGAAAAACACATGGTAGGGAGCAGGTGAGATCCTAGTAAACTATTGCTTAAGGAACTGTGCGTAAAGGAAGGAGATGATGGATATATTTTTTCTTCCTAGACTATTAGGTCCTATAATAATAGGATTCATAATTTAGAATTGACTTTGATGATTATTAACATGTACATACTTTATTTTCTAAATTATTTTCCCCATATTAAGAAAATAAAAAAATTTAAAGAGGGTAAACGCTCCAAAAAGTTCTGTTGACCCCAGTAAAGAAAAAATATCAAAAATAAAGAAAATAGACCCCCCGTACAAAAAGATATAAAAATAAAAACATGAAAGTGATGTAATCCAATGCTACTACTATTTACTTTTACTACAAAAATAAATATTAGTGAAACATACAGTCTCCACAATCCATAAAAGGTCAAATAAAACTTGACCCAATCTCCCGCATTTAAATTTGCTGCTACGATAGGAGAATATATATCTACACAAACAATCTAACCCTGAAGACCGTAGTTAGTAGAGAAGGTAATAAAGGAGCCCACCAGCTTAATCGTAGCCCCTGGAAGAAAATAAGGATAGAATTAGTTACTTTGTTGTTCTAAAACAAAATTTGTTGGGCAGCCTGCAAGCTCAAATGCACTCATTAAAAATGGAAGAAAAAATGTTAGGGTAGCGATGTAAGAAAGTAAGGTGCTTTTTTTATCATGGATAAGCACAAAATTGGTCATTTACTTACTAATCTTCCATCAAAAATCATCCTCTTTATAAAAATACCCCATCCCTCCATTTTTATTTTTTCTCCTTATTTCACTTTTTTTCCCCCTTGCAAAAGGCCCCTTTTCCGAAGTTAAAACATATTTACCGCAAGAAAGTGAAAACTTTTTACTAATTTCTTTATTCAAAAAATACCGAAAAACCCAAAAATGTTTTTAACCTTTAAGTCTAAATGGTTAACAACTACATATCAGGACCGCCTATGAAGAAATCTTACCCAACATCATATTTTACACTATGCTTAGTGTATTTGACACCTCGTAGTCACATTATATTTTAATAACACATTAAATGTATGTATTAAATCCCCGTATAAACCTTTTTAATCCCATATTAATTAACTCCTTATATATCATTCTAACCCATATTTTTATTTTAAACCTATGTTTTTATTTCCACACATGTTATTTATCCCGAAATTCTACATATATTATCCCCATCACTTATAAACACGATGAAGCATTTCGCATCCCACTGGTTATATGTAAAACCCCGACTGTCATGATATTAACCAATCGAATAGTTGATATACAAGCTCCCACACCTTTTATAACCTCTACGACTTTATCGCATCATCCTAACTATCTAACTTCATCCGCCGTATCCACTGCTTAATAAACAATATCGCGCATTTCATTGCCCGAAAGATAATACAACCCAAACCTTGCAAAAAGGAATTTTTTTGGCTTCCTCCCTCTACGTGCATCCTTGCTGATCGTACCACCAAAGAACAACACCAACCACTTAGATCCCCAGAAACTATTGCTATGTTTCTTTTCCCCCCACACCCAAAACCACCTTTCCATTGAGCAGACCACCTATTAATGCAAATAATATTTGATTTTAAAAATGTATAACTATTCAAATGCACCTTTTTCATCCTTTCTCACATTACTTTTCACACGTACAGCTATTAGACCTAAATATTGTTGCTGCACCTACTTTCAAGCCAAACTGAAAACAAAATCCAACCACCGCCACTAAAAATCATTTGAGAAGCCATCCAAGTGCTATTAAAGACCAAAGTTTTAAAACTTTTCTTTTCCATCCCCGTAAACTCTCTACATATAAAATATTGAGTTTTTCTGGGTATTCTTCGAAAGGAAAAGACCTATTCTCGTCCAAAAGAGAATATCAAATAATTGAATAACTTAAAACATTTTTTTCAACAAGAGAAAGCTATTTTTCTTTACAAAAGCTCTTTCTCGTAAACCCTATCTCCACCAAGACATTAAGCTTTCGAACCGTTAAAAATCACAGACGATAACCAAGAACTTTTAAAGCCTCTATACACCGAAAGACTTATGTGCCTTTAACCATTTTTGTAGACTCAAGTGTCTTTTTACCAAATTCTGGGTTCTAGGACTCGTTTTCTGTCATAAAAATTGCACCAGGTCTTAAATAAATTTTAGTAACTCTAAAACTTTCACAGCTGCTCTTTTTACAATATTACCCATGGCTAATTGATAAGTTTATACTTTACAGACAAAACAAAAACCTCGTTCTATCTAAATCCTTCTAGAAATCGTTATATTTTAAAAGGTGCTCCTACATGCCCAACCGTATTTCCAAAGTCAAAAGAGTATTAAAATATAAATCACAAAGAAATGGTTTCTTTAAAAAAGACGATTTATCGCCTTCTACAACCCCCGTCAGAGATATAGAACACATTCCATTAGGCCGACACGGACTTTGGAGATTAACGATATAGTCGTCAGCATCTAACCTTTCGAGCTTCATATTATTGGAGCCAAGAAAATCTAATATGTATCTAGTTGATGAAGTATTCATCCGGGAGTCAAATTCTGCTAAAAATATGTTGTTCCTTAGACCTACCAATGCCCATAAGTGATTATACTTCATCAATCATGTTATTTCGATCAGTGAGCCATCATAGACCCGAAAAAAAAATTCATGTTTAGTATTAAGTAATAAAATTCAATTAATCAAATGCTCCAAATATAAAGCGTAGGGCCCGATGAAACCTTTATCCATTAAGGCCCTCACTCATTTATACCCAATCTCGACTTCGAAGAGGTTCTGTGTTATTCTAGACCTTCATGCCTTCTTCTATAAATTCCCAAGATAAATCCTCCATACCCTTCCGCAAAATTTTAAAGAATATACATTATCTCCATGTTGTCTTTCATCTTCGTTACCGTGCACATGAACATGTTGATGTTACAAAGCAGTTAGGTTTTTCTATTCATTTTCACACCGGCTGCACCCTCCTCAAGCATTACTTTAATTTTTTTTCTCCAATACCTCATCGATATATTCATGAGTAGTTGGTAAAATCTATTTGATGGTGTTTTCTAAAATATTCTTATCTTATTCCATATGTTCTTATACTTTCACCGAAAAATTTAATATAAACCTTTTCGTGCTTCTCGATGGTGAAGGAAAACTTTCAATCACCAAGTTTTGACTTCTTACTAAGGGAAGACTTTAATGAGTTCACTTATATAGATTTTACTTTATTCCTTCATTCATCCCATGGTAAATTTGTTGAACAACAATAGGCAACCCAAAATTAGTGAATAAATTAAAAAGGTATCGAAGATGTCAAAGACACAGGAGCTGTGATTGGTACTTGTACCAAAATCAATAATCGAATAAGAGTATAAGGGATCAAGTCTTGTTCCATATAAACTTCCTAAATACCTCTCATGAGATTATTTTCCTTTGAATACAAGCCAGTAATCTAAATTTAGATGCAATTAATTTTCATAGCAGAAAGACATAACAAGTTGAAGAAACTTTAAAGGCTCCTTTATCTTCAGAATAGAGATGTGACCAGAGACCGAAAACATTTGCAAGAGTTTAAGTTTATCTTCAGCTTCTACAGTATTATGATCTCTGATTTACGATAGTAAAATGAGAGTTAAGTGCAAATTTTCCATATGTACATGAAAAGAAATCAAAGACAGAGAAATTCTCCAATCAATCGAATGGTTGAGAATATTCTGGTAGAGGAAGCAGAAGCAAAGTCATACTAGTGAAATTTTTGGAAACTCTTAGCCTAAGAACACAAAATGTAAAGAGAAAAAGAGAGGAATGATCCTACATCGTTATAAATTACAATGACCAAGTTTAAATTTGGAGACATAGTGAAACCAAAGTTAACCTCCGCTAATAAATAAGTAGAAACAATAGAGGTGATTAATAAAGAAGTTGCAGCAAAAGACAATACAGCACCTACAATAATTGAAGAAGAATAATAAAATACTACTTCTCAAAAAAACTCTAACCTGTTTATAAGCATCACAAGAGTGGAAGTTTCTTCATCTAAAAACCTGGCTTAAAAGGACACAGAGTTACTGCAGAAAGATACAAAGAAATGAAAACCGCAATTAAGAAAATTAAGATAGAAACATATTCTTAATATCCTAAAATAAACTCCAGCATCCATAATAGGCTACTGCACTTTTGACTATATTGAAAAATATGTATGACATTTCTTCAAGACACAATTCAAACTCCCAAGTCATTTTCCTATCATAAAAATATATATTTTGGGGTCCTAGTCTAAGATATTCATCCTCTAGACCAAATTTAGTTTCATAGTTATGCAAGGAGATTATTTATTCTATAATCACTACCAAGGCCATGAGTGCACAAAGATGCAAAACTCATGTAAATATCAGAGATCAACTCAAAAAAGATGATGATGAATCTCTGCTTACACTTATCACTCTGTGCTTAAAGAAAGAAAATGGAGAATGAAATGACAAGTCATTTAAGATATAAGGATAAAGAAGAAAAATTTCAATCACAATTATTCTTGTAGTTACTACTATTGTACCTTTCTACACTAGTTGAATCACTAGCACCTAGCTTCATACACAAAAGATTATTCGTCACTATCAACCATTTCAGCTACAAAATTTTCAACAACAACAGTGACAACAGCATATTGAAGTGAAGAAAATTGGTAAAATTTATATATGATATGTCTATTTAGACTAATGAGATAAAATAGTATTTCCTAAAGAATAAATTTTTTTAAAATTCTCAAGATGAAAAAGAAACTTTCAAGATAATGTATAAAAAAATGAAGAATAAGAAAGTGATTAAATGAGGAAGCTAGTAAAAGTTAGAAAATAATTAACACTTAATGAACCAATGGCACATGTCAAGTATTGCTTATGGTCCAACATTGTTGAATTTTCATGATATTTGGCCATCCACACAGCTATTTATGACAGAAGATCATAAAATCAACAAGAGAAGAAATCTAAAATCAAAGAAGAGCTTGGTAGAAAACCTAAAGTAGTTTTGAAAACATCAAGCTTCTTAGTTCTGTAAATAGATGTTAACTTGAAGAAATTTGAATTAATGATAAAAGACATGTTAAAACTAAACTTTAAGTTAGAAGGTAATTTCTAAGAAGAATTTGGATGATACAATAAAGAGAGGAATGCCAAAAATGGAGGTATTACTGGCAAAGTTCAAGATCAAGTTTGATGTTCTAAGGAAAAAGGCTTCTCAAATCCTCTAGTTGTTAATTACATATTAATGAAATAAGATGATTATAATAAAAAGATAAGAGAGTTTTCCAAGGAACAAGTAAACAATTCAGTTTTGTTATGAACCGTACTGTGGAAAGTATTTTTACAAAAGCTTTGAGAATTAGTTTTACTTACAACATGAGAAACACAATTGTCAAAAAACCTAATATTCCCAAGGTATATCGGTTTATGAGAATTTCAGAGATGATGAAAATAAAATTTTATCGCTAAAATTTGGAAAATTGATGATTACTCTGTGAAATCAAATTATGTGAAAAAAACAAGAAAGAAAGTTTAAAAAAACATTTAGCGCTTTGTAGTGAAAGAGCATTATAGAAGATAGCACCAAGGATTAAAGTTTAAAATTAATGCAGATAAAGCTTCATGCAAAGACACCTCACCGTTCAGCTACAGCCTTCATTAAATAGCAAAAGAGAGAAAGAAATAACAAAACAAGATGTCAAAAATATGTAATTTCAAAGAAAAAGGATAACTATCATTAGTTGTAGTGCTAAGTCAGCAATATCTTTCTTCTCAAGAAGATATTTTCTTTCCATGAATAATTCTAAGTTTGTTTTAAGATATTTTGTAGAGAGTTTTTGCATAATTAATTACCTGAAGTATTGAGTGTGATGAAATGTTGAACATTTCCATAGTTGTACTATTCTAGCCCAAGGGTTATTGTACCAATTTTCAATGTGAGACCTGATTAAAAGCAATAAAGCATTATAATACAAGATTCATGTGTCGGGCTACCACAAGAAGTATTTTTTCATTTGTTTCCTTGTCAAATTCTTATTTTTTTTTCATCAATACTTGGAATGTGTTCTAAATCTAAATGTATAAACTGTGAATTGTTATTTCTGTGAACATGTTAAAAGTAATTCTATTTTGATTGATTATCATTTATATGTTTTCCAATGATATCTAGATTGCTATAACCTTTAATTTCTCCCTATTTTCTCGACCTCACCTTTTCACCATAATCTCGGATTTAAGAACCTTAATTTCTTTTTACCTCAATTAAAACCATTTTCACCACTTTCATTTTGAAGATCTAAAGTAATCAAATTATCTTTTCCTCTGTAAATATTTTTTAAAGTTTGGATCTCGATCTCTGATTATCGTACACATTGACTTATTACCATGGAATACATACCTACATCTATCCATATGAACAAATGATTTCACCACCAATCAAATCTAAATCAAAACCAATTTACCCTACATAACTAGCCTAAAATCAAATACAATCAACAAAAAATAACAATATAGATAGAGCTCTTCTTGAGCATTAGGAAGCAGATCCCTAAGGCTAAAAGTAATGCTTCAGAAGTTACTTCTCATATTCTTTTTTAAACTAAAATAAAATATCTGCTAAACTCTAATAATTACGGTGATAACATACTGCCACCATACCGGTGAAATTCAACCAATCTCTTAGTTTTTTAAATAGATTTTAAAGGAAATATTTTCAATTATTTTCTACCTAATATTGTTTTAAATATTTGTGAGTATATTTTCACAAAAATTAATTTTCGCTTTAGAAGAGTCTACTTATACCAGGTGTCCAATCTATATCCACAACATGTTGTCATAGTAGATAACCTTGTCAGTAATCGTAAAGAAAATAAAAGTAGAAATTTTAGGTAATAATATTTTAACAATAAAGAAAATTCTTCAAATAAATAATCAAGTTTACAAGACACCTAATTTGGATTTAAATTTCTGAACAATATTTGTTTTCATAGCACTAAATTAGAAAACATACACATAATATTGTAACAGATCCTGATTTCATTTCATTTTTTTTTTTTTGGCTAAATTACGCTATTTCTATTATGAACATAAAGTTACAAAACTGCCACGGCTCAGCTGAGAAAGCCTGAGGCCGGGCTTGAGGGCTACTGTCAGACTAGATATTGAACTGCCCATTAACGGGAAACCAGTTCGTTTGTAAGCAGATACACCGCCCAATAATTGGGAAACCGGCGAAGAGTTAACTGTTCTGTGCATATGAAAGCTGTCAAGATACAAAAATATATGCAGCTATATCTGCTGTGAACATTCATTGAAACACCTGAAACTAGCAAAACTTTTAAAGCAGAGTTCATACTGGAATTTTGTCATGGAGGTAAGAGAGCATTTAATCTGAAGCAGAGTGCTCCTCCATGATTCTGCAGCCATACTGGTCGTCCTGGTCCCCGTCAGCAGCCTTGTTCTCTTCGTCTTCATTCGGTCCGGCGTCCACCTGTAAATTGAAATGTCCTGAGGAGGAAGGGAAAGGGACAGAGGGCGCGCAGGAGGAAGGGGTGAAAGGAGCCGGGTTGGGGACAGAAGGGGGAGCGAATGCAGGAGCTGAGGGAGGCTGCAAGAAACTGGGGTGGGAGGCAGGAGGGAAGGGGAGCTCCTCGCTCAATGTAACAGTAAGGAAAACTGAGACAGGGTGGTCAAAAGCACGGTCAAAGCGCAATTCAGTATGCTGCGTGGCCTGTCTGAGGAAACTACCGCTCGGAGAAGGGGTGGAGGCGGCGACGACAGGCTGGGGGGGGAACGAAGGAGGAACAAGGGGCGGAGGGTCAGAACGGGGAGGCGCCATGTCAAGAAAATCAGGGCGAGGACCAGGAGGGCCCGAAGATGAAAGAGCAGGACGTCTAGCAGAAGGCTCCAGAGTTCTATCGACATGGTGGCTGAGGGGAGGGCGCTCGCCCAGGGATCTCCCCCGAGAAGCCCCCTTTCTACAAGCCATTCGCTGCCTCAATCTGGGCATGGTGAAAACCTCGGAAGAGTTCGTCCAGCCTCTGGAGGGAGCAGCAACTAAAACAGAAGAATTATCAAACGAAACCGGAAAACCATGAGAATTCAAATGAAACGGGCAGAGGTTACTGTGAGAGAGATGGAGCCTGGAGCGATTTCCAAGCAGCTGTACAGTGCACACCGTCGCCCCGTATTTGTTCACTCCCCGCCTGTAGAAGCACCTCCTGGGCAGAGCGAGTTCAGAGGCAACGGAGGGCGGTGGCCATCACTGGAGCAAACGGGAGAAGCTGAGCGATCCTGCGCCATATGAAGGAGAGTGCACAGACCAATGCACAAGTAATGGCGGCGAACCGGAGTGAATGCACAACGCAGCTGGGCAATTAACATTGCATTTAAGTTGCCATGGGGGGCCATGTGGCCACCCCATGTGGGTTGCGTTGGGATTGTAACCGGGCCCGTAGGCCTCGTCTCTCTGCTAGACATCCGCATCCGGAGAGGGTTGATCCGTTTGCACCAAACTGATGCAGTGTTGAATAGAGTTTCTGTCATTGATAATCTGGATATTACCGTGCTTGAGAGTGTCCAGACAATCAACTCCTAGATTAGCAAGGAAGTCCGCAACCTTGTTGCCATCACGCTTGGTATGGGTGAAGGATATTGCCTGATTGTCCTGTAACCACTTGCTGATCTTGTCGATTCTGGATGCTAGACGCCAGCTGGTAACAACCTTGGTCAAGCTGGAGCCTTGGAGCAACTTATTTGCCATGTTGATCAAGATTTGAGAATCACCTTCCACAATGATGGGCAAGAGGTTGTAAACACGAGCTAAGTTGAGCCCTTGCCAGAGACCTTCCAGCTCAGCTGAGTTGTTGGTGTCCCAACCGATGGATCCATAATAAATAGCCTTGATGTCGCCTCGGGAGTTTCTAAAAATACCACCAAATCCTGCAGGGCCAGGATTCCCTTTGGAAGCTCCGTCAAAGTTTAGTTTACAAACCCCTGGAGGGGGAGGAGTCCAGGCAAGTGGATCTGGAGGGTTCTGCTTGTTGATTGTGGGAATAGTGAGAATGCTGAATTGCCAATTGTGCCATATGCTGAGCTCATTAGGGAGGTTTGAGAGGTCCTCTGCTTGCCAAGTTAGAAGAGAAAGAGACTCTTGGAGATTGCTGTGGAAATTGCGCCAGAGGATCTCTAAAGGAGTAGTTTGGTGCTTGAAGATTCTTTTATTTCTTTCTTTCCAGAGCGACCAAAATAAGAGACCAGGAATGATTTGCCAAAGAGTGTTGAGAATGGAGCTATTATAAGGGCGGTTGGGCCAGTGTCGAAGAATGCTGGTGATGATTCCTTGTGGTTTGTTTTGCTGACTTCGGAAGCAGATTTTGTTCCAGAGCTGATCGGCTAAGGGACAGGTCAGCATGAGGTGCTGAATGGTTTCATTATTCTGCTGACAGTTTGGACATTGAGAGGGACCACAAAAACCACGTTTGAGAAGGTTGTCCCAAGTAAGTACTTTGTTGTGACTGAGGAGCCAAAGAAAAGTAGAAACTTTAGGCCACGTACCTTTAGCCCAGACAAATTGCCAGAGTTTGTCTTTGGGGAGAGGGATTGAGTGCATTAAGCGGTAGGCTTCTTTAGTGGTGAATATGCCTTTAGTAGTGTAGCCCCAGCGGAGTATATCAGGATCGGTCGAAATGCGGATGTTGCAATGCTGAAGTTCAGCTTGAATTTCTTCCCAATAGCTGCTTGGAGTGGTAGGATGGAGCAGAGACGGGTGTTTCCACAGCCGGTAGTCAGTGTTGGAGCTGGAGAGCCAGCATTGACCTACTTTCAAATTTTCAGGCCCATTATATCTCTCAGCATTAGGCAAATTTAGTAGATCAGTGAGCTTTGGTTTCTGCTGCCACGAATCCACCCAGAATCGGGCGTTTTGCCCATTCCGGACTTCCCAAAAACTGTGTTGTTGTATAAGAGTGTGATGTTGCTTTGCCGCGTTCCAGATGAGAGATCCAGCCATCGTTGGTGTGAGTCTAATGAGGTCATCCGGTGGTCTGTTGTTTGCATATTTAGCAGCCCATAACTTAGCCCAAGGAGTGTGAGAGCTCGTAAGCCAGTTCCACCAGAGTCTAGCCCCCATGACTTCATTGCTGTGAAGGGGGTTTCTGAGTCCGAGCCCTCCTGCTTCTTTGGGAGTACAAACAGTGTTCCAGTTGATGAGCGCCCATTTCCGAGAATGAGTGGTGGAGCCCCAAAGGAAGCGGCGTTGAAGGTTCCTGATGTGATTGAGCACCCATTTAGGAGCTGCGAGCACGGAGAAGAGGTATAGAGGCATAGATTGCAGAACTGCTTTGATGAGGACCAGCCTGCTGGCCAGATTCAGAGCTCGGTAGGTCCAGGAGGAAAGGCGAGATTCAAGTTTATCAAGGAGAGCGTTCCAGGAAGAGTGCTTAAGGGCAGAGTCAATGAGAGGAGCACCAAGATATTTGGCTGGGAGGCGAGCAGGCGTGAAACCAAGGATGCGAGTGATGCTGGCTTGAATTAAAGGAGGGGTGTTGAAGAAGAACAGTTGGGACTTGGAGACATTGACCATCATGCCGGAAGCCAAAGAGAAGAGGCGCAGAATACGCTTGAAGGACCTAGCTTCCTGAGCTGAAGGGAATCCGAAGAGCATGGTGTCATCAACAAATTGCTGGTGAGTGGTCGCTCGCAATCCGTGAAGGGAGATGCCACGGAGATGCCCTTCATGTACAGCATGCTGGATGAGTCTGCTGAGACCTTCAGACATTAGAACAAATATGAAGGGGGATAGGGGGTCTCCCTGCCGGATGCCACGGGAGGAGATGAAAGGGGAGGAGGGAGAGCCATTTATCAAGATGGAATAGAGAGGGGTGGTGATGAGACTCATTATCCAACGGATCCACATGTGGTCAAAGCCAAAAGCTTTAAGAATGTTTTGAATGTAGCGCCAGCAAAGTTTATCAAAAGCCTTAGAGAGATCGATTTTGAGAAGCATACCTGATTTTTTAGAGCTTTTGAGGGAGTGTATTACCTCGTGAGTCATGATGATTCCGTCCATGATTTGGCGTCCTTCCACGTATCCCGTTTGCTCTGGTGATATGAGGAGTGGCAGAAGTGGCTTTAATCTGTTGGCAACCACTTTGGATATGATCTTGTAGATCACATTGCAGAGGGCGATGGGACGGAACTTTTCAGGAGTACTAGGCTGTTCTTCTTTGGGCACCAGAGCAATGAAGGTGGCGTTTAAAGAGGGGAGAAGCCAGTGTGTTTGCCTTGATTCTTCTACCAGCTCCCAGACTTCAATTTTAATGAGCTCCCAAAAGTGATGGAAGAAGTTTGCAGTGAACCCATCAGGCCCTGGCGCTTTTCCATTTTTAGTTTGTGCCATTGCAGTTTCAACTTCCTGGAGAGAGACCGGGCGTAGAAGCATTTTGTTGTGTTCATCTGATATGAGTTTAGGAATGAGTTGAGAGATTGTATCAATGGCCGGCTGTCGATCAAGATTGTTATCCTCTTGAAGTGTGGCTTTGAAATGGTCCCGGAGAACTTGTTCAATGTCCTCGTGTTGTTCTACTTGCTCTCCATTCTGGTTATTGATATGGTGAATGCGATTCTGCATGCGCCTCTGGATTGTGGATCGATGGAAGAAACGGGTGTTCCTTTCCCCTTCCCTTAACCAATTTATTCGGGATTTTTGTCTCCACAATATTTCTTCTTGCCTTTGCCTCTCTTCAAGTTGCGTCTGGATCCTTTGTTCTTGGGTAGTTTTGTCCTCTGATCTACCTTCTTCAATGATTGTTTGCTGGAGCTCCGCCATTTGTCTTTCGAGGGTTTTGATCTCCTGAAAGATATTGCCAAAGACTGTGATGTTCCAGTTCTTGATGGACGCCTTGAGATGTTTGAGCTTTTGCTGAAATTGGTACATACGTGAGCCTTGAGGTGAAGGGAAGTTGTGCCAAGCCGAAGTGATCATATCTTTGAAGGAGGGATGAGAGAGCCAGAAAGCTTCAAATTTGAAGGGCTTTTTAAGCTGAGGTCCAAAGTTGTGCCAGAGCAAAGCAATGGGCCAATGGTCTGAACCTGTAAGAGGAAGAATGGATGCTTCTAGGTCACCTCCCATATGTATAGCATTATCTGAAATGAGGAATCGATCTAGCTTTGAGGCAACATAATGAGCGCCTGATCTTTTATTATTCCAGGTGAACGTTCCATTAGAGAAAGGGAGATCGATCAGCCAGCTGTTGTTTATGAAATCCTTGAAGTGAACACTTTCCGGATCTGGTCTGGTTCTTCCACCTGTTCGTTCTTCCATGTTGGTTGTCATATTGAAATCCCCTGCTGCGATCCATAAAGGATGAGTTCTGTGAGAATTTAGCATTTCCATTGTGTTCAATAGGTCGATTTTGCTGGTGAGATCTTGCGGGAAGTATACATTTGAGAGATGCCCGTATATACTTGTGCCAATGGGATGGAATATGGCTTGAATGATGTTGTGAGCCGCATGCATATCAGATAGAACAATGGACTGAGTGTCCCAAGCTATAGCCAGCCCTCCGGAGAATCCTGAGGCATCTACTGCTACAGAGCTGCAAGTAGGCCAGACCTTTGAGAGGAGTGCGCCTAAAACTTCACTATTACATTTGGTCTCTTGAAGAAAGAGAATGTTTGGTTTTTCCTTTTGTATCATATTTTTTATCATTTTGTGCTTGCCAGGGCTGTTTAGCCCTCTGATATTCCATGATATCAGCTTCATGAGGAACTATTGGGAAGGGGTGGGAAGAACCTCGTGAGCTTGGGGTATCTTCCAGAGTTTACGAGCATTTCCCCAATGGATATTGTGCGCTGCCAATCTGGCTTTCTGCCTCTCTTTTTGGATTCTTTGGCGACTTTAAGACTATCCCAGTGGCTGCCTGACTGGATTCCAAGTTTTGCCTGCTGTTGTGCTTTGGAAAGGACCTTTGCTAGAGTTTCTATCTGATGAGGTTTGATTTTGTCAAACTCTTGGCGTTTGCATGCGTCCTCCAAACCAATAATGTCAAGGTCCCCAAGCTCAAGGTTCTCAACGTCTTCTTCCATGGGATTAGGAGTGTCGCTAGTTACCTTTGTCTTTCCAGAATTGAGCGGTACAGACTTGGGATCGTCCAGATCCATGGTATCTGTATGCCAGGTTAAGAGCTTGGTTTCAATGGAGGGAGTGGAAGAGGGATTAGGGGAGGTTGCAGGGGCGGTTTTTTCTGATTGAGGGGATGAGGGGTTCGCATGACCAGATGGAGGGGAGGAGATGGGTGGGATTTGTTGGGAGATGGAGGGCGTGTGGTTTGAAGTTGGCGGGGGAACCGTATCAGATAAAATGGCAAAGCTGTTACTAGTAGAAGGAGCATTGGGAGTAGGAGAGGGTTTCTTACCTGCTGTCGAGGCTTTCTTGTTGTGTCGTCTGCGTGGAGGGACTTTGGTGAAACCATCTGCTTCAGCTTGGGTATCTGCTCCTGCATTCTGAGAGGCGGCATTGAGAGGACAGTCTCTGAAGAGATGTCCATGGGCATGGCAGCGGCGACATCTGAAAGGGACATGCTCATAGTCCAATGGTTGGATCCATTCGTAATCATCATGATAGATGCTGATTGCATCCGGGAGTGCTTTGTCCAAGTGCATATAGACACAGATTCGCGCATAAGAAGTGTAGCGGCGTAGCTTTGTCTCCTCTGCAATTTTGATGAACTGCCCTAGTCCCTTTCCTATCTCCTGTAGTGTGTCTTCATCCCAGTACTCAAGCGGTAGCGAGTACAGCCGTATCCAGACAGGAGCCCAGTTGAAGTTTTCCTTATCTGGGTTAAATCGCTCCACCCAGTTTCTAAGATATAGGCCAGCCGAGTTGAAGAAATAGGGCCCTTCATCCATTACTCTGTTACGATCTTCTAGGCAAATGAAGATCGCCGTGAAGAATCCTTTCGGTCCGAGCTGGAGGGTTACGTGTCCTTTGGGCTTCCATTTGGAAGCGATCCAGCCTTGTAGTGCTTTTTATGTAGGCCAGAAGCCAATAAATTTGCCGATGAGGGCATGATCCCTCATGTACTGGATTCGTGCATTGATGCGATGGCTGGGCAGATCGATCTTAGGCCTTTCTGGCGCGATAGGTTTGCAGGTGGAAGAAGATGGGGCCCCTTTGTCCTGCTGCGCCTGCGCAGAAGTCACAGAGGGTTTTGTCGTGTTCTGTTGCTTGTGTGTGCCATCACTGTTTTGGACAGGAGTGGCGTGAGCGGAGTCGTTGTTTGCAGGGGGGGTCGGGACGTCCCCCCCCGGGCTGGTTGCCATTGCGTTGATCCCAAGCCCGTGAGCCTGGAGGGGAGGAGCCGCGCTTGATCAGTCGGCGAGGGTTTCTGCAGACTTCAGCGCGTAGGGTTTCTGCGGGTCGTGCAGTTCTGGTGACAACTCCTAGTCGATCTTAGGCCTTTCGGCGCGATAGGTTTGCGGGTGGAAGAAGATGGAGCCCACTCTTTCTTATGAAGTCGAGGGTTTTGTCGTGTTGTTGCTTGTGTGATATCCTTCATTTTGGACGGGGGTAGAGCGTGACGGGTAATGTTGTTTGCGGGGGTCGGGGCGTCCCCGACAATTGTGTGCGTTGATCAACGCGTGAGCTGGAGGGAGGAGCCGCGTGATGCGGTCGAGTTTACGGGCTGGCGCATGAGTTTCTCCTTCAACGGAGCGCGCTTGAGGAATTCTATCTATATATATATATATTTTAAACTTAAGAATGTTTAAATCGATTTGTATGATATAAATAGATTAATATAAAAAAAAAATGTAGCCTATCTACGAAATTATATAATTATAATCTAGATTTCTCAAATTTTTTACTAAATTTTGATCAAAATCTTGTAAAAGTTTCTACTATTTTTCTGATAAAAATAAGACAAAATTATTAAGCTATTTTTCCGAAGTAATAAAAAACTTGATCATTTTGATTCTTTTCTCTAAAAGGTTTTAGTCTTTCTACAACCATTTGGAATTCACCACGTATTTGATTGTGATTCATCAATTTGTCCATCCAAAGTTATGTACACTTGTGTATATAAATATTTCTCCCTAGTAACTGTATTATCCATATGTGTATTATCCAATGAATCCGTACATACTTCCATGCACTCACATCTAATTGTTGAAAGAGTATAATGGTTTGAATATTAAAGTATATTTGATGGTTTACATGTATAGATACCACGCATTTAATTGTGATTCATCAATTAAATATTTCTCCCTAGTAGCTGTATTATCCAATGAATCTATACATATTTCCATACACTCACATCTAATTGTTGAAAGAGTATAATGGTTTGAATATATATATATATATATATATATATTCAAACCATTATACTCTTTCAACAATGGTTTGAATATTACAGTATGTATATATATATATATATATAATGGTTTGAATATTAAATATATATATATATATATATATATATATATATATATATATATATATTCAAACCAGCCAATATACTGTAATATTCAAACCATTATACTCTTTTAACAATTAGATGAGTGTAGGAAGGTATTTTTTGAATTACACTAAAGTGTGTTTTTTGTTATAAATATCCATTTTCACTTTTAAAATGTAAATATTAATTTTAATACCAAATTAATTGTATTTAAATATTAAAATTATGTTTCCTTGGCTTCAGCTCTTTACATTTCAATCAACTTCCTCATTTGTTTGAACAATGCAAAGTGGTTACCATTCTTTTTCTATATGTTAAATATAAAATAGAAGTTGACAATTTAATAAAAACTATGATGAGAGGACAATAACACATACTCTAAAATTGCATTACTTCCCAAAAATTGCATCACTTATCATTGCATAAATGTAGCAATAACCAAAAATAGATGATTATATGCCTTTTACCTGGCATCCAATTTCTAAGCTCCAAATAAGTATTTTCTAGCATCTAAAAATAAGTACAAAGGAGGTAGCTTTTCTCAAATAAAAAAATAGGAAAGAGTCCAACAAAACATATATCTATACAATGGAAATGAAAGATAAATAAGTACAAAAGAGGTATCTTTTCTCAAATAAAAAAATAGGAAAGGGTCCAACAAAGGCATATATCTATACAATGGAAATGAAAGATAGCTCAATGTGAAACCATCTGGAAAAATTCAATTGTTGTTGAAAACTCAAATGGTTGGGTTTTGTCTAATTCAATTGTTGTTAAAACTCAAATTGTTGGGTCTTGTCTAATCTTGAGACATTGACTATGCAAGTAAACAATCAATTATTATTATTATTATTACCTTACTTGACACATTGGTTGTAATGGTTAAAATGGAAACATATTCCATAGATTTTGTAATGTCCAACTTGATCCTATCATGCTAATTTTGATTAGTGTTTAATTAACTCAAAATATTGACTTATAATTCTTAAGTAATATATATTTTTTTTTTGTAAGTTAGGCTAAACTATATTGATTTGAAATAAAACATTACATGTGCTACAAGCTAAGTTGGTAAGTTGCGCTTATCCATTCTTAGCCTTCATTGCTTTCAAAGTAGCGCGGGTATGGGGCTGCCTCCTTGAAGAAAACCAGCTCTGTAATAACGTTAGATAGAAAATTACAAAATGTGTTGTGGCACTTGTGAAAGTAAAAGTTATATGATATGAGCTAAAATAACAGAAAACTAAAAAGAGCTGAGCGACCACGATGTTATCGCTCCAATAATTTCCTAGGGTTGTTATGAGTGTTCAAGAAATATTAGAGGTAACCACAAACCTACTTTCTAGATCATGATCTAGCCTTCCTAATGCTCAGAGAGGGCTCTCTCTTTATGATTCAACTTTTTTGTTTTTAATTTATTTTAGGCTAGTTATGAAAGATTGATTGGGTTTGATTTGTTTGGTTTGGTGGAATTACTAATTTAGATTGATAGTTGTCTTTTCTACTTTTCCATTGGGCTATGGATTCAAAATGTTAAGAAAAAAAGACAAGAATAAGTTCTAAAAGAATTGTTCACAGGGTGTGGTAGTTGAGCAAGATCAAATCTTTAAAGTCTGAAGGGTGAAGTGATTTTCAATCGGGATCAAGGAGTAGTTAAGGATTCATTAAACCAGAATGGTGAGGGAAGTTTGAAAGAGGTCAATCAAGATGGGTGATCGGGAGCTCGGGACGAGTGTCGTAAGAGTAGTCAAAAATGGTGCTAAATGGTTGAAGACTGAACTTTACCAGGATGGGAAGCTCGTCTTCCTGATTCCGGCGCCGCGAACGGTTCGAAAAACGGTCGCCGTATGCAGAAGTTATTCAAGTTTGAAGATTTCTCAATTTCCATTAAAAAATGCCAAATTTGACTTATGGAAAATTTTTATTAAAAAAAGAATATTCCACAGAATATTCTGGGAATATTCCATAGAATATTCCGCAAAATATTCTGGGGAATATTCCTTGGCAGCCAATCAGGAGGCGCCACGTGGCTAGCCCGGAGGCCGCCATGTGGGCCCCAAAGGTGGAATGAAATGCGTTTTAAAATTTTTATGGGTCGGCCGGATTCGAACCAACGACCTGGTGGATATTAACACAACGACTTTACCAATAGGCCACGGGTGCATTTGTTGTTATAACGGCGGCACATATGTATATTTATTGTGTGTGTTAGTTCGGGCGGGGCCCGAAAGGGGGCCAACCCCGAAGGGCCAGCCCCCTTCCCATGAAACCTCCGGCAGGAACCACAACCCAAAGCTCGGCGCGCTGTTTAACGGGCGGTTACAATATTGTTATATGTGATATGGTTTTCATTTAATAAACCATGGGTTTTAATTAAAAACGTTGAAACCGTTTGCATGACCGCCGAACTATGTGAACGTAACCGTAAACACTTATTGCCAAACGGTAACCGCGCGCCTTATTTGGTGGTTCCGCCCTTATTTTGGCGCCTATCCCTCATTTGGCGCTATTATCTACAGTTTCTCCACATTTAGTGGAGGTTTTTTAGCCCAAACTGGCAGTTTAGTAAAGAGGGCATAACTTCTGCTAGGAGAGGTCTTTGAAGACGATTTTTTTTTTTATTTTGGGTCTCTTCAACCTTCTGAAGCCATTGGCATAGGTTTCATAGTCATTTGAGGTCGTTTGCAGGTGATTTTTCTTCGTGGAAGTTCCAGGAGCCACTAGGGCCAAATCAGTTTGGGAGCTGCATTGGGAATTGTGCAGCCAGTGAATGTGGAACGAAGGTCATTCCTGAAGTTTTTCAGCATTCTGAATCCATTTCTACAGCTCGTTTTTCCTTTTGAGAAATTCTTCTCACTGTTTAGCTTCAGGGAAGCTTTCAGGGCCACCAGGGCCATTTCAGTGTTGGAGCTGTTTGGGTGCTATGTTCATCCATTTTTGGTGATTCAAAAGCCTGTTTCTGCTATTTTCGACATTCTGAGTCTAATGGCAGAGGTTTCAGAACCAATTGAGGTCATCTTCACCTCGAATTTATCCATGCAAGTCTAAAGGGCCACCAGGGCCAATTGGGGAAAGTACTATACAAGGTACACTTTCACTGTTTAGTGTTTGGGAAATAGCATGTTTAGCTAATTCCTATCTTCTGATTCTGTATTTACAGTCAGATCTGTCTTTCGAGACACTCTTATTCTTGTATTAGCCTTTGTAGCATTTTTAATACAAGAGGACAAGCCTAGTTTGAGAGGCTTGGTCCAGCAGATGTAGCCCAGAGGGGGGGTGAACTGCTTTATCATTTGATGTCTTTATCTGCTGAAGATGATATGCTAAAAAAAACTGATATAAAGTGTAAAACAGCAAATATACATAACTTGCATACACACATAATCACCTACTCAGCTGCAGAAAGTTATTTGTCAGATACTTAGAACGATTTCAAGGTAGGAATAGTCAAAGACTTCTAGTGTTAACCTTTCTTCTTTAAGCCAGCGAGCACGAACCCCGGAGTAGCCTCACGGAACTCATCCTCTCTTTAGAGGTGACATGTCGGTGAATGCCCCTACGATCCCCATCTCTGTATAAGAAATGAAGTTTTCACATTTTCGGAGGTCATAGGATGTATAGCTCAATTTGAAATTATGGGAAATGATTTATGCACCCTTTCAAGTACATTCCATTTCAGATCAATGGGAGAGAAATTAAGGATTCTCAGATCTAGATATCAGATGAAAACATTAAAATGAATAACAATTCAGAATAGAGTGTACTTAAACAATTTCTGCAATAATATTCCTGTTATAACACTTAAATTTGGAAAAACATACAAGTTTGTGGAATACTTAAGAAAAATAACAATGAACAACTGAATTGTACTTCACTGAAGTAGCTCAACACATGAATCCTATAATGCAATGCCTTTATTACTTGTCTAGTCCGTTGACTTGAAAATTGTACAATAAACCCTCAGGCATTTCGATCAATTACAACTATAGAAATGTTCAGGAATCCACCCTATACTTCAAATTACTAAAGTATTTATACAAAAACTAATACAAAATATCCTAAAACTGATCTAGGATTTATTCAAGGGAAATGAAATATCTTCATGCAAGAAGATAGAGACACCTAGGAGACTAAGTGCTAGTTTTCCTTGCTTATTTGATTTGTTGTTTTCTCTTTGATATTTTGTTGCTTAATCTCTCTGACTGTTGCTTTACGCTGGCTGCATATTTACGCTAGCTGACAATTTACTCTTTATCTCTGTTTTCTGATCTGTAAACTTTGTTCTTTACCTTTATCTGAATGCTCTTTTCACTTTACTATTGTGCATGCCTATTACGACGTATATGACTTGACTCTAAAGAAAAGAAAAGAGATATTCCTTGTAAAAATGGAAACCACTTGAGAGAGCCTCGATAAATTACATGAATGAACAATTCTTGGATGATACAATTTTACAAAACCTCCTTTCTATATATCTGAGTCCATGGGCCCACATGTAATCCTAGTGAACTGATGTATTTCTTCAACCTGTAATAATAATTTAAGAGACACATAATGCATGTAAAATGAGGGGATTCTGAGGGTACAATAATATGATAGGGGTTACTGCTTAACAAAAAATAAGGGACTATACTAATATAGGGACCTAACATGCCTCTCTCCTTCAAACAAGTGTTGTCCTCAACGCTTGAGTAGCTCTGAATGCTTACGTATAAAATTCTCATCCTCCCATGTAGAATCTTTAGTGGGTAAGTTCTTCCACTTGATGAGATACTCTGAAATTTATCGATTTAGTAGCTGTCAAGTTCTTATTTCCATGACTGCTTCAAGTTCCAATATGATTTTCCCTTATCAAGTTCTGGAAATATTGTTTGAATTGGAAGCTTGTCACCTATAACCTTCTTTAAGCATGAAACATAGAAAACTGGATGCACTTGTGAAGAAGCATGAAGCTCCAATTTGTATTCCATAGTACCAATCTTTTGCAACACCTTGTAAGGACCATAGTACTTTTGCGATAATTTATTATCATATAACACTTGAGGGACATTTATTTATATCAGCGTTGTATAGTAAAAATACGATATCCTATGCAACTTCTCTCATTGATGTTAGTCACTGTTCGATGGGTTGCCAAATTAGAATTATCCTTCAGAGAGTTGGAAAACTTCTTGCGTGCTCGACGTGATCTTCCCCTTTGCTTGAACCTTGAATTTTATAAAGATGATGTGATCGATGGTGGATGATATCACGTGTATAAATGGGGTCATTTTCTTTAACGAGTATGGAAGAAGTGTTATACCACCATTCGGCGAGAGGTAGCCACTTGACCCATTGTGTTTGTTCTCGGATACAAACAACGTGTCTTCAACATTGCCCCATATCTCAGTTTGTCCATCGGATTGAGGATGATAAGATGAGTTATGAGCTAATTGAGTACCCAAACAAGAAAATAACTCCGTCCAAAAATTTCCCATAAAAATGGGATCTCTGTCGCTCACAATAACCCTTGGGCTTCCATGTAGCTTTTGAATTTTGTCCACAAATGTAGTAGCAATTGTACTTGCTATAAATGGATGAGATAATGCACAAAAGTGTGCATACTTGGTAAGTCTATCAACTACCACCATGATGACATTCTTGCCTTCGGACTTCGGTAAACCTGTGATAAAATCCATTGAAATCTCCTCCCAACGTTGACTTGGAATGGATAAAGGTTGTAGAAGTCTCGGGGTCTTAATTGTCTCCACTTTATTTTGCTGGCAAACCAAACATTCTGCCACAAACTTTTGAATATCAGATTTAAGGCCATCCCAAAAAAAATCTTTCTTCACCCTGTGGTAAGTTTTTAAAAATCCTGAGTGTCCTCCTAAAGGAGAAGTGTGCAATTCGAGAAGAATCTTTTGTTTGGTTAAATTCTTATAAAGATATGGCAGTCTATGTACCATAAGGAATCTAATTTTCCAACTAAAATATATCGAATGTACTAGGATCTTGCTGCCTTTTGAATATTTGTCCATACATCTTTGTCCTTCTTCCATTCATCTCTTGCTTCGGTTATCAATGGTTTGAATCATGGCAGAAATGACACAAAGCAATGCTTCCACCTCTTCATTCTTTCTTGAGTGTGCATCTGCAACAACATTTATCTTCCCTTTTTTGTAGATTATTTCAAAGTCATAACCCAACATCTTTGTGACCCATTTTTGTTTCTCTTCTGAAGATAGTCTATGTTCCAAAAAGTGTTTGAGACTATCATGATCAGTTTTCACCTTGAAGTGTCTTCCCATTAGGTAAGTTCGCCATTTCTTTAGTGCATGCAGTATTGCTAAGATTTCCTTCTCATAAATAGCTTTCTGTAAATACTTTCATTTGATTGGATGAATTTCAAAAGCAATGGGTCTTCCTTCTTACATTAAAACAACACCAGTTCCATTTTCTGAGGCATCACATTATACAATAAAGGTTTTGTGAAATCTGACGTAGCTAAGACTAGTGCTATGCACATTGCTTCTTTAAGATGTTCAAAGGCCTTAGTTGCTTCAGGAGTCCATGAAAATGCATCTTTCTTCAATAATGTTGTTAGAGTCTTCCTTTATTCTTCCATAATTCTTAACAAACTTGCGATAATAGCACATTGGCAGAAATCCCTGCATGGCCTTTGTGTCTTGAGGCCTTTTCATTCCTTAATGGCTTTAATTTTGTTAAGGTCTACTTTAACACCCTCGTGAGATACAATATGACCCAAATATTCAACCTCTTGTACTCCAAAGAAACATTTGGATTTTTTTGCATATAATTGTTTCTCCTACAATAGTTTGAGCACCCTGTCAACATATTCAACATGATCCTTCCAAGACCTGCTGTAGATTAGTATATCATCAAAAAATACTAGCATAAATTTTCTAAGGAAGGGTTTGAAAATGGATTTCATCAACCCTTGAAATGTAGAAGGTGCATTGGTAAGGCCAAAAGGCATGACCAAAAATTCATAATGACCCTCATGAGTTCGAAATGTTGTTTTTGGAATATCTTCAGTCTTCATTCTAATTTGATGATATCCTGAACGAAGATCCAACTTGGTAAAATACATTGCTCCATGTAATTCATCCAATAATTCATCAATCACAGGAATGGGAAATTTATCTTTAATGGTGAGCTTATTGAGCTCCCTATAATCTGGACACATTCGCCATGATCCATCCTTTTTGTGTACCAATACTACAGGAGCAGAGAAAGAACTTTGACTAGGTTGAATTATACCCGCCTCTAACATTTCTGCAATCATACGTTCAATTTCTCTCTTTTGGAAGTAAGGATATCTATAGGGCCTGATGTTTGGAGGAACACTTCCTGGAATCAAATGAATAGCATGATCATGATCACGAATAGGTGGGAGTCCTTTGGGAGTTTCAAACACCTTGGAATGATTGTCCAAGACTTGTTGGAGATCTGCAGAAATAGATGATTTTGATGTCGGGACTTCTAGAGAGCATAATTATGCAATTACGCTTCGTTGTTCTTTATTTAGAATCTTTGTCATGACATTAGAGCTTATTATCCTTCCTGGCTTCCCTTCAATACCCCGTAATTCGACTTCCTTTCCTTCTGAAAAAAATTTCAAGAAAATTTCTTGAAAATTAAAAGCTACCGTCCCCAAAGATTGTAACCATTGTACTCCTAGTACAACATCAGCACCTCCCATGGGAATGGAAAGCATTGGACTATTCAATACATATTCCCCCATGGTTAGCTTGATATTATGGCATTTTCCAGAGCAATTTATAGTTCCTCCATTTGCAACCATCACTTGACATTCTGGTGCTGGGTATAGGAAACAATTCATTTCCTTGGCTACCTTACAATGAATAAAATTATGGGTACTACCTGAATCAATCAACACTATTACCTTTTTCTTCTTGATATGTCCTTCTATCTTGAGAGTTTGAGGAGTGGTAATTCCTACCAATGCATTACATGATATGGTTGGAATCATTTCTTCCTCTTCTTGGGTTGGTTCCTGGTGTATATCCTCTTCTTGTTCATTTTCTTCTTCCTCTTCACAATCTATGTAAAATAATTTCTTCTCAGC
Organism: Pinus albicaulis; assembly: GCA_034641835.2. Lineage (NCBI taxonomy): Eukaryota > Viridiplantae > Streptophyta > Pinopsida > Pinales > Pinaceae > Pinus > Pinus albicaulis. The sequence continues at coordinate 182,762 of JAXQQM020073940.1, read as the reverse complement.
ACACTTATGACCTTTAGTGTATTTGCTATCACAACTGTAGCAAAGCCCTTTTGCTCTTTTTTCTTCCAATTGTTGTGGTGTCAACCTTGTAGGTTGTGTAAATCTAGATGTAGCCACACTTCCTTCTTTATAGAATTGAGTAGTAGACTTCCTTGTTGCCATAATTTTACATTCAACTTTTCTTGCCAACCTGAATGCCTTCTCTAATGAATCAGGTTCCAGAACACGAACTTCATGTTGAATGTTATCCTTTAAACTTCCTAAGAAGAGATCAATCTTGTGGTCCTCTGAAATATCAGTTACCCTTATACTCAATTTTTGGAAGTCCTCAATGTGCTGCCCCACTAAACCCTTTTGTTTGAGATTTATCAATTGGCTAAAGAAGGTGTTGCTCTTTGTATCCTCATAATGTGCTATCATTTCCTCCGTAAAAATTGACCAAGTGACAATTTTTTTAAGGGAGCAAAGCCATCGATACCATACAAATGTATTTTGTTCTAAATGTAAAGTTGCAATGTGTACCTTTTGTGTGTTTTTCACATTATGGAGATCAAAATATTGCTCCATCTGTAGTATCCATGTTACAGGATCCTTTCCATCAAACTTCCTCATATCCATTTTGGAATATGGTGGTTCTTCCCACCAACATTCGAGTTTATGAAATCACGATTAACATTTATTTTGTTCTCATCATGAGGTTCTTCTCCTATATTTCCGCCATTAGGAATCATTTATGGTTTTAAGCTTGTCATCAAGCCTTCCATGTATGCTTTTAGATCATTCTTCATGTTTTCTATGTTGTCTTTCATGTCATCCATCTTAGCTTCCATGCCCACTTCCATGCCATCCATCTTATCTTCCACGCCTTTCTTCAAACCTTCCATCTTCACTTCCACGCCATCCATCTTAGCTTCCATGCCTTTCTACAAACCATCCATCTTCACTTCCACACCTTTCTTCAAAACTTCCATTTCATTTTTTGCTGCTCTTTGCAAGAGTGAAATTTGTTGCACTTGTTCTTGTAATTTTGATAGATCATGTTGCAATTCTTCATCTTCATGAGTCATGGTAGAGCCTTTTGAAGGCTTGATGGGTGTTGAATTCTTTTTAGGGGCCATTTTAGAATCCAATATTGATATCTATTCTACAAGATGCCCTTGGAATCAATTCAACTTGATTCTTGAAACAAGACTTATGCAATTCGGAAAAAAATACACACCTTTTACTAGCTTTGAGGAGCTCGATATTGAAATTGTATTATCTCTGTTATTTCAGATTTTCAATATCTAAAATTCAGCACTGAAGTAGCCCTCTGAATTATCTTTTGAATGCCATAGGTCTGACCTGATTTGGATTCTCCAAGACAAATTTGTGTCCAATCTCCCACAATGACCTAATTGGGTAGGTTAATTAAATGAACCCCCGACTTGCGATATCCTTTGATGTCTTGTCTACAAAATTTCGCGGAAACTGATGCATTAGCCCTTCGACCACTTTTTACGGCACTTCAATCCAATGCCCAGAGAGAGAATTATTGAAGTTTTCCCACGATCACCTCTTTGAGATGCAATTCAGGAGCCTGAAAAAGCACTACCTTCCACAGATCATATCTCCAAAAATATTGCGAACCAAGTTCTGGAATTTTTTGACGAATTTCCTCAGGGTTTCAGCCCGTATATTGTATTTCAGACTACAGACTGTTCAAAAAATTTATAGCGCCAAATGCCGATGACCTGTTTATGAGCACAAGAAAAATACCTAACTTCCACAGATGATATCTCCTCAAATATTAGAACCAAGATCTGAAATTTTAGAAAACCTTCCTCAAAATTCCAAATTTCTTGCTACCTAAAAATTTAAACCACGAGCTTAGAAGTAGAAAAAATTTATAGCGAAAATGCCGATGACATGTTTGGAGACGAGCACAAGTCAATCTGTGATGCAAATGTTATGTGTAACTCCTAAAGAAAAAAGAATCTTGCATATAGAAATAAGCCACTTTGAGGGGGCAACCTCCAATACATTACATGAATGAAAAATTCTTGGATGATTCAAATTACAAAACCTCCTTTCTATATATAGGAGTCCATGGGGCCACAATGTAATCCTAGTAGACCTAACAATAATAATTTAAGGGCACAATAATAACAGTATGGGGGTTACAGGGGTACAATAATAACAATAAGGGGGTTACAATAACAAAAATAAGGGACTATAATAGTAATATAGGGACCTAACTTGTAATCACATACTAATCCTATCTACATTTACATCTATTTTATACTTACTATCACGGTAAATCATACAATTTCTCCCAAATCTCTTCATCTAAGATTTTGATCTTTGGCCTTCACCATTCTTCGCATGTTAATTTCATACGCGATTATTGCTTGGTGGTGTAGGTTTGTTACAAAGATGATTTTTATCATCTTTGAGTAGAAGAATTTTCAAATATCTGATAAAGTACCTTCCCTATTGGAATTCCTTTCAAAGATGAATTGTTGGATTGTTCTTTGACCACTTCTCTGATCTTCTTGTCATAGTCTTCCTGCCTCATCAGTCTGTCATTAATCACCAGTGGATTAGGCAGACCTTTCTGCCATAGAACATCAAACTTATTCATAAATATGTTTATTGCTAGATCCATGGCTTGGCACTTATCTTTAAGCTGTACCATCAAGTTTCTTTTGTAAATTACCTTTTTAACCTCTAAAATTGTTTCAGTTCTGTCACTTACTCCAATTTCTTCTAACTCATGATTGCTCTTAGAGTTTAGAAACTTAATTATCTTTGTGGCCTCTTTTGGTTTCTTGTCAATTTCTTCTTTGAATTTTTGAATGGCTTCACTTGCTTCCTTTATCAAATCTTTTTTCTCAAAGATAACTTGGATGGATGTCCAAATATCATTAACAGAGTTAATGACATTGGCCCATAATTGTTGCTTTGTTTGAGCCAAAGGTTATGCCAATGTCAACTCTCTTCCTAATTTCTGAACTCTGTCAGTTAATCTAATTGACTTATGTGCTTGATTTGTATTATAACTATTTTATTTCTTTTCATCTTCAAGATTCTTTACTTGTTCTTTTAGTCTATTAATTTTGTTTGTTTGGATTGACATGTCTTGCATAGCTTTAATCAATTTACCTACTTCATCACTGGGATGAACTGTTGTTGTTGTTGATGTAGTAGTTGTTGCTGAAAATTCTGTTGTGACTGGAATTGTTGTAGTAGTGGGGACTGCTGTAGCCATTGAAGTTGATGCTGAAGCTATGGGAATGGCAGTAACAGTAATTGCTTCCATGCTTTCCTTCTTTTCCTGCACTAATTTATCCATCTCATTCTCCATCTCTTTCAGTTGAGTTGTCAACTGAATGATGAGATTCATCATTTCATCTTTCTAACCTTCATTATCCAGAACTTATTTTGTTTGTGGATGTTCAGTGGGAGGTAATTTCAGCTGCTTCTTCAATGCAGCAATTTCTACATTCTTCTTTTTGGTAAGTTCCTCAGCTGCTTTGACATTCTTAGGATCATATCCAACCTCTATGACCAATTCTTCAAGTGTCTTAATTCTATTATCCTTGGCTTATGAGGAAGCCTTCTCTAGTTTTAACTGTGCTTTGACGTTTTCTAGAGAATTTTGCAGTTTTTGTACACTCATAGCTTTGTTGGTCATAGTAGAATATCGCATTTCTCCTGCTTGCTTATGAAATTCAATTTGGTCTATAGGATGAACATCTTTAGCCATGACTTCAAATGTTGTTTTCCTGTAGTCTGTTGATGACTTTGGAGCCTGCACTGTGGGCTGTAAAAAGGTCATCTGCATCTTCTTGGTTTTATAATCAAAGGTAGAAAGCAACCTGTTCTGGTCACTAGGTGCATGTTTCCAATATTTGGCATAAGTCACAGCTTTTAATGCCTCATTACTCAATTTTATTTCTTTATACTTCTCCATTATATCTTGTTCTTTTTCTACTGGTTTTCTTGATGAAGAGATTTCAACACTATGTTGCTTTTTAATGATCTAGGCACTAGATGTTGGAGGCTGTTGAGTTTCCTCTGAAACAGTAGGAGGTGCATTATCCTTGAAAATTAAATTAGTATCAATGATTTCCACTATCTCTTCTTGTTCATTTACAGGATTCAGCTTGAGCTTCTTCCTGTACATTAGTTTGAATTTAGTTTCAGTAGTGGTTTGAGCTGAATATGAACCTTCTTCTCTTGCTCTCTTGGAGTTCATATCTTGTAGGGCTGGAGTATGTAGGACATAACTACTCTCAACCTGCTTCTTGTTACACTGAAATTTGTCACCATGACATTGAGCTATCTATATAGGTTCATCATTACCTATTTATTGCTTCCTTAGAAGTCTAAAAACATAAATTTTCTGAACCAAGTATTGGAACTGGAGAAAAGCTCTTAAAAACCCTAAAAAGCCTAATTCCGCACTTTTCCTAGTCATTCCCTACGATGCCGCGGTTTATTTCTATAAAAAATACAGTACATCCCGCACGTTCTATTCATTAAAACTGCGGACCCCTGTAAAAGGTAAAATAAAAAGAAAAGTAAGTTCTAGAAGCCCAGCTGGTCGAATATTCTCCCATCTGGGGCCTTCTAAAAGCGTTATCTGGTCGAGCTTTGCCCCTTCCATTCAAGAACCTTTATCCCTTCATAAATGGAGCTATCCCTTGGTTTTTGTAGCTGAAATCCCATGATGAGAGGGCTTTATCCCTTCCTTTTTGGAGCTGAAACTACCTCCCTTCTGCTATAAATTGAGAGAAAGTTTCAGTCTCAAGGGTACTTAGCACATAGAGAGTTCAAAGAATACTTGCTTCTTACTTTGGAGAGAGTACTTAGAACTTGATAGTTTGCTGAAGAAATATAATCTCCACATTTAGCATCATTGGCATGAGAGAGATTACATACTCATAGCCATAGTCTTATGCTAATAAAGAGAGTCAGAGTCTTATCAAACTGAGGAAAACGATTGTTTGGGACCCCAGAAGAACCTGTACAAACATCAAGGCGTCAAGGTTGTAAGGTTTCTTCTTTTATATTCAAAGTTAATACAAATGGATTTTATTTTCTCATTGAGTTGTTCATCTATCTTTTGAATTATTTAATTCTTAGATTCCTTGATCACTAAGATAGATTATTGCTTTTGAATTATCATATTTTGCAAATGCTTTTGATCTTGTTTGCTTGTCTTTGATTACAGATCTTATATGTTGGATCGATACCTTCTGGAATGATGGGATTGAAGACTAAGCAAGCGTTGGACTTCAGGTAGGAGTATCTATCCATAGTTAAATGAGTAATTCTTAAGCAAAATAATCTAGAGGAAATGGTCTACATATGTCTGTTTGTTTCTAGATATCCTTAGGATACTAGGGAGATCGCTCTTGTCCACGAGAGGGATTTGTCTGTCTAACACTTCTCTACCTCTTTCAAAGTATTCTCCAACCACTCTGACTGGTTGGAGTACTTTACAATCTCTAGTTTAGACTCATGGAAAAAAGGAGTTAATTTAAATTTGACTCTTAGTTTGCTGATAAATCACAAAGGATCATACTACCATTTTAAACTATCATTGAACTTGAATTCATGTAGACACTTTTCTTCTTGTTGACCATCATTCCTATTATTGCAAATGAAAGGACCAAGCTGGTTCTTTATTTTAAATTGAGTTTTCTTCTTTGCAGACAAAAATTAACCTCATCTGAGTTTAGGATATGCCTAATATATTCTAATGCAAATAACCTCATTGGGAGGTATTTGGGAAGCTTGTATGGAGTGAGTTGACATCCATACACCCTAATGTTAGTGTGGTTCTGGTATAAATTCTAGTCTCCTGTTCTACTGTGTTCGGACAACTGCAATACTTTCTTTATTTCTTCACTGAACCTAGATTCACTGCTACTACTTAGCATGTCGACAACTGGATGAATAAATGAATGAATGAAGTCCTTGTAGGTAAATTCTATGGAATCCCTTATGATTAAGGAATTCCATAAAACTACAGATTGGGAGTTACCCTATGTATACAGTTTTTGAAGGCTACCTGCAAACCTTTCATTTTGGAAGTATAGGAACAAATGAAACAAAATTGATTAATACTTAAACACTCCTTCCTCTGGTATTTTAACTAATAGCTCGTGGATAGCATCTGATAAGTATTGAGCGAAGTTAAATGTAAAAGCTAGAGGTTGTCCTGGGCAGAAAATGGACAGAAAACCTAAGACAGAAGCATCTACATATTCATCTATGAAGTACCCTAGAATGTAAGACAGCATTGTGACAATCTGTCTGGTTCTCTCTGAAAAAATTGAGGCTGAATAAGGAGGGTTACTCTTTGGGGTTTCAACTAATGGAGGAAGAAAGGTTTGGAAGATTTGGAACCTCTTGGGAAAGTCTAGTTTCAAATAGTGAGGATTTCAATAGACAATGGGGCTTCATCAAGCTTAGGTTGGATTTGTAACATCTGGTTTATGGATTCTACAGTGATGGTGAACAAAATCTATTTGTTATGATTTACTAGGGCTCTTTCATTGGGCAGCTAATTTATTTGACAAAGTATGATTATTTCTGGAAATTGGAAGGTCTGTGGGAAGATATACCTAGGTAGGTTTGAGTCCTAAAGGTGGATATCATCAGCCCGGTCCATAAATTTATCATGGCTCCAGCAGTGGAGCTCTAGGAGGTTGAAATTAGTGACTGTACCACTGATTTTGAAATCTTTGTCTACTAGGGGAGTGTGTTCAATATCAACTACAGGTGGTTGAAGGGGATTAACAAAGATTATGCTCTAGGAAGCCATTTAAACTTGTTTAATTGATTAATTTATTATTTTTTTGTGTAAGTAATAGCTTTGGGCACTTAAGAAAACCTATGAAATGGCGTTTTTAGTCTGCAGAAAGGGTTTAGGTTGCAGTAGAGGCTTTCTTAGTCTTATAGAGCTTCAAATCTGAATCATCAATAACTTCTGGTAGCAAAAGACGTGATTTTGAGTCTATACTAGCTTCAAAATAGGTCAGCAAGGCTTCCTTTGCGCAAACTTCAACAGAAATGGTGAATAAGCGGTAAAGGGTGGGTTTTAATGTTTTTAACCAACAGTAGTTAAACATAGGGCGCAAAGGTTAAATTCAAACAAGGGCAATATTCATTGTAGAGCAGAATGGGAGTATGGTGGTTATCACACTCGAGAAGGCGGGTTGGTGGTTTCAGGCGAGGGAGTGTAATGAACTGTAGGATTGCCACATGACAAGGGAGCAGGGGTGCGAAACCACTCATTTTGCAACCCCCCAATGGTATTAAACTTTGGGTAGTGGATAGTGTGAAAAGGCATGGGAGTGGTTGGATCGAGATTGCGCCAATCGGACGGTTGACGATGTCGAGGGATGAGTTGGGGATTTGATAGGTGGGACCCAAGTATAAGTTATGCGATGGGATTTAATATATATGGGTCAGGTTAAATAGTGTGGTTGTTATTAACACTCCAACTATGAAAAATAGAAAAGAGAGATATGAACGCCTTAGAAATGAAACGCCTTGGAAACCTCCAAATGGCTAAATAAATGCACAATTTGTGGATAGGCCAATTTACAAAACCTCCTTCTATCATATAGGAGTCCATGGGGCCTTAATGTAATCACAGCGACTAAAAATGACAATTTAGAACTGATAATATGAAATCTGGGGGTTACGAAGATGCAATATACTTATTAAAGGGGGTTACTGCCCATGATAATAAGGGACTATACTAGTGATATAGGGACCTAACATACCCCTCTCCTTCAAAAAAGTGTTGTCCTCAACGCTTGAGTAGCTCCGGGTGCTTCTGTATAAAATTCTCATCCTCCCATGTAGAATCTTCGGTGGGTAAGTTCTTCCACTTGATGAGATACTCTGAAATTGATCGATTCCGTAGCTATCGAGTTCTTGTTTCCATGACCGCTTCAAGTTCCAATATGATTTTTCCTTCCTCATCAAGTTCTGGAAATATTGTTTGAACTGGAAGATTTTCACCTATAACCTTCTTTAAGCATGAAACATGGAAAACTGGATGTACTCGCGAAGAAGCAGGAAGCTCCAATTTGTATGCCATAGTACCAATCTTTTGCAACACCTTGTAAGGACCATGGTACTTTGGCGATAATTTATTATCCTTCTTAGCTTGCTTGAGGGACATTTGTTTGTATGGTTGTAGCCGTAAAAATACCCAATCTCCTACATCAAAACTTCTCTCGCTGCGATGTTGATCTGTCTGTTGTTTCATTCAATTTTGTAACAAATTCAGGTTATCCTTTAAGAGTTGGAGAACTTCTTCTTGATGCTCGATGTGATCTTCCACTGCTTGAACCTTCGAATTTTCTCTTAAAGATGATGTGATGGATGGTGGATGATATCCATAAAGTGCCATAAATGGGGTCATTTTTGCTGCAGTATGGAAGGAAGTGTTATACCACCATTCAGCAAGAGGTAACCACTTGACCCATTGTGTTTGTTTATCGGATACAAAACAACGAAGATATCCTTCCAAACATTTATTTACTATCTCAGTTTGACCATCAGATTGAGGATGATAAGATGAGCTATGAGCTAATTGAGTACCCAAACAAGAAAATAACTCCGTCCAAAATTTCCAGTAAAAATGGGATCTCTGTCGCTCACAATAACCCTTGGGCTTCCATGTAGCTTTTGAATTCTGTCCATAAATGTAGTAGCAACTGTACTTGCTTTAAATGGATGAAATAATGCACAAAAGTGTGCATACTTGGTAAGTCTATCAACTACCACCATGATGACACTCTTTCCTTCGGACTTAGGTAAACCTGTGATAAAATCCATTGAAATCTCCTCCCAGCGTTGACTTGGAATGGATAAAGGTTGTAGAAGTCCCGGGGTCTTAATTGTCTCAACTTTATTCTGCTGGCAAACCAAACATTCCATCACAAACTTTTGAATATCAGATTTAAGGCCATCCCAAAAAAATTCTTTCTTCACCCTGTGGTAAGTTTTTAAAAATCCCGAGTGTCTTCCTAAAGGAGAAGTGTGCAATTCCAGAAGAATCTTTTGTTTTATTTGGGAATTCTTACAAATATATAAGCGATCTTTGTACCATAAGGAATCATTTTTCCAACTAAATGTATCAGATGTACTAGGATCTTGCTGCAACTTTTGAATGAATGTCCATACATCTTTGTCCTTCTTCCATTCATCTCTTGCTTCGGTTATCCAATCTGGTTGGATAATAGAAATGGCACAAAGCAATGCTTCCACCTCTTCATTCTTTCTTGAGAGTGCATCTGCAACAACATTAAGCTTTCCTTTTTTGTAGATTATTTCAAAGTCATAACCCAACATCTTTGTGACCCATTTTTTGCTGCTCTTCTGAAGATAGTCTTTGCTCCAAAAAGTGTTTAAGACTATCATGATCAGTTTTTACCTTGAAGTGTCTTCCCATTAGGTAAGTTCGCCATTTCTTTAGTGCATGCAGTATTGCTAACATTTCCTTCTCATAAATAGGTTTTTGTAAATACTTTCCTTTGATTAGATGACTTTCAAAAGCAATGGGTCTTCCTTCCTGCATTAAAACTGCACCAATTCCATTTCCTGAGGCATCACATTCCACAATAAAGGTTTTTGTGAAGTCTGGTGTAGCTAAGACCGGTGCTAGGCACATTGCCTCTTTAAGACGTTCAAAGGCCTTAGTTGCTTGAGGAGTCCATGAAAATGCATCTTTCTTCAATAATGTTGTTAGAGGTGCTGCTATTCTCCCATAATTCTTAACAAACTTGCGATAATACCTGTTAACCCGAGAAATCCTCGCAACTGCTTTATGGTTGTGGGGAATTTCCATTCCTTAATGGCTTTAATTTTGTTAGGGTCTACTTTAACACCCTCGTGAGATCCAATATGACCCAGATATTCCACCTCTTGTACTCCAAAGAAACATTTGGATTTTTTTGCATATAATTGTTTCTCCTGCAATAGTTTGAGCACCCTGTCAACATGTTCAACATGATCCTTCCAAGACCTGCTGTAGATTAGTATATCATCCAAAAATACTAGCACAAATTTTCTAAGGAAGGGTTTGAAAATGGAATTCATCAACCCTTGAAATGTAGAAGGTGCATTGGTAAGGCCAAAAGGCATGACAAAAATTCATAATGACCCTCATGAGTTCGAAATGCTGTTTTTGGAATATCTTCAGTCTTCATTCTAATTTGATGATATCCTGAACGAAGATCCAACTTGGTAAGATAAATTGCTCCATGTAATTCATCCAATAATTCATCAATCACAGGAATGGGAAATTTGTCTTTAATGGTGAGCTTATTGAGCTCCCTATAATCTGGACACATTTTCCATGATCCATCCTTCTTGTGTACCAATACTACAGGAGCAGAGAAAGAACTTTGACTAGGTTGAATTATACCTGCCTCTAACATTTCTGCAATCATGCGTTCAATTTGGCTCTTTTGGAAGTAAGGATATCTATAAGGCCGGATGTTTGGAGGAACACTTCCTGGAATCAAATGAATAGCATGATCATGATCACGAATAGGTGGGAGTCCTTTGGGAGGTTCAAACACCTTGGAATGATTGTCCAAGACTTGTTGGAGATCTGCAGAAATAGATGATTTTGATGTTGGAACTTCTAGTGAGCATAATTGTGCAATTACGCCTCGCTGTTCTTTCTTTAGAAGCTTTATCATGACATTAGAGCTTATTATCCTTCCTGGCTTCCCCGCAATACCCCGTAATTCAACTTCCTTTCCTTCTGAAAAAAATTTCAAGAAAAGTTCTTGAAAATTAAAAGCTACCATCCCCAAAGATTGTAGCCATTGTACTCCTAGTACAACATCAGCACCTCCCATAGGAATGGAAAGCATTGGACTAGTCAATACATATTCCCCCATGGTTAGCTTGATATTATGACATTTTCCCGAGCAATTTATAGTTCCTCCATTTGCAACCATCACTTGACATTCTGGTGCTGGGTATAGGAAACAATTTAATTCCTTGGCTACCTTACAATGAATAAAATTATGGGTGCTACTGAATCAATCAACACTATTACCTTTTTCTTCTTGATATGTCCTTCTATCTTGAGAGTTTGAGGAGTGGTAATTCCTGCCAGTGCATTACACGATATGGTTGGATTCATTTCTTCTTCTTCTAGGGCTGGTTCCTGGTGTATATCCTCTTCTTGTTCATTTTCTTCTTCCTCTTCACAATCTATGTAAAATAATTTCTTCTCAGCACACTTATGACCTTTAGTGTATTTGCTATCACAGCTGTAGCAAAGCCCTTTTGCTCTTTTTTCTTCCAATTGTTGTGGTGTCAACCTTGTAGGTTGTGGAAATCTAGGCGTAGCAACACTTCCTTCTTTATAGAAGTGAGTGGTAAGCTTCCTTGTCGCCATAATTTTACATTCAATTTTTCTTGCCAACCTGAATGCCTTCTCCAATGAATCAGGTTCCAAAACGCGAACTTCATGTTGGATGTTATCCTTTAAAGTGCCTATGAAGAGATCAGTCCTGTGTTCCTCTGGAATATCAGTTACCCTTATATTCAATTTTTGGAAGTCCTCAATGTGCTGCCCCACTAAACCCTTTTGTTTGAGATTTATCAATTGGCTAAAGAAGGTGTTGCTCTTTGTATCCTCATAATGTACTATCATTTCCTCCGTAAAAATTGACCAAGTGACAATTTTTTTACGGGAGCAAAGCCATTGATACCATACAAATGTATTTTGTTCTAAATGTAAAGTTGCGATGCGTACCTTTTGTGTGTTTTGCACATTATGGAGATCAAAATATTGCTCCATTTGTAGTATCCATGTTACAGGATCCTTTCCATCAAACTTCCTTATATCCATTTTTGGAATATGGTGGTTCTTCCCGCCAACATTAGAGTTTATGAAATCACGATTAACATTTATTTTGTTCTCATCATGAGGTTCTTCTACCATATTTTCGCCATTAGGAATCATTTCTGGTTTTAAACTTGTCATCAAGCCTTCCATGTATGCTTTTAGATCATTCTTCATGTTTTCCATGTTGTCTTTCATGTCATCCATCTTAGCTTCCAAACCAATCATCTTAGCTTCCACGCCTTTCTTCAAACCATCCATCTTAGTTTCCACGCCTTTCTTCAAAACTTCCATTTCATTTTTTGTTGTTCTTTGCGAGAGCGAAATTTGCTCTTGTAATTTTGATATGTCATGTTGCCATTCTCCATCTTCATGAGTCATAGTAGAGCCTTCTAAAGGCTTAATGGGTGTTGAATTCTTTTTAGGGGCCATTTTAGAATCCAATACTGATATCTATTCTACAATATGCCCTTGGGATCAATTTAACTTGATTATTCAAACAAGACTTATGCAATTTGGAAAAAAAATACACACCTTTTTCTTGCTTTTTAGGAGCTCGATATTGAAAATGGATTATTTCTGTGATTGTAGCACTTCAATATCTAAATTTTGGTACCGATGTAGCCCTCTGAATTATCTTTCGAATGCCATAGGTCTGACCTGATTTGGATTCTCCAAGACAAAGTTGTGTCCAATCTCCCACAATGACCTAATTATGGACTGGTTCAGTAGAGCGAATTTGTACGACTTTCCACGTGTCACTGTTTCGTCCTTTGTATCTGAAATTGATAGCCAAACTCGGTGTGTCATACCTTGTGCTTTTACTTGTATTAGTGCCCAGAGGGTGTTTAACACGATCACATCTTTGAGATGAAATTCAGGAACCTGAAAACGCACTACCTTCCACAGATCATATCTCCACAAATATTGTGAACCAAGCTCTAAATTGTTTTGATGAATTTCCTCAGGATTTCAGCTTCGCACCATATGAATTTCAGATTCTAAACCTTCGTAGAAAAAAATTTATAGCGCAAATTCCACGATGACCTGTTTAGGAGCCTGAAAAAAAAATGCCTAACTTCCATAGTCAATGTCTCTCAAATATTGCGAACTGACTCTGAAATGTTTAAAATATTTCCTCGAGTTTGTTCCACCCTAAAAATTTCAGCTTCCGAAACTTCGTAGAAAAAAAGTTATAGCGAAAATTCCACGATGACCTGTTTGGAGCAGCGAAACCCTAGAATCCAAAGCTTTGATACCAAATGTTGTGTAACCAGCTCCAAAAATAGAAGAAAAGAGATATCAACACCTTAGAAATAAGCCACTTCGAAGGGGAAACCTCCAATACATTACATAAATAAATGCCACTGAATGCATGATGCAATTAACAAAACCTAGCCTCTGTAACCCTCTGTGGGGCCATAATGTAATCACATGAGCCTAACGATAATAATTTAAGGGCATGTGTAAAATGGGGGTTACAAAAAGACAATAATAACAAAATGGGGGTTACAAGGGTACAATAATAACAATAAGGGGTTTACACTAACAATAATAAGGGGCTATACTAGTGATAGAAGGACCTAACAGTGGTAGGAATGTAATCAACGGGGATTAATATGCAAGTTGGGTTAATTCAAGGGTGGAGACGAGATATATATAAACCATATTGTTTAAACTAATATTAAGTGGTTAATATAATATGGGATCGGCAATTTTAATATAGGGGTTAATGAAATAATATGGTTATGAAATAAAATGGGGTTGGGAAAATATATATGTGGGAGTTAATATATATGAGGTAAGTGAATATGGATCGAGATTTTATAAATAAAGAGAAGAAGATTAAAATGATATGCGATTTGAGAATTTTTACGATTAGGTTTTTCTTGTTTTAAATGGAAAAGGGGAATTGGTTAGGGAAGTTAATTTTTCAAAGGAAAAAATGGATTTTTAACTAGGGAAAGGGGTTTTAGGAAGGGAAAATGGGTAAAATAAGGAAAGAAGGTTAGTATGAAGGGAAAGGGATATTTTTACAAGGGAAAATGCCTTTTAAGAATGGAAAATAGGGTTTTAAGCAAAGGGAAGGGGATTTTGGGGGATATTAGTGATATGAAATGACCAATTGATGATTTCCATGCCTTGTGAAAGTAATCTGCCTACCCATCATTTACCCTAAAAAATTTTCTTCATTTATTGGGTGCATTTGAGCTTGCTGACGCTTTTATTTTTCTTTTTATAAGAAAATTAATCTAATTCTAACCTTATAACTTCCAATGGCTCAGATTAAACTGATGAGCTCATTTATTCTCTACCTAACTACTGATCTGGCAAGATTAAATGGTTTGGCTAGATCTTTATTCACTATCTATCATTACTTGAAATTTTAAAAGTATGAATGAGTCAAGATTAAGTTTTTTGACCATCATGAATTGTGGCTTTTTAGAAAAGTTGCACACAATTTTTATTTGCAAAAAGTAACTAAGAGTAGTGGCATTTGAATGTGCGCACTTGCATGATCTATTTTTATCTTTTTTTGTGTGGGGTTCATACTTTATTTTCTTTTTTGATCCTTTTCTTTTAGTCCTTTGATTTTTCTTTTAGGACTTACCCTCTTTACATTTTTTAATATGGGAAAATATTTGCAAAAAGCAAAGTATGTACAATATTACAAGACTTTACATAGTCAATTCAAAATTATGATCCCTATTATTATAGGACCCTAACACACACAGTCATGGTGCTCCTGCATCACCCTTGGTGTCTGGGTCCTCCTCCTTGATACGACAATCATACTCCTACGCTATGGCCTCCTCCTTAGCATTAAGTCGGTGCTGAGGCCTAGAAGCAGGTTCGTAGAGAATGGGAGTAATCGAGTACTCAACCTCCGGTACTCGCGTCCAAATGCCCTACGAGTCCATGATCCATACGTCAGTGTCTTCACCCACTGCCTCCTGAACCAGAAGAGGCTCAGTTTTATGGGGCATGGGGTGCTCCTGGTGTGCAATGGTGGATTTCCCGGGTACGCTTATACCCCTCTGCATTTCTTGAATAGGGGCTTCCTCCTCGTGGTCGTGCGTAGGGCTCTGAGGAGCATCCCTGGCATGACTATCAGAAGAGGAGTCCTCAAAGGATTCCAAACGGTTATCGGACCCTTGCTAGTAGCGTCCCAGGGAACACGCCTCTTTATCTGCCCCTGGTTGTCCTTTGGCGCAGACGTGGAGCCATGGGATCATGAAGAAAAAAGAGAAGGGGGGGCGAAAGGTATAGAAAAATTTCTCTTGGGGGATTGATACAAGAGCAGGGATGGGAAGTGTGCAGCGCAGTGCTATTGCGCAAGGTGGCGTGCAGGTGGGGGTTGCACAGTTGGGGGAGATTGATGATGGGAGCTCACTCTTAGGAAAAACTAGTAAGGCAGGGGGGGCCAAAGGGAGGCACGCAGTCAGGAAGGTGTGCGACCGAGAGGGTGCCTAATGACCTGGCACTGGGGGGAGGCTGCGCAGCAGGTGGAGCATGCAAGTGGGTTGAAACTGAAGTAGAAAGGCTAAGAGGGATTTGCAATCCAGAAGGATAAAAATGTGAATAACACTATGCGGAGGGGCCTCCCCTTTTGTAGACCTGTGGAACAAGCGCAAATATTGTGCATTATTGTGACATGCTCACAGGTGCATGCAACGAAAATTCTCATATGGAAGAATGTGCTTCGAGTTATGGAAGTGAGTCATAATCATTCAGGAGCTCATTTAAATGATTGCAGCGAAGAGGTTCCACTAAGGGTGGTTGTTGGCGTTTTGTATCTTCGTGATCTCATGCCTCTGTTGATCAGGAGTTCATAAATTTTTCTCAAAATTCAAATTTACAGGATTGGGTTAAAACTATAATGGTTGCGTATATCTCGTCTTCCTGATTCCGGCGTCACAAACAGTTCAAAAAACCGATGTCATATGAGGGAGATATTGCGTTCTGATCGAAATTCCAAATAGGTAAAATTGCAACAGGTTAGACTGGGGTGCACAGTCAACAGGGTGGAGGTACTGTCAGCAAAAAAGAATATTATGAGGAATATTCTTTCCTCAGAACCAATCAGTGTGTGACAAGTGTTGCTTCATTATTTGTTGAATGATTTTGTACGTTTTGTTGGAGGGCCAATCATAGGGTGCCACGTGGCCAGCCCTGAGGCCGCCACGTGTCCCTAGAGTAGCATTGTAAAATTTTTGTGGAGTCTGCAGGAATCGACCATGGGACCTCTAGAAAAACATGCACACGTCCTAACCACCTGAGCCACACGATGAGTCTTAACCTGTATGGGAGTTGGGTTTATATTAAGGTTGAATGGAATGGTGTTTGGGGGTTGGAAATGTTAGCGATCCCAACCCACCAGTGGTTCCATAACAGTGGTCACATGACATGTTACAACGACAAACACTGCGGAGTTAACAACCCACAGTCCGATAATTATGCAAACCCGCCAGCATATTCACAATGCTGTTCACATGCTATGGTAACGGTTCATTAGGGGAATTTTGAGGTCTAAAATGGGCCTCCTAAGGAAATTGTAAAATAATAGTGGAAATAATAAAATAAGATTTGATTAAATCATCAAATGTTAGAGAGAAAAATGGAAAAACACTGAGCTTTTGTCCTATCTCTACAAAATTTTATCAGCTGGTTTTATACTTGTTGGATGAAAATATTAATTCCTCATCCAAGGAGTACCCATGTTGCATACTTTCGATGGACCCTGCTACACGAAAAATGAAAAATACATGAAAAAACATGATTGCAATCACAGTTTTCATGTATTTATCATTTTCATGTAGCAGGATCCATCGAAAGTATGCAACATGGGTACTCCTTGGATGAGGAATTAATATTTTCATCCAACAAGTAATCTCACTCAAAATTTGAGTAAAAAATTGAGGAGATAAGTTGAAAATACGAGTTGAAAATTTAGTTTTTTCTTTTATTATTTTTTAATCTTTCTACCCTTTTACTTAAAAATGGTGAATCATCCCCCATGGTTGACATTATCACCTTGAATCCTATTGGTTCCTATAAAGATGATTTTGGTTGTACATTTTCTTAGGAGGTCCATTTTAGACCTCAAAAATCCCCTAATGAATCCTTCGTGTGGTTAACCAACCCACGACGTCAACTCGGTCTGCTTCTACCACGGCTTATCGCCGGAGTTTCGCATATGGTTCCACCGACGGCTAGAAGACCGTGGTTTGGAGTGGCATGTGCCCAACCACCCAAACCACATAGTTAATGCCAGCGCTAATTCAAGAGAGGTTTGGCCACAAGGCTCCAAAGTGCTTAATTGGCTAATTTAACTCCAAATAAGTGGAGTTCTCCACTTTTAGTGGAGTTTTTCTAGGTGTAATTAGGCAAAAGAGTAGGAGACTCAATTTTCGCCCATTCAGAGTGAATGAAGAATCATTCTTGACTAATTGGAGCATTCTAGAGCCATTGGTGCAAAGAAAACAGGCAATAGAGGCCTGTAACTACATGTATTTGCAAAATTTTGAGCATAATGAAATATGGACATGCCATTGGGAGCTAGACCAGCTGATGTAGCCCAGGAGGGCTGAACTTCTTCCTTGTGCCTACTGTGTAAATGTTATGTGGTGACTTTTTTCTCTATTTTACACTATTTTTCAGTGTTATTTGTGCTTATTTCATGCTTCTAATTCACTAAAATAATCTACAATTCATGGTTAAAATCCTCAATCCTTAAGAAAACTAATGAGACAAGTATGCACAAGTTTATAAACTGAAAAGACACTTGGCACAGTAAAACTAATACAGTTCTTTCATATCAGATTGGTATCAGAGCTAGATTTTATTCTCTCGTGTTGTTTTGTGCAAATAATTGTTTAAATTTTTGCAAGTTTTTAAATGCTTACTAGGCTCAAGCTCAAAAGAGGAGAAGGAAAATTGGCAGGAGCAAAAGGGTCTCATGAAGAGCCAAAGCAAAGGAGAGCAAGATTGCCACAATCTCCACCACCTAGTTCACCTCCTAAGGAAGCAGAAGCTACATTAAGCATGTCTCATAGAGAAGGATAAATCCATGAAGAAGTTGATCCCAAAGAGGAAGAAAGAGTGTTTAGGAAAGCATTCCATGACATGACTGAGATGGTTAGAATCCTTTATCAAGAAAGGAATGAGAGACTAGGAGGAGAAGGATCAAAACTTCACAAGGAAGGACATGGATCTTCAGGAGGTCACAATAATGAAGATAAGTCAGAGAAAGGAAATGGAGGAAATGGAGGCAATGGAGAGCCATCATCCTCACCCTCATCATCGTCATCCTCTACTTCTACTTCAATACATTAGCCACACAAGTCAAAGAACACTGGTAAAAGTCTTTTTTTTTAAACTTGATGTTAAGTTTGAATTTTCAATGTTTAATGGTGAAGTCAACGCAAAAAATATTGATAATTGGATTAGGAAATTGGAGGTCTATTTGAGAATCCAGAACCTTCAAGATGACGATACCAAAATCCAATTAGCTTCATTGAGAATGGAAGGTGCATCACTTGTTTGGTGGGAAGCCAAGACAAGGGAGGATATCAAAAAACATGGTAAGATTATTCTATCATGGTCAAATTTCATTTCTTCTATAAAACAACAATTTTATCCATTAGCCCATATGCAAAAATCCATAATGAACTGGCAAAACTTTAGGCAATTTAAGGGAAAAAATGTGCAAGAATACACCCAAGAATTTAGGAGAAGAGATCTCTTATTAGGGGTGTATTTACAGAGCCAAGATACTTTGCACAAGTATATAGGAGGCTTACATAGCTACCTAAAACATACTATTCTCATGTTTAACCCCACAATTCTAGACAAAGTATGTGTTCATGCCACACATCTAGAAGCTAGAGGGAAAAACGTTTCTAAAGAGGGTAAACGAAACCTTTTAAGGGTAAAAACAAGGAGAAGACCTCAAAAGGTAAAAGCAAAAAGAATGCATCCATTAAGAAAGAGGGATAAAATTTGGTTTGCAAACATTGTTCAAAATAAGGCCATGATGAAACTCATTGTTAAAAATTACATCCTGAAATGAAGCCAAAGAAATTCAATAACAAAGGGAAACAGAAAACTGCTACTACAACTCAACATGATTTAGGAGATGATTCAGGTGATGAATCTATGATTATAGCCAGGGGATTGAAGAACATGAAGGGAAAAGAAATTGAAACTAAACCCAATACTAGTACATAAAACTATCACATACATGCTCCAAATGAAGAAGAAATAATTGAACTGTTTCATGTGAGGGTCATATCCAAGCATACCAAGATTGACACATTGTTTGACAGTGGGTCACAAGAAAACTTAATCTCTAAAGACTTGGTCAAGAAACTTAACCTTGAGACCATACAACATCGAAAACCATATCCATTGGGTTGATTTCATGATGCAAGTTTACAAGTTTCAAAGAAATGCATATCATAGACATTGCAATCATTGCAAATTTTGTTGACAATGCTTGAATTAGATGTGGTTCCAGAATATTCCTTTTTTAGGAATATTGTCAAGATGCTCAATGGGAACACTGTATAAGGAAAAATAGGAAAAAAAAATGCAGAAAAAAGCTTGGTTCCTCTTTAATATGTTGTGCGGGACTCAAATATGAAATTTCTTCAAAAACAAATCAAGTTAGATCTGCTAAACAGATCTCCCACAACTGGTATCAATGTAATGTCCTCTTTTTGAAACATTAACAATCAACAATCTGATCTAAACCAGAGATAGAATAAAGGGTAATTTAATAAACATGTCACCTCTAAAGAGAGGGTGAGATTCATAGGCTATCTGTCCCTTTTCAGACTCTGTCTATAGACTCTTGTCGAGAGGTAATATCCCAAAAGGGTTTACTCAGAAAATCATGCCTAGAAAATGCATTATTTAGGTATGATGTCTTTAAATACCACAAAATGTGTATGAGAACACTCATAAACCAATATAAATAATAGAAACACTCTTTACTCATCTTTTAACATCAGAAATATGGGGAAAAGCAACATTTTATGCACTAAAATAGGTGTATAAGAAAATATTCGTAAAATTAAGGGTCAAGGTTATGGAATATGTTATATTAGGTTAAGAGGGACTCATGTGCAAAATTTCAGCTCAAAATAAGGCTTTTTTCTATGTTAAACAGTTCCTCCTTCTTGACTAGTCAAGGAAAACCCTGATTTCCCATGACCTAAATTATGCAGAAAAGTGCTGAGGCTTGGGTAGCGTAATTTATGAAGGGATTGGCTGATTTTATGCATAAATTTCAGTTTTCAGGCCTATAATAATATTCATATGAATTATACAAACAAAATAAGACATTTCTATGAAGGAAAACCCCTAAAATGAGTTGCTGCCACACATAGAAAAAGACTGCAGATTATATCAACGTTATTTTTCAGGAGATTCAGCTGCTGTAAGTGAAAAATCAGGTCTAATACAGATATATGGCTGAAACATCAGATCCATACTAGATCTAGAATCTACTCAACCTCCTCTACAAGATCCCCTTGGGATTTCATCAAAATAATGCATGAAGAAGTGTAGATCTGACTTATAAGCTACAAAACTACAAAATACACAGAATTTTTGAAGATGAATTTATAATAAGAGAGATCAGATCTGAAATAGCTTAGAATAGTATCTACTTTAAATATTTACAAAGTGAGAGGCAAGCCTCAATCACTGGAGATCTTCTATTGCACAGAAATCAAATATACATTAAACCCCAATGCTGAAAATGCAATTCTTGAAAGGGACTATGAAGTAGCTTTAGAAAGATGAAGCAAATGCTATAGATTATAGAACTGAATACAAAAAGGGAGAGGGATCCTCTTTCGGGTGGTCACAAGACACCCTCCTTGAGAGAGACCTCCTCCAAAACACTAGATCTCTGCAGATCTAGGATACCACTTGTTGCAACCAGCAAAGCAGCTAAACCTTCAATGGGCCAGTGCTGTCCATAAAAGCAGAGATTGGTCTTCAACTTGATAATGGCTCATTTCAATACAATCTCCTCCAAGAGCTACTCAAGGAAGGAGGGAGGTGTTGTCACCTGTAAATTTTGGTCTATCAAAAGGTGGCCAAATCATGTTTTCAGCCTTCAAGAAACACTTTCCCGGCCAAAATGTTATCTCTTGAAGCCTGTAGATGATCTCATGCTCATGTCTCAAGGTTTTCACTGTTATTTCTCAGAAACTCAAAATTCTGCTAAAAATTCCATGAGAAGACTGCTGCAATATCCTCCTTCTTTTCCCCTTTTTCCTCTCAGAGACTAACCTTCATATTTTTCATCATTTTCCTTTGTTTTCCATTTTCCTAACCCTCTTTTCATATAAAATTGCCTTTGCAGAGTTCCAAACTTCTTTTGAACTCTGTCGAAACCCTCAGAAACCTTTGAAAATCACTGAAAATCTGTGTAAAAAACCCATTTCTTTATTAAAGGTTTAAGCCCCTTGGCCTGAGTTTCCAAACCACTTCCCCAATACGCCCTCATCATAAAAACCAAGCGCCAAACCCATGAAGCGCTAATCGCATCGGAAAGATTCAAGTGTGCATGTTTTTGAGCCATTTCAAAATGCCGATTGCGATCAGCCCCTTTGTCATAAACCGCAGATCATATGGTTATTTCATTTAACCCGTAGGCCCGCAATCGGGCGCTAAACCATTGAAAAATCCCTCTCCGATCAATTTTTTCCTTTGTAAACCCAAAAACCCACTTTCCGAAGTTTTTAAGTTAAAAACTTAAGGTCACGTGATAAATAAAAATGGGTTGATCAGAAAGACCGACGCGCAATCGCATCGGAGAAGTTACAAATGGGTTGATTGAAAGACCGGGCCCGAATGTTCCGATTTGCGATTAGCTCTAGTTATATAAAGCCCCCAACCCATGGTACTCCATACACCCAGTGGCCCCGCAATCGGGCGCCAGCCTATCATATATATATTCTGCCCGATCCACTCAAAACCTTGGTGTTTATCGAAATTTATGGGTTTCTCACAAAGTATAAGGGTCCCGCCGGTGCAAAAATCAAAGGATCTGGACCGTTGATCTAGACCCGATCCGACGGTTATCGCCCAATCGCAAAGTTTCAATCACAAGTTTCAATCGCATCCCCTCTTCTGCGCTCCCCGATTGTGACTGCTCTGATTTAATCCTAGCCGTCCATCTCCCTGTTGATCGGACGGACAGCGCTCAATCGCATCGCAGTGTTTCAATCGCATGCTTTTGTGTGACCTGCCGATTGCGATCCTCCGATTAAATCTGGGCCGTCCACGTGTCCAGATCGGACGGCCTAGATCTCTTTCCACACTACTCCATCGCCCTCCGCCTCTAACAAAGGGTTTTTAAAAAAAACCGATCCCCACCGTTGCTCATCGCGCGATCAACGGTTCTTTTTAATTCTTCCTCCCGCGTCATTTAAAACTCCTCTCAGTTAATCTCCATCTTTGGATGATGCCATCCAATAGTCCTGCTCTCTCCCTACGCCTCTGAAGCAGTTAACCCATTCCCGCATGATTTTATGACGAATTGTTTGTATTTTCCAGGTTTTCGAATGAATTCTTCTGCCATTTTGAAGAAACCACAAAGGCCGACGATGACGATCCTCTGTCTTCTAAGTTCATAAAGAATCATTCAGGGGGTGTTAGATTTACATTTTATCAGTGATTTCATGACCCATTGATGCCATTCGACCCCGCTACTGCCCTGCGCACCAGAAGACAAGCAGAAATCATCATTTATTAAAGAGTATCAGTGCCAAAGACAAAAATTTATCAGAACCGGAGATTGAAGACCCAAAAACACAGATCTCAAGTAACTTAAAGTGTTTTAGGAAACGACGAAGACATCTGTCGAGCTGAGAAATACTCCACCGCCATAAGAAGAGGCTAATTGAACCCTCTACAACTCCAAAGACACCTACAGTCTCGTCGAGATCAAAGACCGCCGAACAATTAATACTAATTGAGCTATCTTATCTCTAATTGTCGGCAGAACCATACGAGAAGATTAAAGAATAGTTTAGAAGTTGATCTGTAGATCATTAGACCCTGGGAAGCAAAAACAAAGTTACTCCAGCATGACACCGAGCTTCAAAGGACGGCAAAAAACTCCCACTGAGCTTGATTGTAAGTGTACATCAATTAATGCTGATGAACACCTGTAGATTTCTTGATCGAGGCCCTCAAAGCACCGAAGAGTCATCTTCTGTATTAATTGATCCAAACAGATCCTTTCATGAGGGCCACCGCTTCATTCTTCTATAAATACCTTTGTAGAAGATGAGCAAAGGGTTGGTCTTTGGACATCTGAACGCATGTAATAGTCATTCTGAAGCCACTGATGCCCTGTTCTGTAATTGAAGGATACATAAGCTGATATGAGAAGTTCAAAGCTGTAGAGACCCACCGGGCTTGCTGATTGTAACTGGTTTGAACATCAATACAAGCTGTTGATTCATGGAATTTTGAAACTATGTCAATGGTGATGTGTTCCTTACCGTCAATTGTTGTTTTACTTAATGTTTTCACTCTGTTCACTTTCTCTGATAAAGAGCAGCAAACATAGAGTTAGGATATACTCTCCACGGTACCCTACTCTTACTGAAAGCTTTATCTTCTATGTTTTCTTCATTTGAATGTCCTCTTTGAAGAGTTTATTAATGCAAGTTAGTTTAAAAGTACTTCCCTGATCTAGATAGCTCTTTGAGATGAATGTTCTCTTTGTTATCCTTGGAGTTTATCAATGCAGCGTAGTTTAAAAGTACTTAGCTGATCTAGATTGCTCTTTGTGATTATCATCTGTGTTCCCTTATCGAATATGCTGAAGCAGGCTGGTTTAAAAGCACTTACCTGATCTTAAGCTGTTTGAACTGTTTTTAAATGTTTCTGATGGAAAGTACTTCAATGCAGGCTAGTTTAAAAGCACTTACCTGATCAATAGAAATACTTTTATGTTTCTCCTTAAGTACATGTTGAAAGCAAGCTAGTTTAAAAGTACTTACTTGATCTTAGACTGTGCTTTGTTTTTTCATTTGTTTAAGTCTTTCACTGCCTATTTGTTTCACCCCATTAATCACCTTAAAAGATCCTTTGATGTAAATGACTTGCTCCATGGATCCTTCTTGAATTTGCTATCCAATTAAATCCTCCTATGACTCCATAGCCCAATGGGTTAAAGCTGTTTTTGTCCTTTGCTATCAGCTGAAACATTCCTTCATTTGCAGGCTCTTCACCCTTTATTTTGAACTGCTTTCACCTTCACCATGTCTTCGCCCAACCAAAAACAAACAAAACAAACCCATGCTCTTCATAACTAGCCTAATATCATAATTTCAGTCTTTAAAGATCACATCTTTGAACTCATTTATAGAGAGATCCCTCTCTGGATTCAGGAGGGCTAGATCCTTGAATCCCAAAGCGGTTTGATGTTACCTCTGCAGTTGGACTTTGCCAATCTTGCTAATTACAGAGTGATAACATAATGGCGACTCCGCTGGGGACTCCTGAGTATTTCTTCGATTAGAAGACAATCATAAGATACCAGATATCCCTTGCTAACTGAAAATTAACTCAGAAAAGCCCAAAAATATTTCAGA
The DNA here is from genome assembly GCA_034641835.2 of Pinus albicaulis. NCBI lineage: Eukaryota > Viridiplantae > Streptophyta > Pinopsida > Pinales > Pinaceae > Pinus > Pinus albicaulis. The sequence continues at coordinate 158,258 of JAXQQM020073940.1, read as the reverse complement.
TTGGTATTTAATAAACATGGTAGTGGACCATAACACCTCTTACCTCCTAAAAGGAGCTAAAAACTTCCACTTGGCGACTCCACAATCTTGAACAGACCTTAAGACTCCACTGGGAAGAACCCTCATTACTATACTATCCTTCAAACTCAGTCAGAGGACTGTAGGATTGAAATTTGTGTAAAACAGATTAGTTAACCTCTCAAATATTGTCATACCTGGTTGAACTTTTCTTGTTATTTGGGTCTAAAAAATTACAGCATAGTGGCTCCTAGAAAGATTCACACTAGAGCCCATCCTGACCCGGATCCACCTGAAATAGTTGATGACCCAGAAAGCATCCTTTGGAAGTCTCCTAGGATTAAATTATCGACTATTTTCAGATCACCCTTGAGAGCTAATTCTGTCCCAGAAAATCTTTCAGCTCTACAACAATCACAAGAAGACTTAGTAAATCCTTTTAGAACTAGGTCTCTTGGTGATTTAGATCAGTTAGATTCTGAGTCTTTGCTTTCTTCTCCTGAGACAAGTACACATCTTGGTAGTAGAGAGACTACACCACCTAATTTACACTTCCTCCACAATCTAGGTGTCTCTCATCCAAGATCCACTCAGCAATCTATCCCTGGTCCATCCATTTCTACTCACCATGTATCCACTGTTCCAACCACTCCCCTCCAACCCACTTTCACTCTTGTTAATCCACCTCCACCTCCTGCCATGGCTGCATGGTATGCCCCCTTAGTTCTTCCTGTACCTTTAGTAAATCTGCCATAGGACTATCTGTCCAAAATTCCATTGTATGATGATAGTGGTGCCACTACTACATCACAACATGTGGATAAGATGAATGACTGCTTTGACAGAAATGAGATTGCTGATGATTCTGTCAAAATGAGATTATTTGCTCAAAGTTTGGGAGGAGAAGTAAGAAAATGGTTCAAAGGCTTAGCCCTTCATAGTATTAATGACCTTCAAGGTTTCCATCAATCTTTCTTAAACAAATGGGAAGTGAGGAAGAATCCTCTCCAAATCTTGGCTGACTACAACAATCTCCACAGGAACCCAGGGGAAAGTGTACAGGCTTATTGTACTAGATTTAACAGTATCTATAATGCACTTCCCCCAGAACTAAAACCTCCGCAAGGCTCAGCTTTGAACAAATTTCCTGAAGGTTTTGACTCCGACATGACCTATTCTCTAAGAGAGAGAGACTTTGCAACTCTTGAAGATATGCAAAGGGGTGCTCTTTCTGTCGAAGTCAATCTAATAGAGAAGAGAGCAAGAATGAAAGCTGAAAAGAGAGTATCTTAGAGTATCTTTTAGAGAGGAATCCACACCTTCCACTTCAAACTCAAAGATGGAAAGAATGATGGAAGAGATGATGAAAGAGATGAGCATAATTAAGAGAACACAAGCAAGCCTAAACCAAACTGCTTCTCAGAATAGAAACCAGAACCATAATCAAAATTTAAGAAGAAACCAACTTCCAAACAGACCTAGGGAAGATGATCAGCAGATCATTCCTCCCTTTCATCAAAACTATATAAGTGAGACAGAGGAAACAGGTGAGATAGCAGAGGAAAATGATATCAACATGCTAGGGGTAGATAACGATGGCTTTGAGATTCATTATGAAAAGAAACAAGGTCTATACACACCTTATGATGACAAGAGGGATGATGATCGACATTGTTATCAAGATATGGAAAATGTCATCATAGAGCCTCACAGAGAATATGACCTTAGAAGCAAAGCCAGTCAAAAAACTCCCAACACTAAAACCTCTGACAAATCTTCACAAAATAGCACCACAACCAAATGTAAAAATGTCAATCAAAAGGATAAAACAATGGCTATCGATTCTGGTAAAGGTAAAGAGAAAGACAATCCAAATTTTGAAAAGCAGGATGCAGATCTTAGCAGTACTAACACTTCTGCTAGTACTCCTATCAAAACCATTTTATCAAATGTAAATAGAACAAATCAGCAAGGTGATGGTGCTGAAAGACTAGCAGCTAGTAAGACTGAGGCAAGTTCTTTAAAAAACCAAATTCCTTTCAGCCTAGAACAAGAACTTTCAAAGATTAAAATCTCTGTTCCCCTTACTGAGTTAGCTTCCCATAATGTGTATAGGACCCAAATTCTGAAGGCTTTAAACATAGAGGACCAGAATGACACAATAAATTATAATGATGACCAGCCAGAGCTCATTTTTGGTCCTAAAGTTGAAGGGAAATTTCAAGAAGGGATAGTACCTCCATTCTACGTCAGTCTGAATGTTCATGACAAAATTCTACACAATGCTATGCATGATTCCAGAGCCTCACATAATCTTATGCCAAAGGTGATAATGGAAAGACTAGGACTAGAAATAACCAGACCTTACAAGGATTTATATTCCTTTGATTCAAGCAGGGTCAAATGTCTTGGCTTAATTAAGGACCTCTGTGTGAATTTGACTCAAATCCCAGCCAAGTGCCTAGTTATGGATGTAGTGGTGGCCGATGTCCCTCCTAAGTATGGCATGTTGTTGTCTAGATCGTGGGGTGCCAAGCTGCAAGGTACAATGCAGATGGACGGGACATATGCCACTATCCCTGTTTTTAACCAGCCTAGAAGACTATACAGAGAGGCACACATGAAATTCATGGTCAGTAGCCCAGAAAAACCTAAAAACTGTCCCATCTACTCTGTTCATACTGACCTGGACTCGTTTATCCTTTACCATGATGAACCTTCGAATAAGTCAGAGCCAGAAGACAGTAACGCAGATAACCTGTTAGAGGCCCCAAATCTAGAAATGAATGCAGTTCTAGACATGGATGAAAACGAAAGGGAAACTTTCGAACAATGCATTGAAATGACAAACCAAAATGAATATGGCCAAGATGGCCAACAACAAACGCCCCATCAAGTTCATCTCCATGAAAATCCTGAGGAACGAGGCCCAGTACAACAACTTGTTGACCTTAAAACAGAACATGATGCTGAAACAGTTGGCAAGAAAGTCACTACAATAGGATTAATCGCCGATAAAGATCAAGAAACACCTAACTCACAAGTATCAAAACAGTTTGATGCATTTGAAGACATTAACGAAACAAATGAAGGTCTCGACCCACGAGTCATGTGCCCACGGCTCTCGAAACTTGAAACTCAGGAAAACAACCTTCAATACAGTGAGGAACTTGAAAATGAGACACAAATTCGACTAAGTGCTGACATGCCACAACAATCAGATAGCATGTTAGTTGGCGAGATTACCAACCAAGGTGAAACCAAAAATAATCCTCTATGGACCATGTTCTTCGATGGGTCATGTACTAAGAATAGTGCTGGCGCCGGTGTTTGGTTAACAAACACCGAAAACGGCCATACAGAAAGTGTTTCATGCAAATTGAATTTTCGATGTTCTAATAACATTGCCGAGTATGAAGCTCTCATTTTGGGCTTGCATCTATTAGAAAAGCTAGGAGCCAAAAGAATTCACGTATATGGCGATTCGGAATTAATCATTAGGCAAGCTAATGGGGAATACACTACAAATCATCCCAGACTTAGAGCCTACCAAAATGACGTCCTGGACCTTTTAAACATTTTCGAGGATCCAAAATTGATTTTTGTCCCAAGAAAACATAATATTGCTGCTCACAATTTAGCTTTTACAGCTATAACGTGTTTAGCACCATATGAAAACGAGGACAACACCGTTCAGGTAAAATTTAGACCAGCCGTACCCGATAATAAAAAATATTGGCAGGTCTTTGAGAATGATAAACAGATAGAGGATTTCCTGCTCGGTAAGAATGAGTTTGAATCATTCAATTCAGATTATACATCCGATGAAAACTGTCTAAACGAAGAGCCCCATGAACAAGAACAACCATCTAGTCCTATAGGTATCAACATGTTAACTCAAAAACTTGAAACTCATGCTGAAGAGTATGAAGACTCAGAAAACGAAGACATTGAGGTATTAACACCGAGAGACAAGAACATACCCAGGGGGCTAGCACCGTTGAAAGACCTGTTTGATTTCAATGACGTGGCTAAGAAACCTGCAGTAGAATATACAGAGTCTGAGGTTGAAGAATGCAACATAGGCACAAAGGATCAACCTAAAATGATTAAATTAGCTAGGTCCTTGCCACCAGACATGAAAAAGAGATACATTGACTTGTTTAAAGAGTTTGCCGATGTATTTTCCTGGAGCTATGAAGATTTAAAAACTTATGATACAGAAATCATCCAGCACAAGATCCCTTTGAGAGAAAAACAAAAACCTTTTAAGCATAAACTGCGTCGAATTAACCCAATACAACTGCCTCTAGTCGAAAAGGAAATTAAGAAAATGTACGAGGCAGGAATCATTGTGCCTGTAAGGTTTTCAGATTGGGTTTCTAACCTTGTAGCTATGAGGAAAAAGACAGGAGAAATCAGACTGTGCATTGATTTCAGAAACCTTAACCGAGCTTCCCTAAAGGACAATTACCCTTTACCCAAAATGGAGCACATCCTACAGAAGGTAGTTGGTTCAAAGAGGATTTCTCTGTTAGATGGTTTCTCAGGATATAACCAACTTTTAGTACTCCCAGAAGATCAACTCAAGACAACTTTTACCACTCCTTGGGGCACCTTCATGTATGTGAAAATTCCTTTTGGACTAATGAATGCTGGGGCCACTTTTCAAAGGGCCATGGACATTGCATTTTCAGAGGAAATAGGACACTTCATTGTAATTTACCTTGATGATATAACATTTTATTCCAAAACCGATGAAGAGCACCTTAAACATCTAAGAAAGGTCTTTGAGAAATGCAGGAGATTTGGGCTATCTTTAAATCCCAAAAAGACAGTATTTGGCTTGCAAGAGGGTAAACTCCTTGGCCACATTATATCAGAAAAGGGGATTAAAATAGATCCAAAAAGAGTTGAGGGAATACTACAGATTAGCCACCCCAGGAACATAAAAGAACTGCAGTCCTTTATTGGGAAGATTAACTTCTTAAGGAGGTTTATTCCCAACTTAGCAGAGCTCCTTAGAAACATGAATAATATGCTCAAAAAGGAAGTAGGAGTGAAATGGACTGTAGAGGCCAGAAAATATTTTGAATTAGTAAAACATGCACTCACCCAAGCACCAGTCTTGATCAGCCCAGACTTTTCAAAATATTTTCTTATATTTTCCTTTGCCTCAGAACATACAATAGCTGCAGTCCTGTTGCAGAAAAACTCAGAAGGACAGGAACAGCCTATTGCCTTTTTCAGTAAGGCTTTAAGGGATGCACCCTTGAAATATAACATAATGGAAAAACAAGCCTATGCTTTGGTAAAGGCCTTAAAGGACTTCAGGGTGTATATTCTTCATTCCCACACCATTGCCTATGTACCCAACATTGTGGTAAAAGACATCTTGTCACAAGACCCTGATGGAAAGAGAGGCAAATGGATAGCTATAATATTAGAATATGATTTGGAGATCAAACCCACCAAACTCATCAAAGGTCAGGGCTTGGCTCAATTAATGGCTGAATCTAATCTACAAGCCCTAGACATTAACATGATGGATGCCTTGGATGAGCAGGAAGAATTACCCCTTCCCACTATGGAAGAGCAGTTCCAAAACTCACCTTGGTACGCCAACATCTTGTATGTACTTACAAATCTTAATGCTCCTCCTGATTTATCAAAAACTAAGGCAAGGTTTTTAAAGTTGAAAGCTAAGAATTATTGCATTTTGAATGAATGTTTATACTGGAAAAATGCTAATGGTTTATTGCTAAAATGTTTTCCTGAAGTTGATGCAGAGAAGATCAAGCATGAATTCCATGAAGGAGAGTGTGGAGGTCATCTCTACTGGAAAACCACAGCCAACAAAATCCTTAGAGCTGGCTATTATTGGCCCACCCTCTTCCAAGATGTCCATAAAATGATAGTTGCCTGTCACAAGTGCCAAGTTTTTGAGGGGAAAAGAAAACTCCTTCCCTTACCATTACAACCTATCATTGTTGAAGCTCCTTTTCAACAATGGGGCCTAGATTTCATAGGAGAAATCCATCCTGCTTCATCTGCCCAACATAAATGGATTCTCACAGCCACTGACTACTTCACAAAGTGGATAGAGGCCATCCCTACCAAGAATGCCACAGATTCTGTCATTATAAAATTTCTTGAAGACCATATCCTTTCTAGATTTGGATGCCCTAGGAAAATCATTACTGATAATGCTGCTGCTTTTGGTTCCAAAAAGATGATTGATTTTTGTCACAAGTATCAGATTACATTGGGTCATTCTAATGCTTATTACCCTCAAGGTAATGGGCTAGCTGAATCATCAAATAAAAGCTTGGTGACCATCATCAAGAAGCTACTTGAAGAGAATAAAAAGTCATGGCATAACAAGCTGGTGCATGCATTATGGGCAGATAGGTTGACCACAAAGAAATCCATTGGAACCTCCCCCTACCAACTTGTTTATGGAGCAGATGCAGTGTTTCCTACCAGCCTAGGTGTACCAGTAATAAAATTAGTCCAAGAAATTCAGTCAGAAGGAGACAGTATGATAAGGAGGATTAATCAAACAATACATCTCCAGCAGACAAGGGAAGAAGTTTACAACAGAGCTCAAAAAGTGCAAGAAAACATCAAAAAATTGTTTGACAAGAGAGCTAAGGCTTGTGACTTCAACATTGGAGATAAGGTACTCAAATGGGACTCTAGAAGAGAGGAAAAAGGTAAACATGGAAAATTTGACAGTTTGTGGCAAGGCCCTTATATCATTCAGTCCACCATTGGTCCAAATGCCTTTTTTCTGCAAGAGTTAAATGGCACAGATCTGTTTGGGGGTCCTGTCAATGGCAGGGTCCTTAAGCATTACTACTGCTAAGTTCAAGTTTCAAGTTTCATTTCCATTGTAAATATCATTGCTTTTTTAGTTTCTCACAAACCAGGAGGTAACTCCTCAAAACTAGAATGTGTATTAGCCGAAGAATGTACATGCTTATATAGATGGGAGGTGAGGCTATTGGGATTCAGCTCCCAATGACTCTTGGCCTTCCTTATTTCCTAATAATAAATAATATACAAAAATACAAATGCACACCCATCCATAGGATTAGGTGTCAACATTCCCCCCTTTAATCCGAAGGGATGTTGGTGAGTCCAAGCATCGATCCGAACTTTTCAAACTTTTCTCTTCCAAGTGCTTTGGTGAAGATGTCAGCAGTTTGCTCATTTGTGGAACAATGATGTAGATGGATGGTTTTGGCCTGAACATGATGTCGAATGAGATGGTACTTTGTATTGATGTGTTTTGTTCGATCATGGAACTTTGGGTTCTTGGCCAACTTTATTGCAGAAGTGTTGTCGATCATGAGTGGAGTGGAATACATTTGTTTCATCTGCAAATATTCCAGGATCTTCCGGAGCCACACAATTTCCTTTGTTGCTTCAGCTGCTGCCACATATTCTGCCTCGGTCGTGGAATCTGCTGGAACTGACTGTTTGCGTGATCTCCATGAGACAGCTCCCGATCCAAGACTCATGGTGTAACCTGTAGTAGACACCCCTGTTTCTTTGTCGCCATCAAAGTCTGAATCAGAATATCCGATCAAGCTGAAGTCGCCTACCTATGTATATTTGAGTCCAAAGTCTTGAGTCCCCTTCAAGTACCTTAGCACTCTTTTTGCAGCAGACCAATGTCCTTCACAAGGTTTTTGCATGAACCTTGAGAGGATTCCAACAACAAATGAGATGTCAGGTCTGGTGGTGGTCAAATAGATAAGACTTCCTACAAGCTGTCTATACTTAGTTGCATCCTCAAATTCCTTCCCTTCAATAGATGTGAGCTTCAAGTTTTGTTCCATTGGAGTACTTAAGGGTTTACAGTCATCCATGCCAAACTAGTTCAAGAGATCTCCAATGTACTTCTTCTGAGAAAGAAATATGAATTTAGGATGTTGAATTACTTCAATACCCAAATAGTAATGAACATGACCCAAATCGGTCATTTCAAAACCTTTCTTCAACTCTTTCTTCATGGATGCAATATAGCTCTCATTGTTTCCTGTTATCAAAAGATCATCTACATATACCACAAGATATACAACTGTTTTTCCAACTTTCTTAACAAACAAAGTTGCATCATCAAGATCAAAATGTTTGAAATCAAGTTTCATAAGATGCTCGGTCAATTTCTCATACCAGGCTTGTGGTGCTTGCTTGAGGCCATACAAGGATTTTACAAGTTTACAAACTTTGTGTTCTTGACCCTTTATCACAAATCCTTCTGGCTGGGACATATAAACTTTCTCCTTTAGATCTCCATTCAAGAAGGTTGTTTTTACATCCATCTGATGGACTTTCCATCCACTCCGAGCTGCTAAGGCAAAGAGAGTCCGGATGGTGGTCCATTTTGCTGTGGGAGCAAAAGTTTCTTCATAATCGACTCCTTCTTTCTGTGCGAATCCTTTTGCCACAAGCCTGGCCTTGTGCTTGTCAAGTGAGTCGTCTGCTTTGTACTTGTTCTTGTAGACCCACTTACAGCCAATTGGTTTCGTTCCCAAAGGCGGATCAACCAGCTTCCAAGTGCCATTCTTTATCAAGGTATCATACTCCTTCTGCATCGCTTCTTTCCATTCATCATGAGAAGCGGCTTCTTTGAAGGAAGTTGGTTCATGATCTGTAGACAAACTCAATTCACAGTTATAAGCAATATCCATATCAACAGGAGAATCCGAATTATCTACATCACCTTCGATTTGTTGAGTGGAACTTCTTGTTCCTGTTTTTCCAACCTCATCAGGATGAACATTCTCCAGTGTCTTTGTCAGCCATTTGGGAGGACCTTTCTGAGATGGCCCAGGCTGGTCATTTGACTAAGTTGGGATTGATTCAAGATTCAATCTCCCAATTCTGTCAATCACATCCAATGTGTCATCCATGGTTGTTTCTTCATGTGGGGGAGAGAGTGCTTCAAGACATGATTCCATAGTTTGATTCAATATCGAAATCCCCCCTTCAAGATGTGGAATCACATTATCAAATTCTTGGAAAGACTTTGCATGTGTGAATCTATCCAGGCGATCAAGTTGTCGCTCAACAACCTTGTCACTCTTGGAAGATTCAAGAAATATGACATCTCTTGCTATCACAAACTTCTTATTTGCTTCATCATAGAGACGATATCCTTTGGAGGTATTGGAGTACCCTAAGAAGATACATTTTCTGCTTCTAGCACCAAGTTTGTTCCTTTGACCCTTGGGTATCAAGGCATAACAGGTGGACCCAAAGACCCTGAAATGCTTTACCCAAGGAATGTGGCCATGCCACATTTCAAAAGGAGTTTTGTTTCTAATTGAACTTGAAGGACACCTATTCTTTATGTAAACAGCACATAGAACTGCATCAGCCCAAAACATCAATTTTACATTCTTGAAAAATAACATGGAGCTGACCATATTTAAGATGGTTCTGTTCATTCTTTCAGCTACACCGTTCTGTTGTGGATTATATGGCACTCGTCAATTGTACTGATTCATTTCAAATTTTTTTTATGTAACGCCCTTTTGGGCCTCCTCCCATAAAAGATAGAAAAGAGGGCAGAAATGAAAACAAGAAAGGCAAAGCCCCATGCCAAAAAAGAGAAATAAATCTGAAAGTGTGCAAGCTCAAATGCCACTCCTCAAAAAACACACTTCTAGTTAGTCAAACTGTTTAAATTTGACTAATTAGCTTTAAATTTTTCTGCTGATAGGATAGTGAATTGGATTCGCCAAACTGTTTAAACTTGGCTTATCAGTAGATAGATTAGGCTAGAAATGAAAGGTTCAAACAAGCCCAAAACCTGAACCTAAAGTTTCCAAGCAAGAGATGACTCAAATCTGTTTTATTTTTCTGAGTCATAAAGTTGTATATCTGGTTCTAATCAACTCAAAATCTGAACCAGAAAGAAAGAAGTAACAGCTCAAACAAATTCGAACCAGAGCTGAAATCAAGGAAAGCAAGTGGCTCTAACAAGCTCAAAACTTGAGCCACAAATAAGAAGAAGGATGCTTCAAAAAAAATTTCATGTTTCAAACCTTCAATTTTTGATTTAGCTCTCTACGAATAATGTCTATGTGCAGCTTGTTTTTATGCCATAGATCACAGCAAGTCAAATAGCTTAATCTTGACTTGGCTATTTTTAAATTTCTGTTTTAAAATTTAGAGAATGAAAATCTGTTGGACAATTTAATCCCAACAGATAGTAGATTAGGTAGAGAAACATATGGATTCAACTGTTTAATCTGAGTCCATGGAGGAATAAGGAGTAGAATTAGATTAGGTTTCTTGTTTTTTCAAAAGAATAAAATGTTGTGAAAAGAGTTTTCCAATCCAAGTGCACTCTAATGAAGAAAAAATGTTAGATCAGTAGGATTGGGTAGGTAGAAAGCTTGGGTTGATGAAGATTCATTATTTTTCAATGCTGCTAACATTTTTTCAGCCAGAATAAGATCATTTCAGCAAAGACAACAGCCCAAATAACGAGCCATTGGTCAGCCTCCCAGAGAATGCAGTTCTGAAGTTCTTGATGCCTTCAAGAAGGCACCATCCTCAAGTGGAGCCACTGTTGGCCACCTATAAATTTTGGTCTATCAAAAGGTGGCCAAAACATGTTTTCAGCCTTCAAGAAACACTTTCCTAGCCAAAATGTTATCTCTTGAAGCCTGTATATGATCTCATGCTCATGTCCCAAGCTTTTCGTTAGAAAATTAAATATTACAGAGCAATGAAACACATAAAATATGCGGAAAATACAAGCACACAAAACACATAAAACCAGAGAGACACAGATATACGTGGTTCACCCATTTTGGGCTACGTCCACCCCGAACAGCCAGTCCTTCCTTTATATTATCCAACAAAATGAAGAGACAAAACCTACAGCAGATCCGCTGTAATATCCTCTGTTCTCTCTCACTGTCTCCCTCTTTGTTTCTCGCTCCGAGAATACACTCATAATACATAGCCGTAATACAATGCCCCCATATATACAAGGAGGTTGCCTTCTAGGGCAAAAAACCCTAATCTAAACATAACTTCTACCGTCAGATCATTTGCCTAATGAACGGCCCAGATTGACTAGAAATTACTATACTTTTACAAGGCAATTTTACATCTGTTTTATTGCGGCGCCGCCCCGATCCCTCCCGGGGCCTGCCGCCGCCCCCCCGACCCCCCCCCCCCCCCCCCCCCCGCCACGGCAGCGATTAAATTTCGGGCAGCGTTGCCGCCCCTTTTCAGGTACGGGGGTCCAAAGCCGTGATACAAAGTAAACAAGATAATCAGGCTCCACACCCAACAATCTCCCACTTGGAGACTGATTGTAGCAACTCCACCGCTGCTTCATTTGCTGGACAATGACTCCTCTTTGGACCTGGCTATTCCTCATCTTCATCGTCATCCTTGAAGACCGATTGAAACTGAGCATGTTCTCAGTTTCTCCCTGGTTACAACTTTTGTTAGCATATCTGCAGGATTCTGGCTAGTGTGTATCTTTTCCAGCTTCAACTCTCCATCTTCCAATACTCACCGTATGAAATGGTACTTGAGATGTATGTGTTTAGTCCTGGAATGAAATGTTGAGTTCTTTGCAAGATGAATAGCACTTTGGCTATCACTGTATAGCGTGCTCATATCATGCTTCTTACCCAATTCATCCATAAACCTTTCTAACCAAATAATTTCTTTACTAGCCTCTGTAGCAGCAACATACTCTGCTTATGTTGTTGAAAGTGCAACAACACTTTGAATTTTTGAAACCCAACTGACAGTTGTTCCACCTACAGTAAATACATATCCTGTAGTGCTCCTCCTGTTATCTCTGTCACCTGCCATATCTGCATCAACATATCCCTGTAGAGCAATGTTTGAACCACCAAAGCATAATGCTTGATTTGTGGTACCTCTCAAATATCCGAGAATCCATTTTACTGCCATCCAATGTTCTTTTCCTGGATTATTCATGTACCTGCTTACAACTCCCACTGCATGTGCAATATCAGGCCTTGTGCAGACCATTGCATACATTAAGCTTCCAACTGCCGATGCATATGGAACTTTAGACATATAATCCATGTCTTCTTGGGTCTTTGGGCACATCTCCTTACTAAGTTTGAAATGGCTAGCAAAAGGTGTACTAACTGGTTTTGCATTCTCCATATTAAATCTTTTCAACACCTTTTCTATGTACTCATTCTGAGACAGTGTTAATTTGCGATTTTTCTTGTCTCTAGTTATCCTCATACCAAGGATTTGTTTTGCAGCTCCCAAATCCTTCATTGCAAATGAATTTGCCAATTTTCTTTTGAGCACATTTATTTCCTGCATGTTAGACCCCGCAACAAGCATGTCATCTACATACAATAACAATATAATATAGTTGCCATCATTTCGCCTTTTCAGATAAACACAGTGGTCAGAGTGACATCTAGTATAACCTTGTTCAGACATAAACTTGTCAAATTTTAGATACCACTGCCTTGGACCCTGCTTTAAGCCATACAAGCTCTTCTTTAACCTGCACACCAATTTTTCTTTCCCTTTTACCTCATATCCTTCTGGTTGCTGCATGTATATCTCTTCCTCCAAATCTCCATGGAGAAATGTTGTCTTTACATCTAACTGCTCAAGATGTAAATCTTCCGCTGCTACAAGACTTAAAACAGTTCTGATTGAATTCATTTTAACAACAAGAGAAAATATTTCATCAAAATCAATACCTTTCTTCTGTGCAAACCCCTTCACCACAAGTCTAGCTTTGTACCTCTGTTTTCCTCCATCTTCTTCCTTTAGCCTGTAAACCCATTTATTTTGCAATGTAGTTTTACCTGCAGGCAACTTGACTAAATCCCAAGTCTGGTTATGCATTAAGGAGTCCATCTCTTCTTCCATGGCTTGCTCCCACTTCTTCCTACTTTCAACCTGCATTGCTTCTTCATAACATTCAGGTTCACCAGAATCAGTCAACAATAAATAATATAATGAAGGAGAGTATCGTTCAGGGGGTCTACTTATCCCGGTAGATCTTCTAACACCACTTTCAGGTGTTTGAGGTGCCTGTTGCTGTTGTGGTGGTTGCTGCTGCTGTGGTTGTTGATTATTATTATTTTCAGGCACCTTTACTTTTTCAGTTATCTCATCAAGAACCGTGTATTCTTTGCTTTCTTTTTCCTGTTTCTTTTCCTGCAGCTGATTCTTATACAGAACCTTTTCATTGAATATTACATCTCTGCTCCTAATGATTTTGTGATTTTCATAATCATATAAGCGATAACCAAAATCATTAGCACCATATCCAATAAAGGTACATTTCTTTGATTTTGCCTCAAGCTTTGTTCTATTTTCTTTATTAATATGGACAAAGGCCTCACAACCAAAAGGCTTTAAAAAGAGTAGTTTACCTTTTTACCTGTCCATGCTTCCTCTGGAATACCACCATCCAAGGAACTTGAAGGCCCTCTGTTTATTAGATGAACAATAGTATCTACAACATCTGCCCAAAATTGTAAAGGCAATCCTGCATGCAATCTCATGCACCTTGCACGCTCCATGATTGTTCTGTTCATCCTTTCTGACACACCATTTTCTTGTGGTGTTCTTGGAACTGTCTTCTCTCTACGAATTCCATGCTCTGAACAGTACCTATCAAACTCTTTGCTACAATATTCACCTCCATTGTCTGATCCGAGACACTTCAACTTCTTTCCTGTCTCAATCTCAACCAAAGCTTTCCATTTCTTGAAAGTATCAAATACATCAGATTTATTCTGAATACAATAAATCCATGCTTTTCTAGTTGCATCATCAATAAAAGTAACATAATAACGAGAGCCACCGAGAGATGATACCTGAGCAGGTCCCCATACATCCGTATGCACAAGCTCCAATTTTTCGCTCTTCTTTTCTTTCCCAACTCTGAGAAATCTGACTCTCTTTTGTTTTCCATAAATGCAATTCTCACAGAAATCCAAATCAACATTCTTCAAACCTGGCAACAAATTTCTTGAGTGAAGAATCTTCATTCCTTTCTCACTCATGTGTCTGAGCCTATGATGCCATAATGCTGCATCTACTCCTTTGGAAGTTAAAGCATTAACAGAGTTATAAATACCATTGCATAAATACAATGTACCAACCTTTTCACCTTTTGCTATTACCAGGGCTCCTTTGGTGACCTTCCAAGTTTTATCCGTGAAAGTTGTCACACAACCTTCACCGCCTAACTGCCCTGTTGAAATCAGATTTTTCTTCAGATCTGGAACATGCCTTACCTCCTTTAGTAGCCATTGGTTTCCATTCTGTTGTTTTACAAGAACTTTACCTATTCCAACAATTTTACAGGGTTTATCATCACCCAAACGAACTTGTCCAAAATCTCCTTGGACATAGTCATGAAAATATTTCTTATCAGGTGTGGCATGGAATGAAGCCCCTGAATCTACAACCCAAGAATCAGTAACATTTTCGAAAGAAAGAATCAAAGCATCTTGTAACACATCACCTGTCACATTTGTTTCATGATTGTTTTCTTGCTGTGTGTCTCCTTCTTTTCCCTTCCGAGATCTACAGTCTTTCTTTAGGTGTCCTTTCTTTCCACATTTCCAGCACACTATCCCCGATCTGGACTTGGATCTGCCTTTCCTTGATTTACTGCGATATCCTGAGCTCTTTCCTCTTTCCATTTTTCTTCCCCTAGACTCTGCACTCAAAGCATTACCCGATGTCTCACCGGAGCTTTTCCGTCGCATTTCCTCGCTAAGGATAGCACCAACAACATCATCAAACTTTAAAGTACTAGATCCAGAGACAGAGTTACTAATGGCCATTACTAAACCATTCCAACTCTCTCGCAATGAGCACAAGAATAACAGAGCTCTAACTTCATCATCAAAGTTTACCCCTACAGAACTTAACTGATTGGTAACTGTATTAAATTCATTTAAATGGTCTGCAACAGATCCACCTTCCGACATCTTCATATTAAATAGTCGTTTCATAAGAAATACCTTGTTTGAGGCCGAGGGCTTTTCATATAGTTTCGCCAACGTCTGCATCAAACCCTCTGTTGTTGTTTCCTTCGAAATATTGAAGGCGACTGACGCCGCAAGACACAACCGTATTGTTCCGAGTGCCTTTCTATCGAGAATGTTCCATTCCGCGTCTGTCATGGTCGCCGGCTTCTTTGTTTTTCCGCTCAATGGTAGGTATAGATCTTTCTGATACAGATAATCTTCCATCTGCATCTTCCACAGCGCAAAGTTTTGGCCGTTAAATTTCTCGACCCTAAACTTACCATCGTCCGCCATTGCTCCCACTTGAACCAGGAACCCTTTTTTCCTGCGAGTTTATCAGCCAAATATACCTTCGGCTCTGATACCAGTTGTTAGAAAATTAAATATTACAGAGCAATGAAACACATAAAATATGCGGAAAATACAAGCACACAAAACACATAAAACCAGAGAGACACAAATATACGTGGTTCACCCAGTTTGGGCTACGTCAACCTCAAACAGCCAGTCCTTCCTTTCTATTATCCAAAAAAATGAAGAGACAAAACCTACAGCAGATCCACTGTAATATCCTCTGTTCTCTCTCACAGTCTCCCTCTCTATTTCTCGCTCCGAGAATACACTCAATAATACCCAGCCGCAATACAATGCCCCCATATATACAAGGGGTTGCCTTCTAGGGCAAAAAACCCTAATCTAAACATAACTTCTACCGTCAGATCATTTGCCTAATGAATGGCCCAGATTGACTAGAAATTACTATACTTTTACAAGGCAATTTTACATCTATTTTTAGCTTCTGGGGCCGGCCGACCCCCGCCGGGGGGCCCAAAAAGCGCCCGCCCCCCCGGACCCCCCACGTTAGCCGATTAAATTTGCGGCGTTGCCGTCCCTTTCAGTAATAGGTCCAAAGCTGTGATAAAGTAAAGAAGATAGCTCCACACCCAACACTTTTCATCATATTTTTCAATCTCAAAATTTCGCTAAAATTCCATGAGAAGACTGCCGCAATATCCTCCTTCTTTTCCCTTTTCCTCTCGAGACTAACCTTCATATTTTTCATCATTTTCCTTTGTTTTCTATTTTCCTAACCTTCTCTTTCATAAAATTACTTGCAGTTCCAAACTTGAACTCTGTCGAAACCCTCAGAAACCTTTGAAAATCACTGAAAATCTATGTAAAAACCCATTTCTTTATTAAAGGTTTAAGCCCCTTGGCCTGAGTTTCCAAACCACTTCCCCAATACGCCCTCATCATAAAAACCAAGCGCCAAACCCATGAAGCGCTAATTGCATCGGAAAGATTCAAGTGCGCATGTTTTTGAGCCATTTCAAAATGCCGATTGCGATCAGCCCCTTTGTCATAAACCGCAGATCATATGGTTATTTCATTTAACCCGTAGGCCCGCAATCGGGCGCTAAACCATTGAAAAATCCCTCTCCGATCAATTTTTTCCTTTGTAAACCCAAAAACCCACTTTCCAAAGTTTTTAAGTTAAAAACTTAAGGTCACGTGATAAATAAAAATGGGTTGATCAAAAAGACCAACGCGCAATCGCATCGGAGAAGTTACAAATGGGTTGATTGAAAGACCGGGCCCGAATGTTCCGATTTGCAATTAGCTCTAGTTATATAAAGCCCCAGACCCATGATACTCCATACACCCAGTGGCCCCGCAATCGGGCGCTAGCCTATCATATATATATTCTGCCCGATCCACTCAAAACCTTGGTGTTTATCGAAATTTATGGGTTTCTCACAAAGTATAAGGGTCCCGCCAGTGCAAAAATCAAAGGATCTGGACCGTTGATCTAGACCCGATCTGACGGTTATCGCCCAATCGCAAAGTTTCAATCGCAAGTTTCAATCGCATCCCCTCTTCTGCGCTCCCCGATTGTGACTGCTCCGATTTAATCCTAGCCGTCCATCTCCCTGTTGATCAGACGGACATCGCTCAATCGCATCGCAGTGTTTCAATCACATGCTTTTGTGTGACCTGCCGATTGCGATCCTCCGATTAAATCTGGGCCGTCCACGTGTCCAGATCGGACGACCTAGATCTCTTTCCACACTACTCCAATTCCCTCCACCTCTAGCAAAGGGTTTTTTAAAAAAAACCGATCCCCACCGTTGCTCATCCCGCGATCAACGGTTCTTTTTTAATTCTTCCTCCTGCGTCATTTAAAACTCCTCTCAGTTAATCTCCACTGTTGGATGATGCCATCCAACAGTCCTGCTCTCTCCCTACACCTCTGAAGCAGTTAACCCATTCCCGCAGGATTTTATGACGAATTGTTTGTATTTTGCAGGTTTTCGAATGAATTCTTCTGCCATTTTGAAGAAACCACAAAGGCCGAGAATTATGATCCTCTATCTTCTAAGTTCATAAAGAATCATTCGGGGGGTGTTATATTTACATTTTATCAGTGATTTCATGACCCATTGATGCCATTCGACCCCGCTACTGCCCTACGCACCAGAAGACAAGCAGAAATAATCATTTATTAAAGATTATCAGTGCCAAAGACAAAAATTTATCAGAACCGGAGATTGAAGACCCAAAAATACAGATCTCAAGTAACTTAAAGTGTTTTAGGAAAAGACGAAGACATCTGTCGAGCTGAGAAATCTTCCACCGCCATAAGAAGAGGCTAATTGAACCCTCTACAGCTCCAAAAGACACCTGCAATCTCGTTGAGATCAAAGACCGCCGAACAATTAATACTAATTGAGCTATCTTATCTCTAATTGTCGGCAGAACCATTCGAGAAGATTAAAGAACAGTTCGGAAGCAGATATTTATATCATTTCATCTCGGGAAGTAGAAATAAAGTCACTTTAGCATGACACCGAGCTTCAAAGGATAGCATACTTCCCACTGATTTTAATCCTAAGTGTAACTCAATTAATGCAGATTAACACCTGTAGATTTCTTGATCGAGGCCCTCAAAGCACCGAAGATTCATCTTCTGTATTAATTGATCCAAATAGATCTTTTCATAGTTTACCACCGCCTCATTCTTCTATAAATACCTCTGTAGAAGATGAGCAAAGGGTTGGTCTCTGGACATCTGAACGCATGTAATAGTCATTCTGAAGCCACTGATGCCCTGTTCTATAATTGAAGGATACATAAGCTGATATGAGAAGTTCAAAGTTGTAGAGACCCACCGGGCTTGCCGATTGTAACTGGTTTGAACATCAATACAAGCTGTTGATTCATGGAATTCGGAAACTATGTCAATGGTGATGTGTTCCTTACTGTCAATTGTTGTTTTACTTAATGTTTTCACTCTGTTCACTTTCTCTGATAAAGAGCAGCAAACATAGAGTTAGGATATACTCTCCACGGTACCCTACTCTCACTGAAAGCTTTATTTTCTATGTTTTCTTCATTTGAATGTCCTCTTTGAAGAGTTTATTAATGCAGGTTAGTTTAAAAGTACTTCCCTGATCTAGATAGCTCTTTGAGATGAATGTTCTCTTTGCTATCCTTGGAGTTTATCAATGCAGCGCAGTTTAAAAGTACTTAGCTGATCTAGATTTCTCTTTGTGATTATCATCTGTGTCTCCTTATCGAATATACGGGCATGCCGGTTTAAAATCATTTACGCAAAGCGCAGCCTGCAATACCCAGGATTTCCACACTCATGCATATAATAACATGCACCTCAAACAATTACCCAATTCAACTTCAATACACGACAATTTCCACCCACTGGAAAACTCAACTAATATGCAGAAACTTATCTTTCAATTCTTGGCAAACTCAAACAACTTAATTCGCGGAAACTATCTTCAATAAATGGTTCAAAACCCACAACCCAACCATCTTCTTTTCAAAGGTTTCAATAGCATTAAAAACCCCTTATAAAAGTCTTATAAAGACTTTTAACAACCATCAGTTTCATTGTTTTATTTTAAAGCCCCCAATGCTTCTCATTTAATCATGTTCTTAATTCAACAACCTTCATGCCCTTTCCAAACTCAATACAATCTGAAATTTTAACTTGATGCATAAGTAAAATCAAACACTAATCAATCCAATAATTCCATTCACATATGGCTGGATTTTAATTCAAATAAAAGAATGCGTTTATACTTATCAACCGGCAAATTCACACCACGGCCCAATAGATTTCATGCATTCTGATACCAATGAAATCTCATACTGCTAATAACAATTGCCACCACATTAATTTTTGGACCAATGTATTTAGATTTCCCAATCGGATTCTCACCTTACTGTTGCTGGATTTTAAAGTGATCAAGATGAATATTTGTCAATGCCAAGAACGTAACAACCATTTCAAGTTGCAGTATGTGCGCCCTTGCAAGCTTACTCAATCATAGACATTCGATTATAATCAAATTCCAGTGTTTCTCAAAGTGCTGAATTCTCAGTTATAACTTACCATTTTCCCGGCATTCGTTCCAGCACTGTATTATATGTGCTAGGCCAATTTCCACATACGCTTTTCTCCATTCACTGCAACTTCGATTTTACTGCATCAAATTTTGAATCCCACCTTGTCGATCCATATTAAATTACACATTTTTAATTGCTGGTGAAGTATTCGATTTATATTCATCACTGCTCTGTTTTTACAGATCTGTATTCCAATTAGTTTCAACGCTAACTCAGAACCTGTGCCCACGATTTCACTGTGTATTTAACATTCTATTCGAACTCCAAATTCTGGGTTTTCCAATTCATTTAATTTAGTTTTGCATAGAAGTGGTTACAGTTCATACCTTTGTGCTCAACAGGCAATCAAATTGTGTGATAGCACTAATCAATCGAACTTGTAAATGCATAGCTCAACTCTGTAAGAATTCGATCCCAACCAGGTTCCAAACTGAAAAGGAACTCTGCACACTTTGCTTTGGTTAACCCACTGCAACTTTGCCACCAGTTCGATTCCAAACCTGCGTCTTTGACACACATTAATCATTCAAATGTAACTTTTCAAATCGACTTTTAAAGCCGTTTGCTCAAGAACCTTCTGCCTTGAAATTTATTCCTGCGTTTCATTTTGATGCTAGGATCGAATTTGAAATACATTTTCTTCATTGGTTTATGCAGTGATTAATACCAGAATGTCTATAGTAAATTACTTCTCTTACTGACTGATCTCGGCATAACCGGCCTTTTATGACTGATATATCAGATTTATCAAAACCCTCATCATATCCAAGTAAATATGACGAATATAAAAGCGTGAATTCAACTACAACTAGGAAACAAACATTCCAGCAAAGATTCAACATTGATTCAGCGCTTTCTACACTCAACAATTTTGAATTGCGGGTTTCATAACAATATCAACATCGATTTTACAAATCGAACTATCAGTTCGTTACAAAATTCAATTCTTTCAATCGATTCCTCCACCATCGATAATTCAATTCATATATATACATTTAACTTGAAACGCATACAATTCTCAAATTCAATCAACCAATATATTGAAACAGAACAATAACTTACAACTTTTGCTGGCCAGATATTTCAATTCTGTGGCCCTTACAATTTTGCTGAAGGCTTACACTTTGCCGCATGTCACTCTCAATCTTCTGCTAATTTTCTCCTAATCTCTAATGTATTTTCCTCTAAAACCCCTTCCTATTTATACAATTTAAAAAAATCATTTAATTAAATGCTCAATCTCTTCAATTTCTCAACAAACCCCTAAATCTCTCAACATCCCTAAAGGATAGCTCTTTATCCCTAAAATCCTTCAACTAATTAAATTCCCTCATATCCTTTTATAAAGATATTTACAAAAATCCTCACCTTCTCCTATTTTATTCAAATTAATTAATAAAACATTAAAAATTATCACACCCCCTTTTAACATATTTACAAAATAAAAAACGCCCTTGATGCTCCTGCATCAGACTCCCCATGTAAGAAAATTCATGACCACCTGGTCATAAGTCTGGATATTTCCTCCTGGATCCCAAATTTTATTTTCCTTGCTTGTCAATTGCTTTACTGCTGTTGCTATCTGCTGTTGTCTTCCAGGTTTCCATATTTTGTGCTGTAGTACTTCACTTGCTCTGCTCTTGCAATCTTTCGCTGTCTTTCTCTTGTTGTCTTTCCTTTTCTTTCTTGCTACTGTCCTTCTCTGGGATGTTTTTATCATTAACCTCCTTATCAACTCAATTTCTTTGTCCAGTATGTCCTCTGTCCACTGATTGTTTCCAACATCTTCAATAAAACATGTTGCTCTTGCTGTCACTATGGATGTTGCGACCTCCCAAACTTCCTGTCCCACTGCAACATTCCTTTGCTCATCATCTGTAATTTCATCTGCAATTTCTTTCTCTGGTTCCAGCAAACATTTCAGTGTTTCATCAACATGCTGCAAATTATCTCCAGCATAATCTCCATCTTCCCCTTCGACAATCTTCAGAAATTGTCCATCATCATCAAGTTTTGCAAACACTGTAGCTTCACCATCTGTCACTGTAGCAGCTCCAAAATTTCGTACACCAGTCTTCTCTTGGCTATACATACAAGCCAACTCTTTCTGGTCACCCACATTAACAAGCCTCTGCTTATGAGACATGACTGTCTCATCCTCTCCCTGCAACAGTTCTTCTTCTTCCAAGACAATCCCAAATGATGGACTGTCTTCTACATCATCTGTAAACACAATCAAATGATCAGCATCAAAATCATAACACTCACTTGTCGATTCAGTCACCTGCAGCTCCAAGTCTTCTTCAGGACTCAGAAAATCTTCACGGGCTTTCTCCTCAGCTTTCTCTGGCAATACTTCAGTATACTGCTTTGAACTTTCTTCCAACTCCTCTGTCAGCATATCAGTATGCTGATTTGCATTCATCATGAGACTGTCAGCTAGTCTCGCCTTCTTACCTTCATCTGCTTCATGACTGTCCTTCATGAAAACTTTCCTGCCTTGCTTCCTCAGCAAATCATCCTGCACATAAGTCCTCTGCCTCTCCAATTCTCTTCTCTGGAGATCTAGTTTCCTGTACAATTCAATAACTTCATTAGGAGTAGAACTTGGAAACTTCACACAACTTTCCATACCTTCACCAGTGCTTGACCAATCATCAGCTGGTCCTTCTCTTTCTACACCAACATCCTGATTAGACTCCTTCGTCTTCATCTCCTTCTGAGATCTTGCTATCTCATCATTGATCTGAACAGCCTTCAGATTCACCTCTTCTTGAACAAACTCTAAAGCTTGTTCATCTTCCTGTACTGTACCTGCAAACATACACAACTCGTCAGTTTTAAAACCACAAGACTTTTCAGTCTTGACTGCTTCCTCCAACACATCCTTCTGAACAAATCTGCGTGTGGAATCTTCAAATTCCATCTCTGGTTCAAGAACTCTAAGTTCCTTTTTCAACAAGGCAATCACAATTTGCCTCAACCTCCTCTGCAATTGTCGCCAAATCATTCTCTTTCCCTTCAGTGGAAAGATCCAACCTCTATTCTGATTTTCCTGCTCTTGCAGCCATTCTTCTAGTACCTGCAATTGTACCTTCATTACTGCAATCTCTCTTTCTCGAACTTCTGCAGTCATCTCATCTCTGTGGCATTCCTCTGAACCTCTTCTCTGATCCTCCATGATCATCTTCTCCATGAGTTGCACTAGCCTCAGCAACAAGCCCTCCTATCTTGCCGCCACTTACCTCACCAAGCTCTCCTCACTCAGTCTTTTGGTAAGTACTTGGTTCACTGCCTCTGGAACCTTTTGAGCACTTTCCTCTGCTCTCTCTCTGGCTATCTCTTCAACTCACCTTCTTCTTCAGGACACTGCAATTGTCCTCTTTATTCAGCCTTTAGCTGAATGCCAGGTTCAATGCCATCGTCTTCTCTGCAACCATAAACTTCAATTCATAAATTTCAAATCAGAAAATCATCTCACCTGCCTGATCTCGTCCTTCATTCGCTTCTGCAATTTTCTTCACTGCAATCCTGTTCACTTGCAATTGTGTATGCTGCATATCAGATTTAAAATCTGATCTTCCTTTCCATCATTCATCACACATTCAAAATACATTTCAGTTCTTCAACAAAACTTTATGTCTTCATTCAGAAACAAACATTTTTTCATTCCAACAGAGCCAAGTTCTGATACCAAAAATGACGCAGGGCTAGCCTGCAATAACCAGGATCTTCAAACATTGCTGTGCATACATTGAAATCACTGCCATACTAAGATTCCAATCTTGGCCATCTCAAGCCCTTTTCATTTGCGAAAGCTATCTTACCCATTTATGATTTTATGATTGTAAAACTATGACTATGAAACCATCTTCTCAAAAAAAAACCCATTGATTAAATCCCAACCAAAGCTTGGATTTACATGCATCTTTTAAGATAACCTTCAAAAACTCACCTATATCAGATTTAGAAAATCTAATCTCCTCATTTCCATCCTGACATTAACATGGATTTTTAATACAATCAACAACAAATGCGCCCTTGGGTTGTTTCAACAACTTAACATTATTGGACCAAATTTTGTTATGCACCCATTCATATCGATTCATTCATATATGGCCAGATTCAATGAAACAAAGTACCCATATTGTAATACTCAATTTGACATTACAAACATCACCATTTTAATGATGTTTGAGCCTGCACCTGACTATGTAACTTCAACCTTTCAGTATAGTCAACGCTTTTACTGTAGTGAACTGATTTCAACGCAGTTTCACGCATCTTTAATTTATTCAAAAATATCACCGCTTTCAATTCAACCAACGATCTACTCATAGCTTACCTCCACGTTGGTCAATCTAGCCCACGCAACTCTTTACAAACCTGCATCTGGTTTCCACTTACAACTTCTTTACAAATACTCCGGCAAACTGCCTCTTCAACATTTCTGTCCACGCTGTCATTTGAGATTTAATTCATCAAACTTTTATAAATTCTGGATCGCACCTTCTGACCTGTCATTTCAGAATTATCAAAACGTTGTTTGCTCTCCATAGCTCCTGAGTGATCCTTCCACGTATGAACTTTACAACCTGAAGCAATACGTCCTTTTTTTCTTTTTTTAAAGTCCATTTTGGTATGCTGTTACTACAATTTTCCCAAAGAATTTACAATCTCTGCATCCATCCTCTGAATTAGCTTATCAGAACATTTCAATTTCAACTTTCATGACGCATTCTCCTTTACTGCTACTGGACACAGTAAAAATCGGTTTTAATTGAATTCCAAATGACTAAACAGAGTTACAGGAATATAGTCCTGCATCCTCTTACCTTCGATCCACAAATTGAGACTTTCGACTTGTCAATTGAATTCTTGGCAATCGTTACATAGCGTCCCATTAAATCGCTCTTGAACCCTGCAAATCGATTTCTAAAGCTGCTTTGTTCAGTAAACCCTTCTTCCTTGAAATTTATTCATGCGTTTCATTTTGATGCTAGAATCGAATTTGAAATACATTTTCTTCATTGGTTTATGCAGTGATTAATACCAGAATGTCTATAGTAAATTACTTCTCTTACTGACTGATCTCTGCATAACCGGCCTTTTATGACTAATATATCAGATTTATCAAAATCCTCATCATATCCAAGTAAATATGACGAATATAAAAGCGTGAATTCAACTACAACTAGGAAACAAATATTCCAGCAACGATTCAACACCGATTCAGCGTTTTCTACACTCAACAATTTTGAATTGCGGGTTTCATAACAATATCAACATCGATTTTACAAATCGAACTATCAGTTCGTTACAAAATTCAATTCTTTCAATCGATTCCTCCACCATCGATAATTAAATCCATATATATACATTTAACTTGAAACGCATACAATTTTCAAAATCAATCAACCAATATACTGAAACAAAACAATAACTTACAACTTTTGCTGGCCAGATATTTCAATTCTGTGGCCCTTACAATTTTGCTGAAGGCTTACAGCCTTGTTGTACAAGCCTACTCTCAATCTCACACTCTCTCACAATCTCAATGTCTTTTCCTCTCAAAGCCCTTCCTATTTATACAATTTTTAAAAAATCATTTAATTAAATGCTCAATCCCTTCAATTCATCAACAAACCCCTAAATCTCTCAACATCCCTAAAGGATAGATCTTTATCCCTAAAATCCTTCAACTAATTAAATTTCCTCATATCCTTTTATTAAATAAAAATATATTTACAAAAATCCTCACCTTCTCCTATTTTATTCAAATTAATTAATAAAATATTAAAAATTATCACACCCCCTTTGAACATATTTACAAAATAAAAAAACACCCTCGATGCTCCCGCATCACTTCTCGGCCTGTCCTTCCATTTTCCCCTTCCAAATATAAAAGGTAGGCCGGATATGATCTTGTTTCTCCTTTCTATCCCGTACTGTAATATTTGCAGTGGAGGTTCCTAGTACCGTGAGATTGAAACCCTCGCTAGAGCCACTTGGTTGGGTCGAGTCAGCGGAATTCTTAGCTTCTAACTCAAGCTTCACCGACTTGTTGGAAAGGTTTTTAATCATCTTGTTCATCTCTTCGATCACCACACTACGATTCTTCTCTTTCTTGAATAGAGAAAGAGGCTTCTTCCCTAACCTCATCGTTAATTCCGAACTTTACCTATTTTCTTTTGCTACCTACATTAAGCCTTGCTTCCCCCATTTTTTGACCTCTGCTCTTTTAATTATACCTATTCCGGCTATGTCATCTAATTTTGTCTAAAAGAGGGTATCATAGGGCCTCAAGGTATGTTGAAACAACATTAGAAGTGATCATTTTATATAATTTTGAGCATTATTTGAACTCGGGTTGTGTCATTATTGCATTACTAATCTAACTATCGCTAGAGTCATGCGCAAATTTGTTAGATTTGAACAGTATTCGCCAATGCCTAAACATCTCATACTAACTCAAGATTACTTTGCAGTCCCATTCCGTTTTCCCGCAACCACCTCAAAATCCTACAACGAGATCTGATGGTTAGCCATGATGCACTCATCGACATCGAGTAAAGATATGGATTTTGAATATAATTTGCGGTTTATGAACGTTGTCCATTCCATCGTTATGAATCATCTTTTGCAACCATCCTAACCTTCATATTTTCTTTCGTGCCTACATGGGAAGACAACTTGAGTCAGATACCTTGAGATAGTCCTAATCCATGCCTCAATCATGGATTAGACCCAACACATCTACACTTTTGTCAATTTGTATCCGTATTATGGGATGAGCTTAGTTAGTAATATTTTTTGTTCAAATCCAAAATATGGGTTGTGAGACATGTATAAATGTCGGATGTAATTTTCTTGTACAAAGGGGGGGGGGTGGGGGGGGAGATTTTTTGTTTGGGTTGGAAGATGTTGCTACGATATCACGATATCAAACGTAATCGACTATTACTTCGCATTTTAATTATTCATTAATAATTTCCGTATGGCCCTAGCTGTTTCCTTTCGCTACGTATTTCTACGGCAAACCGTAGATTGGTTTAGTGAATTAATATTTTATGTTGATGAGATATTCCTTTTCATTTTTCCAATGCTTGGATTCATTCTTTTTAATTTTTCCTCTTGATTGAGACTCGATTTCTTTATCTTTCCTCTGCATCAATACTCAAACCAAACACAAGTGTTATAGAGGGATGACATATGCCAGCTCCATAACCATTTGCTTCAATAGATCTTGATACGAGGAAGCACCATGTAGTTCTTGATTTTTGTTTTGATATTTATCTTTTCGCAACCAATATCAACAATATTAAAGTCGTTATAAAGGGCATGCATATATGTCCCACTCCATAGCCTTTGTTGACGACTAGTCATGTGACACGGGAAATAAGAATTAGTTTTTATTTGTATAATTAATTAACACTTGCAATAATCAAATTTTACATATACGCATGTACGCGCATCTCATCAGCTTTACCTTCCCGGGTTGACAATTTATATTGGCGAATTATACATATAATTTGACTCAACATTTTGGTGTCCTTGCCAGGGGAGGTGCTAAGGGATGATACTTTGAAAGTGTTTTAGTTTTTATTTATTTCTGTTGATTTTGTTTTTTCTTTCAGGTGCTAGGGTAGTCGAAGTGCAAAGATGCAAGGCGAAAAGCCTATGCACCCAGAGAGGTCGGACACTCACCAAAGTCATGTCTTGATTGTTTGGTAAGTTTTTATTTTTATTTTGTTTGAATACTAGATGAATAGGGTCCAATATTTTCTCATCAATGTTGATGAGTGATTGTGAGCACCACTCCATTTACTAATACACCTGTTGCCAAGAACAAGGAAATATGTAAGAAACAAGGCAAGAAAGAAGGAGGAATCCGAATATGAGAGTCCGTAGTCTTGAGCAAGATTGACCTTTATACGCAAACAAAATCACTTTGTTGGAGAATCTTATGTTGCTACCCATCTTGAATCTCCCCTTGAAAGGAAGACCACATCTCTTCTCAAAGTGGTCGAATGACAGAACTAATTCCATGTAAAATCCTATTAGAGAACCAAAGTTTCGGACCATTGACTCTAAAGATCTATAGGCCTTCCAAGGTCCTACTCTTTCTTGGGACCGTACATGAGACTCATTTAGAAGGCACATAAGAGACACGAGGAGAAACTTATCACATTTGAATTTCCTATCGCAGAGACCGGGCGGGAGCCACTCGGATGAAAAGCATTCCTCCCTCAACCTTGCCTAACTTTCATGGTGCCTCTAGTAGAAGACCTTGATGCCTTCTTACTTCGAGTTCGTGTAATGTTCCTTTTAGGAATTTACGCAATATAGGGTCCTCGAGGATGTTGTATAAGGAAGGAAGTGCAAAAATAAGAAAAAAGGGGGTTGGGATCCCACTTTTTAACTCATAAAAAACTTCTCTTCCGGGAATTTTAGCACAAAGAAATGAGCCCTAGAGGGGTTATTCAGACTCTCCCCAAACTAGGTCCCTTGAAGAATTCTCAAATAGAGAGCTTACGACAATATAAGAACATAACCATGAAACTACGCAAATTTGAATATACCATAAGAGAAATGTTATGTAGAAATTAAACATTATATTATTATATCAGAAATAATATACAAAAAAATCATGAGGGACAAGCCACTCTCCAAGCTATGAGAACCAATCTCCAATGATCAAGCAATGAAATACAGGAGTTGCTCCAATTGTACAGAAGTCTTGGGAGAAAGAAAGGTGATTGCGCAATCTCTTATGAGATTAGAAGGCCGATGATGTACACAAAATGATAATATGGTTGAAGGATACAAAGAAATTCTAACAGCATAGTAGAGAATGGGCCTCAATCACAAGATTTCTAGCCAATCTAGGAGAGATTGCTAGAAATGCACTCAGGAAAAATATACACAATGTGACAAATAATTTGTCACTCGCAACCGAATCAAAATGGGAAATGAGGTCAGAAAGTGCATGTTGATATGATAATTCTCACTCTACGATAGTGAATCTAAGAAAAAAAGGTTGATCCACTTCTACTTAGAAATAACTCCACATTCGATGAGCTCTAATAAACTCACTCCAACACCGCCTACACAAAATAACATGGTTTACGCGCCTAGACTACGCGAGTGAGAGATGGTGAGTGGTTGGCTCCAGTGCAAAGCATCCGAAAAATGATGCCTCGAAGGTCCCTCCCTCACTCGTTGCTCCTGCTAAAGAATACACAAGATCTCCACCGAAGAAGAAAGCCAAATAATGACTCTATGAGTTCCTCTTTTGCTTTACCCGAGTAACACAACCATTTTCCGCCCAATGAAATAATGATGTCAGACCGAAGGATAAGCTTGGCCAAATTCTCGAAATGAGGAAATGTAGCTCAAACCCTCTCCTTCCTTGAGGATGAGGTAGGGATTCCACGACCAGGGGAACACCATTGGGTTCAAGAACACTACAACCCCTGCTAAATAGCTCAGGGGATGTAAGTCTCCCATGACAGTATCTCTGAGAAAATAATAAGCTAATGTATAATGAAAATGGGCTACCATCTCTACCTCCTTATAAAAGCAAATGAACTCACATCTCACCATGGGTCCCATTCACGACTTTGCGCTACTCTCTGAAATGCACCTCACATCTAGGTTTTGAGGTCAGGGCTTCCTCCTCCACGTCACAACATTATTCAGTTTGCAGAGACATGCATAATTTTGTGTTGCGAGGTCCGTTCAGTCAGAGGTTTCAACACCACTTCCAGGATCTAGTTTTTGCGTAAAAGGGAACATTCCTTTCTCTAGAAGATTAGTGAGGACTAGCCTTGAGCTCATATTCGAAGTATTGGCATCCGTGCCAAAGGACCTTCCAACATCATCTACAGTAGTATACTTTAGAAAGCGCGTCATTTTTTCTAGTGCATTCGCCGTAGTCGGGTTTCTACCCTAGTTTGGATTGTTCATTTCCTTGGAGGAAGGGCCATCCCTTCTTCCGGAAAGTTTGTATTACAGCCATATTCTGTAATTTTGTAAATTTTAGCGCATATACTCGCAGTTTCGATGATTCCGCATTTTTCGCATCCATATTCTTGTACATCCGATACTTGTATTTGTTCTTTCATGAAATCCCCTCTAGCAGGGTGATCTATTTGATGCTATAAAAGGAGACTCTGAATCGTATTTTTCTTCATGCTCGCAAGTTATAATAAAATTCAGATCTGATGTTTTAGACATATTTTTTCTAATGTCTTCGTAAATCACACAATGTATGCTTCAAATACATTTTCAGATACTCCAAGTCATAAGAAATCAACATTTTTAAGCGCCTTTATCCGGGGATGGATGAAGCTGTTTAACATAGCTATAATTCTATTTTTGAGGCTAAAGTTTGGAGCATAGGTCCCCTCATGACCTAATATAAAATAACCTCTCGTAATTTACCTTAATTTTCACGCAGATTTATGAATACGTCTCATTTTAGGGTCGAAATCATCGCTTTTCCTCACTTCTTTGAGATCCTAAATTCAGATCTAAGTTTATTCTATACTTGAAATCAGTTTTTGGAGTGTATATCAGCACATTTTATGCATTTATATCTCTCTTCACTTTCAATAGAGCATTATACTCCTGTCACTGCTAAACTCTATCTAGGCCTTCTCTTGAAGATAATCTAGAGTGTGAGAGTCTGTTTAACCCACCTAATCTTACTTGTTTCAGATTTCCTCAAATCTTGGATTTAGTTTTTATATATCTCAATATAAAGGATCTAAGAGTTATTTTCTTGTTCTAAAGCATATTTTTTCTGAAAATGTGTTTTTAAGTGCACATGATGATTCACGAGCCGTTCCTAAATAGGAATATTACAAAGTGGTATTAGAGACATGATCTTTGGCATCACTTGAGAGATAAGAGAAACTATACGAGGAGCAAAGAGAAGAAAAAAAGATCGAGAGGGATGAGGAGATGAGATTACTCTCATCGCTGTTCGCATCTAAGAAGGGCCTCTCCAAGAGGTAAATCAAAAGAGAGAAAGATGCATGCATCGAACTCCTAGAGGGTTTTGAGAAGAAGCAAGCTGCAGTAAAACATGCATGAGGTTTCAAGAAAAATAAGGAAGCCCCAGCACTTCTTATCAACAAAGTAGAAGACCAGAAAGTCCTAGATCTCCTCATAGATCCACTATGCCCACTTTCTTTGAAGAAGGTGAGAGGTATAGCAAAGAAGAAGAGAGATGCAAATAAAATCCTATAGGGTTTCAAGATGAAGAGGAAGAACTATACACTTCCTATCATCAAAAAGGAGGGAGAATGACCAAAGAAGAGATCTCATTTCTTATTGCTCAAACATTGAAGAGTATTGAAGAAAATCTCAAGGAGTTTGATGAGTGAGAGAGAGAAAGATGAGCTACAAAGAGACATACTCAAGGGAACAAAGGGAGGATGTCAATATTGTCACTGTGGGCAAGAGATCTCCATTTTCACCACTCCTCGCTACTAAGGTACTTACATCTAGAGAAGAGGCACTTGGATCTTTGCAAGGTAGATCTTGAGCTCTTAACATATGGAGTCCCATGCATGAATACGTGGAGATGCATGAGGAGGGAGAAGGAAGATACCGATGCTTCGGTATGCTTGAAGAAAGGAGACCATCATTCTTGCGACAGTTGGAGGCATCATTGATCGCGGTGGGAGAACTCTTGTGTTCTGTCAAGAGGTTCCCACATATCAGGGCTGATCTAGGAGTATACATGAAATTTCAGCTCATATTGTTTCAATATTAAGGCTATATCCAAAGATTAAATCAAAATGCTTTGATTTAAAGCAAAGACATGTCACGACACGGAGGACCCTAGATCTAATCAAAGGATGAGGATCGAAACTATCCCTATGCATCATTGTTGAGTTGCATTCAATCTCTTAGAGTTGAGATGTAGGGTCCTCAAGAAAGGGGACTAACTACTATCCTATGTTCAATGGGTGATTGTGAGATCTGCATAATACAAGAGCTTTCTTTGAGACAAGTACATGCATCACTTTGCGGATCTCTGGCCCAGCTTTACTGCTCACTTAGTGACTCCGTGACAAAAAGGCTTCATCTCTCTTGGAGCATCTCTAGCAGGCAACTTCAACCTTGAAGCAGTGGAGAAGAAGAAGATGAAGAGTAGATATCTTGAGATGTAGAATCATTTTCTCCCTCACTAGATGACACTCTCTCAATGAGCATGATACTGCCTCAAAGAGAGACTTCTACTTACTACAAATTCAGCTCTCACCGGTTTTGGAACGCGCGCACGGATAGAAAGGTCTCACTAAGAGATCTCAACAAAGATGCATTTCAATATTTCATCGCAGATGCAAGGTTCTTCACATTGGTTCAAAGGGAGATGGTATTCTACAAAGGGAGGATGCCATAGATTATGCATCATCATCACTCATCTTCCATATTGGAATGAGTGGATGAGGATGACGAGGAAGAGATCACATGATAACTTGCAAATATAGTAGTGGCAAGCAAGCTTTGGTTACGTTGGTTGCCCCTATGGGAGACTCCTATCACTCTCCAAAGGCACCTATTTTTCTAATCTATGCCCTTCAAGAATGGTCATGAAATGAATAAGGATGCATGGCAACACTGGTTGACTTTTGGGGTAAGAATTATCACTACCAAGTATTCTCATTCTCTCATCTCATGCTTCATGCATCATTAATAGAGTATATGAAAAGGAAGCATGGTTGATGTGGTTGTTAAAAAGAGAGTTTGGACATCACATGTTAAATCTCATGTCCATGTATTCACCCATGTTTGAAATATGTCTCATCTATCCAAATGTATTTTATGTTGGAGGTATGTTTCATGCATGAACTTTGGGCTTGGGAGTAGGAATGACTCCCACATTATGTGGTAAGCAGGGAGCTTGCTTGTACTATGTTGAGTGAGACATTTTCACATGTCCATCATTATGTTATTACTCCATGATCCACATGTTGATAAGGCAAAGAGGGCCGCAAAAGTCCTTGTTGGTGCCATGTCGTTCTTGGGTGAGGTATGGTTACTCCCCAATAGCTCATCATTTTTTGAATCATGCACTAGGGATTTCAATGTTATGTTGCAACAAGAGAAGGCATGTATAATTTTGTTTCACTTGATAAAGTATGGCCACCACATGACATCTCCTATGTCTATGTGTTTTGCATTGTGTAAAATTTGGCATATTGATCATGCATGATGTGCATTTATGATAATATTTTGTATTGGGCTGATGTGACATATCATATGTCCATTACTATGGTTTGGTTTCATGATGCACACATGAGGAGGAAAGAAGGAAGCAAGACCCTCTTGTTGCTTTGGTTGCTTTTAAATGAGTATGGCTGACCACCCCATAACTCACATAATTTTCCGATTCATGCCCTATGTATTAAAGATAAATTGTAGCAAGGGAGAGGCATGTACATCATCTTTTTGGAAAGCTTGGCTTTCTCATCTTACATGGAGGAGATGGAGGAGCTGGCAGCAAAGGGCCTTGCTCTTGTGGTTATTATTAGGGGAATATGGTTTGACTATATCCGTCCACCCATGTTGCTCCTTCACTTCTTCTTTTCACTAACGTCGCTATGATGGAGTTTTGGATCCAACAAGGCCAACATGGCTAAGAATTAAAGCATAACAATGCTTAATCAAGTTCATAAAACATGGATGGAGGAATGTTCTTGCATGATGAAGCTTTTCCTTTATGGAAGGAGCTACTTTATTTTATGTCTCTCATGTGTTTATGATGAAGATGTTGGACATCATGTAATTGTCATTTGTACTTTCATGATGATAAGAAGAGACCATCTAACTGCCTTACAATTGGAAGTCATCTCATGCATTTGTGGAAGACAACTTTGGAACCAAACATACATGACTACTATTGTAGCAAATGGAGGCTAGCCTTCCTTATGTGGATGCCACATTTGGATGGGAAATAGATGGTTTTGCATCTACTAGTAAGAGTTGCTTGAGGGCAAGCTTAACATTTTTCGGGGGAGATCACGTAATATTCCCCAATTTTTGCGCCTAATGGGAATATTGAATTTTTTAATTTTAGTTTGTTTAACTCATGAATAAAAGTGTAAAGGAGGAACTATAAAACTCCTAATCAGCAAAATAAATCAATGCCCAATGTGAACATGGAAAAATCTCGAAATGGCCATTTCAATAAAATACACTTAGGTGTGAAAAGGAATGAAGAAGGTTGAATAGGTCAAAAAGAACAAATCACGCAGTGGTCGTCTAGATGCGTTGAACCTCTCTTATCGGTCATATGCTTAGATGGATACCCTTCACGTGAAAAGGGTTAACTCCTCGAGGTGGTTTAGGGTTTTTCAATGCCCTAATGTTATAAAATAGAGAGAGTAAGGACCACAAGGAAAGGGAGTTGAAGATAATTCAATTTAATATCTATGTTGTGTTGTTATCACGAATTTTCTTATTAAAATTGTAATACATTCTATTAAATCATCTATTTATTTTTTTATTTTTTTTAAATGATAGCTAACAAAGGAAAAAAAATTTAACTTGAAAATGATATACCCACTTTTATGTAGTAGTAGTTGATTACAGATCACTAACTATTTTCATAAGGGGAGAAAAAAACATACATTGAGGGACTATATTATAAAACATAAAATTACTAGGTAATGAAGTCGTTAGTCACTTGAGTAAGAGAGAAAACTTATGAAAAAAACATATGGTAATGGGCTATATTTTTACATAATATTATTGTATTAGGTTTTGTAAAGAATTTAAAAATAATGTAAACAAAACAATCGGGCGAGGATTTACATTGTACAAAAGTGGGTAGTATATTTATGCTAATGTGAAAGCAATGAAAGCAATTGGAGGGGTTATATTCAATAGAAATAGGAAGAACAAAAAAAAAGTTGTAGTGTGGGATAAATTTGGTCAAAGCAATATAATTTCTTTTTCTCTACAACTAGGGTCATTCATTTCATTTTTTCTTTTGTTTCTTCCGTTTCTATTTCTCTACTTAGTTTATACCCCGGTTTATAATAATAAGTATTAATAGATATAAGAATGAAATTCCATGGAGGCTATTCAAAGATGATCGCAAAGAAAATATACGATTAAAAAAAACATCCCAACATTGCAAAGTAATCAATCAAAAATGTTGAAGACATGATAAAAATGAAAGCCTGTCGAAGATGAAGCAAGAGCATAAGTTTGGAACATTTTCTTGGCTTTAGACACTCTCAGATTGATAAGCATGTAACCATAATGTTAGCAACATTACATAACTTACAATGGTTGTTCCCTTTGACGTTCACTCCAACAAGTTATGGGTCTTGAATATTGATACTAACAAACGGGTTTTTGATGCCAAAATTTCACCCCAAAATCC
Source organism: Pinus albicaulis (assembly GCA_034641835.2). Taxonomy (NCBI): domain Eukaryota; kingdom Viridiplantae; phylum Streptophyta; class Pinopsida; order Pinales; family Pinaceae; genus Pinus; species Pinus albicaulis. The sequence continues at coordinate 123,368 of JAXQQM020073940.1, read as the reverse complement.
AAGTCCTAATTCGATGCTTGATACCGTAGCCTCATGACCAGTGGTAAAATTTGAAGTGTTGAATTTGTAATTTGAATTAAAAGGTCATATATTCATGCAACTCTTCCATAATGAAATGATTAAAAAAATACATTTCAATTGAAAAAAATATATTGTCTCTACATTTTATTTTATTTTCTATCAAATTTGATCTAACCGCTCATGGTGCCCCATGTGCTCAGCTACTTCTAAAATAAATTCTCTTTATAATTTAATGGATTCTGGATATCATAAATTGAATGAAACTCATTCGATTGTTAATGGATTCTCGCTAGTAATTTTTTTGTAACTTACTAATTCAATTCAATATTGTCAACACCCTTTTATTCAATGTTATAAATTAATATAAAATAGTTAATTATTCATAGTTTATTATATGAAGGTTAAACTAAACTAAATATAACTAAAATAAAATGAAATAATAAATAATAAATGTAGAAACTATAAGCTAATAAAAGAAAAGCAACAAACGAGTAATGTCAATAGTCACAATTAGATTATTATGGTATGTTTTTTAAGTTACTACCTCAATACCTCAATCACTACCACATGACTAATCCATGATCACATTCAAGATCCCGGCAAATGTCCACTCTCACTATCACATCACTCGAATAATAATACCAAAGCATTTTAATTCACTATGCGTACTTGACTCATAAATCAAAAGCCACACAAATGAGAGATTTTAAAATTTATGCATACCTTTGAATGTAGTAAGAAAACAAAGGGCATAATAGATTACCTAATGATAAGTTGGGAAAATATTTGACCTATTGCTATAATTATGTATAGGAAATTACCTTCCGATTAGTTGGAGAAATTTCATGGATATTGGATCAACTTAATCTAGGGGAGTGCAAAGATGTTTGATTTAATGTATAAAAGATCAACTAATTTTCTATTTTTCTTGGAGTTTACATGATTATATTTTATGAGTACGATGTTTGATTTTTTTTCATTTAAATTATATTTTTGAATGTAGAAATATATTAAGTGTATTGAAGTACTTTCTACAATATAGATTTAACAAGTCATAGTGGTTCACGTTCCTATGTGCCCGCACACATGTACCTGGCCACATCCACGTCGCCTTAATGAATTGCGAGTAAATCCTCCACAAAAGGGATCTATTGTCGACTTAACACCGAGGCCTAACTCCCGTGGGCGTGCTAGGAGATTTGATCCTCCGACCTCTCAATCCGGGAGTACTTCCAAGCGGGGAGGACTCAACCAATCTGAGCTAACCCTTCGGGGCTTCTATAGATTTAACAAATTAAAACTAAAAATGATTCCAATTTATATCTTAACTTAACCAGAATATTCAATTAAAAATGTACTGGGAAAAGCCTTTAAGAAGTCACACTCGTTAAAGTACTACAAACATAAATATGATATCATGTCATCACAAAATCCAAGGAATTTAATAAATGTGATATTTTAACATCACAAATATGGAATAAATTTAATGTGTGAACAAAACATTTTAGTAAAGAGGTTAGGTTGTAGAAAAAATCCATTGTTTAAATAAATCGCAGTTTTAAAGACCTCGGTAGCATGAAAGGTTGTTTCTACATGGCCGTTTGAAGGCTCGAGAATTGCAAGAGGACAACAACTAGAGATCTCTAATTTCAACTCAACTACTTTAGTATCTAATTCATAACTTAGCTCCAACTCAATTGAAGTTGAAAGTATTTACTATTTTATTTTTATGTTCATTACAAATCTACAAATCTCTCTAATTCAACTTAGCTCCAAATCATCCAAGTTTGGAAAATAATTCCTAATTTATTTCTATTTTCATTCCACTAAATTTAACACTTATTTTTTTCTTTGTTATAAAAATTGCTTATTAAAAGCTATAATACAAGTTTATTTATATGACACAGAGAATCTATTTATATGCTTCTTTAAAAACCTAGAATTAACAAAGAAAAAAATAAAATAAAAATGAATCACTTATATTAGTAAATATTTTAGTAAATATAGCACTTATATTGCCTTGTTATAAAATTTGGGTACTAAAACTACAATACATGTTGTTTATTTATGTCCTAAAAGGGTCTATTTATATGCTTTTTTTAAAAAATAGAGTTAACGAAGGAAAAAAATAAAATGATTCATAGATAAACTCACTTTTATTTTAGTAAATTTAATATCTATGTTGCCTTGTTATAAATTTTTCTTATTAAAATGGTAATATATTCTATTAAATTATCAGTTACATATGTTTCTTTAAAAATGACAAAGGAAAAAAAACTTGAAAATGATAGACAAGATATTTAGTTTAGTTGATTACAATCATAAGAAGCTTTTCAGTAAGGGACAAAACATACAATGAGGGACTATGTTATATCAACAAAAAAGTTACCGTGTAATGAAACCGTTAGGCCTTGAGTAAGAGACAAAAACATACGGTGAGGGGCTATATTGTACATAAAATTACTGATATGAAATAATTTAAAAACTATAATGTAAATAAAACAGTTAGTGAGGGTTTACATTGTAAATCATTTAAGAGTATTTTATGTTAACGTGAAAAGCAAAAAACAGTTGGTGAGTAGGGTTATATTCTACAGAAATAGGACGAACCAAAAAATAATTGTTGTAAAGTCTGAGGGATAACATTTCTCAAAGCAATAGTAATTTCTCTTTGCTCTACAGCTAGGGTCATTCATTTCATTTTTCTTTGTTTCCTGTGTTTTTTACTTATCTACTTAATTTATGCCTGTAGTTTTATAAATAATTGTAAATATATCTCAGCAATGAAATGCCATGGAAGCTATTCAAAAGACGATGGTTTATAAATAATTGTAATGATATCTCACAATGAAATGCCATAGAAGCTATTCTAAAGACGATAGTATGAGAAAATACATATTAAAAGAAACATCCCAAAAATTACAGTAATCAATTACAAATGTTAAAAGACATGATAAAAATAGAAAACCTTTTAAAACAGAAGATGAGCATAGCTGGTTTGGAACATTTGCTTGGCTTCGGACCTCTCAGTTGATAGCATGTAACCACGATGTTAACAACATCACAAAACTATAATGCTATGTCTCTTTGATATTCACTCCAACAACCAAGGGTCTTGAACAACTACTTGGGTCTTTAATCTTGATAATAACAAATGGGTTTTGGATGCCAAAATTCCACCCGAAAATCTGGATCCTATTGAGATATAATACCAGAGTTTCAGGGACTCAACCTCCCACACCCAAATTTCGATGGTTTCTTCCCTATTTTATTTGGGGCAGCAAGATGACATTAAATTTCCCAGCGATGTTCATCTAAAACTTCACATGAGTAGTAAGTGAATGTAGGACAAAGTGTACAATTGAAGATGATTTATTTTTGCTTGAAATTTTGTGTTTTTTTGCTGAGACGATTGGTAATTCCTGACTCGCTATTTTCATACACTTGTGAACTTGGTTTTCATACTTCTAGTTTTAGACTGATTTTCGAAAGATGCAAGAATGAGAATGAATGGCTAGGGGCAGGTAAGGTACTGCAGCAATAGACACAACAATAGAGACAACTGTCAAATCTTCGATTAGAAGGAAGCAATTCCAAAACATTTTGCTATCCATTAATAATATTTTGTGTTTGGTTTACTATGGATTTCTTCTTATTTCATTAGGCTTGAATGAAAAGTGCGTAAAACATGATCAGATCAGCTCAGCTACAGAGAGGAGTGAAAACAGTTATAACTCAATATAGTTTTCAAATATCTGAATTGTTCAGAGTATATATATGATATGAAAAGTACTAATAACTTCGTGTGACCACCAACAGTGTTGTTTACATTCGGAAAATAATGTGGTCCTTAAAAATAGAATTTATGAATGGATAAATAAAGCTATCATACAAATCATGCTACAACAAAAATAACGAGGTAATACAATATAGGAGCATGAATGCATTTTCACATTCTCAATTATTTGAACTTTGTTTTAGGCTCCCCCACTTTTTACCTTAAGATTAAATTTACATAAATATTTATTTTTTTCTTCCATTGGGATGTTTTCGAACGAGTCACATACTCCGAAACATTCTGACTATGTTAGTTTTCCCATTTGAAACGTAAGAATCTTTGGCATGCTCACTATGAAGTCCCTCCTTAGTAATTCGAATTATAAATAAATTTTACAAACATATATTTATTTTTTGATATTATATTAAATGTTTTTTATTTTTTAAGATAAACTTTTAAGGTGTGAGCATGGTTTTGCTCAAAAAAATTATTATCACTTCATCAAATATTTTTACATTTACATTCTAGGAGGGATATTTTATAGTTTAAGAAGAGCTTTTTTAGATTATGATGAGTATAATTCATGTTGGGCATTGGATAATCTAATGGTCGTTGTGTGTTTCTCAAGGATACAAATATCCTAAGTTAGAAATATGTTCAATGCCAGGGGATAATTGTCATGAACTTAATTAAAAACTTGAAAATCTCTTTATATAGAAAAATTTCTGGGCAATAACATTCTCATATATTTATTCTCACTATTCCATTTATTCTCACTATTCAGTTCTAGTGTTAAAGAAACCAAATCAACATTTGATCAAAATAAATACAGAGCTTGAAGATGAAGAGGAGGGTTTCTAAAGATATTGGCATTTAAAAATTTAAGTATTTACACAACCCTAAAGAGCTTCATTAAAGAAAAACAGAGTTTGAAGATGAAATTCTTTAGGGTTTTTTTTGTAAATGCCTCATTTTTTTTTCTAATTTAGGCTAATTTTATTAGATCATATGAAACGAAATGTTACAAGTCGCATCATGAGGAATGAATAGGTTCAAACCAGAGGGAAGAGTCCATAGATTTATATCAGATACTGGACTGCCCCTAATGGGGAAACCAGTCCTTAGATGTCCAAAAAATATTGCTGCCCATAGCGGGAAACCAGCAGGAACAGTTTGCAGAATTGTACAACAAAACCAAAGATAAGCGTTTTTAAACATGTGTAAACCACACAGAGATGAAAAGAAAATCCTATGGATGACCTGCATGCTTTTCATTGGAGGCTGGCAGCTCTTCGAGGATCCTGCATACGTAGCCCTCCTCCTCCAACCCCGTGCTCAACGCGTGTGCTTCTGGCGGCTGGCGTGTTGAAGCAGGAAGGCCCAAGTTCACCGTGTTGTCGGAAGGTTGAGGGACATCAAGGTGCAGAGAGAATCCACCAGAATTCAGGTCCAAACTGCCACCCACGTCCAGATCTGGGCCACCACCTCTATTTCCTTCAGAACCACTTGAGTCGCTACTGCCACTGGTAGCGCTTTGCACCAGAAGGGCTTTCAGTTTGCGAGGGGTGAAAGTAGGCTCAGGGGAGATGGTGGACTTACAAGCGCGTTTTTTGCTGCTAGGGGTGGAGGATAGCGGAGCCGGAGCTGGGAGCTGCAGGGAATGCTGAGCGTTCACATTGACGGGCAGAGAACTGGAAAATTCATTCCAGTCTATGGAAAGGTTCAGGTCGCAGCCTCGGTAGGGCGAGAGGGGAGGGCAAGGAATGCAGGGAGGGCGAGAAGGCTGACCGTGCCCACCAGCTCTCTGGCATCTCTGCATATGACGCCAAGGCATGATTGTCCAGGGGGGCGAGTCTCCTGACCAGAGGGAGACGGAAGTAGGCTTCCTGTGAGGGAGACGACCAGAGAGCACTCCAGTTCTAGAAGAGCGAGAGGAATGCACCTGATGCCAAGGAGAAAGAACAGAGAAATGCACAGAGAGTGAGCAGGCAGGGCAGAATGTGCAGATGAGAGCCAAGGTGGTGGTATAAAGGGCCATGGCTGGCAGCATTAATGCTATGCCGGCCTGGTACGTCAACGACAGGGTGGCGGAGGGTGAAGTTATGGCGCCCTCACGCCAGGTTTTATTATGGATCCCCTTCCAATGTCTGAGCACATGGAGCCGCCGAGTGTCCTTCCTCATGGCGGCCCTATGGCACCTCTTCCCTCTAGTTATCACCCGCATCTGGGGTTTGTAAATGCCTCATTAATCAGTGCCTCACAAAACTATTTGTATTCACCTCTAACTAACAGATATTCCCTTACTCTTTGTTAGATCGAGTCTTAATGCTTTTCTTATTTTCTTCTACCTTCCACCAATAACATTTGAGCTCTACTCCTTGAGACCAAATTCTCAATGGATAGACTTCTGATCTTGGATTTTTATATATTTTGAATCCCATTCTCCTGTCATCTTCATATGTAGTCCTTTTTCTTCTAGTTCTTATCATTTAAATCTTACCACCAAGCTTAATAAATAGGATGCTAATTAGTTATAGTGGGTAGCTTGCTTTATTGAATTTGATGAGGGAGCCTGAGCCCCCTAATACCCAAGGGCCATCTTGAGGTCAAGAAGTGGTTATGATGCCTTGGCATAGGAAGTGCTTTTGATGGTGTGTTGGGAATTGTTTTGGGAAATCACCGTCCACTTTCAACTTGAATATTTTTGGGTTTTCGAAGAATGGTAAGATGTAATGAATGCCATAAATAGAATTCCTGAGAGTTTTTCCTTCGTTGTAATTGTGATTTCCAAAAAAAAAAAAAAATTACACTCAACTTGAACAACCTCCAATATCAATAGAAATAGTATCGTTGAGCTGATTTTCTTACTATCACATGACCTCCATGAACTGAAATTAACTAATTTCTGCAGTAATTTCACCAGTGAGTACATTGCAATGGAAAAAATCTTCTTCTCAAGATATTATTGAATATAATATCAGTGCAATATATCAATATGTTAATATTGATTAGAGATTCAACAATTTAACTAGTTATTGGAGAGATAGAGGCATTTCAAATATAACAGTTGACTAAGAATGTTGGAATGCTTATAAGAGGCAATTATTAGCCCAATATAAATGTTGAAATGATTCATTTACAAATAAAATATTTCTAGTACTACCTATTAAAAACATATTGGATAAAAACAGTTCTCAAGACTCTGCAACATAATAAGCTCTGGCTGAATGGTGTCATTAAGGTTTATACTAAATAATCACACATATCAAAGTTACATTACATGCCTAAATTTTGCAGGAACACTAATAGTAATCCATTTCAAGTAGTTCAAAGAGGACCTCATTCACCAAATTTGACTTCTGAACCTATTCTAGTTTACTTAATCCACATGGGATTTCTTCTCCGAGATTATTATTTACAAGTGAGAAAACTAGAAGGTTGTTACATTACCTAAGTTCCTTGACAATTGAACCCCTCAATATACCCTCCTGAAAAATCAGCATTTGAAGGGCCATCTTGAGGTCAAGAAGTGGTGTCCGATGCCTTTTCATAGTTCATAGTTAGTTGAGAAAATATAAGGGAACAACAAGCCCAATAAGATGTTAAAAAAAAATTCTTTACCCCTTATCTTCTAATTCCTTAGCGCTGTGCCTAAATATGAATCATCAAGGAATCATGGAATTGTTGATACAAACCCACTCTTTAGGAGTAGGTGAATTTTTTTGAGGGATCCATTTATGATTTGGATCTTAAGTTAGAAACATGTTCAAATGTCAGGGGAAATGATGCAAAATCATCTGACTTTAAAATGATAAATCTCCTCCAATCATATGAGCAATGCACAGACCCTTTCACCATTACAAAAAGATACACAAGAAGAATAACAACCCATGACAATAATAATAATATACAATTACAAGAATAAGAACCCATAACAACATAATTAAATAAAAATCATTATTATGTTTACAAAAATCTAGTGAACAAATTTAAATGTCCAAATTCCTCAGGGTTACAAAACTCCAAGCTTCCTTTTTTTAGTCTTAAAAATGATTTATGGCCTCTATAAGGATTTTGAGGTTGTCCTTGTTGGCCAGTGCCCTACTCATTCTTCTACCCTTTTTCTAGAATTTTTTGGGAATTGTTTGAGGTTATCGTTCAGATTCTACTGGAAGCCCCTGCTCAGCTCTAGAAGACCCTTATTATTTCTCATAAATAATGAAAATTGGTTCCTTTAGCTTGGGATTTAGTTTAGCTTTCAACCCCAACCTCAGTTTGTTTGTGGGCCTTTTTCATGGCCTCCTAGAGTATTCTTTTGCATGGTGAAATTATCCAAGAACTTCATCCTTCTTTCCAAATTCTCTAATGGTTTCATCTTCTTTGTTGTCTTGTACTTATGTCTGATGTCCTCTACTCCTCTTGGTATTTACCTTAGGAATTTTACTCCTATTAGGGATTTCTTTGGCTTTTGTAGCAGCTTCGTGACTCCTCTCAGCATCTGTATCTAGAGTCCTTTCCTTCTTATGTTTTCTAGGAAGTGGATGTCTCATTACCCTCTTCCTCGACTGTTGTGTTTGATTATTTAATGCATGCAGGTACATGATTTGAATGAGGTCGTGGTGGTAGACATCATAAGGATATGAAACCTTCCATTTTCTTACACATGCCACCATTTTAATTAAGCTTTGATGCAAGAAATAAGGGAGATTCATCCTATTGAAAACAACCATGTGTACCAGAAATCCCATGTGATACAAAAAGACCTTAAAGAATCATCCATCACATGTCAGATGAAGTTTAATATGTTGCATTGGTTTATCCCACTTTGGTTTTAAAATGTCACAGTGGACCCCCATGCTCCAGCAGTGGTCATGAAAATTGTATTTTAGGAAAAAATTCATTTTTACCCCCTATACTAGCTTCCTTTTGAACCACCTCTCTCCCTCAACTGGCATGTTGGTTTTTCTGCAATGTTATCCTCTGTTACAGGAAACACTAGCCCCTCAACCTTAGCGTTGGTACCATCAAAATTATTAATGAAAAAAGAAAAGAGTTTAAATTTATGCCTGGTGAAAAGCTTAATGGTGGGCAACCAGCCTACTTCTATAAAAAATGGGAATTCCTAAACACCATAAACCTTGAACACTTATGATCCATCTGGCTCATAACGTTTTAGGTGTCAACTCTTGCCATCTATCACAAAATCATAATGGCATACAATATTAGTGAATTTCAATCATAAAACATAGGCATATACATTACACAAGTCACAAATCACAATCATAAAACACAGTCATAGGCATGATTTGCATGGAAGCTTTCAATAGAAGAACATAAGCATAAAAAAAGATTCATAAAATCACAGTCATAGGCATGATTTGCATGGAATCTTTAAATAGAAGAACATAAGCATAAAAAAAGAGTCATAAAAACATAGTCACAGTCACAGACACTTGATTTGAATGGAAGATTTCAATAGAAGAGTGTGAGCCTTTACAAAGTACAATTACATTATCTAACAGATTGAGAAAATTATAAACCCCCAACAATAATCTATCCTAGAATATAAAATATGATAAATGCACAAACGAAAAAAAAAAACAAAAATCTTGATTTTTGGCTTGAAGTTATACTGCTTGTTTTCATTTTCAAGGATCATGGCATACACTTTGGTTAGCTCATCTTGATTCATGATAACAATGTTCTTCTGAGGGCTTATCTCGTTATTCTATTTTAAATCAAAATCTATAATTTTCATATCCAATAATGATTGCAACTGACCTAATCCACTTGTTGATTGTGTCAATATGTTATAAGCCCAAGAAACTTGTAAAAGAAATGATTTTTTTTCTTGTACGAGTCCCTAAAGTATGAGAGATCTTCATATTTTCATTTGTTTTCAATAGGGTTTCATATATTCATTTGTAGAGCAGTACTGCTATTTTTATTTCTTTACTATCGAAGATAAATTCCTTTTTCCCCAACAAGTGAGAAAAATAGAGGCCTTTTTTATTGGAAGAGAATGTTGTCTGTTTAACACCCTTCCTCTAATTTCCATGATGTTTGTACACTATGTTGTGACTACTCTAAGCATGTTGCAATGACACTATTGTAATCTTGTTGTGTTACTAATACTCTAGTAATGGTGTGATGTTGCTACTTGATATATGTTGTGATATTGCTACTCCAAGCTTTTCATGTTGATACTACTCGATGAATATTGTGGCTTTTGTACTCTAGGCTTATTGTAATTCCACTATTACAATATGCTTATGGTGATGCTACTCCGTGCATGTCGCAATGCTACTACTCTTGACTTGTTGAGGTGCTACTACTCCCAATGTATTGGAATAATGTTATTTGGAGTACATGGCAATGTTAAGACACCTAAAATGCTTTGATGTCTCCAACCTTGTTTTTTCATTACCACAAAGGTAAGATGTGACATACCGATAGCCCCCAATTTCTTACTAGGTTAAATGGAACAAATGTCCGATAGGATATAATAACTATGGTAATCTAGATCACCTCACGAGGATCGATTAAGGAAACCCAAGAGCCATTATAGTATATACACTTATTTGCAATGGCCATTGTGGCCACATTATAATAAATAGGAAGCCTTATATTATTTTGACATGGTGGTTGAGGTTGAACTCTATAATAAGTTTAGTAAGTTAAAATAGCATAAGAATCATATATTTTAATGGTTTTTCTTAAAATATTTTATGATGAAGCTTTCATTTTGGCTAGTTCATCCTAAGCCATGATAACTCTATTCTTTTCGGGGCTCATCTTGTTATTCTATTTTAAAAAACATCTATAATTTTGATATCCAATAATAATTGTGACTGAATTAATCCACTTGTTGATTGTGTCAATATGTTATAAGCCCAAGAAACTTGTAAAAACAATGATTTTCTTCCATGTACGAGTACCTAAACTGTGAGAGATCCTCATATATTCATTTGTTTTCAACCTTTCATATATTCATTTAAAGAGCACTACTTTTATTTTTGTTTCTTTACTACAAAAGATAAATTCCTTTTTCCCTGACAAGTGAGAAAATAGAGGCCTTTTTTAATGGAAGAGTGTGTTTTCCATTTAACACCCTTCCTCAAATTTCCATGATGTTTGTATACTATGTTGCTACTATTCCAAGCATGTTACAATGCCACTACCGTCAGCTTGTTGTGTTGCTACTACTCTAGGATCGTTGTGATGTTGCCACTTGATACATGTTGTGATGTTTCTACTTCATACATGTTGTGATGTTGCTACTCCAAGTTTTTCACATTAATACTACTCTAAGAATGTTGTGGTTTTTCTACTCTAGGCTTATTGTAATTCTGCTATTATAAGATTTTTATGGCGATGCTACTTCATTCATGTCGCAATGCTACTACTATTGACTTGTTGAGGTGCTATTACTCCCAATGTATTTGAATAATGCTATTTTGAGTACAAGGCAATGTTAAGACACCTAAAATTCTTTGATGTCTCCAACCTTTGCTTTTCATGACCACAAAGGTAAGACATGACATAGTTATAATCCCAAATTTCTTACTAGGTTAAATGGAACAAATGTATGATAGGATATAATAACTATGGTAATCTAGAGAACCTCACGAGGAATGATTAAGGAAACCCAAGATCCTTTACAGAAGATACACTTATTTTCAATGGCTAATGTGGCCACATTATAATAAAGAGGAATCCTTATATTATTTTGAAATGGTTGTTGAGGCTGAGGCATGGTTGTTGAGGTTGAACCAAAGTTACTCTCCTGAAGCCTTAATTCATGTTTCAATGTTCAAATATGGTCACAGGATTTAGAGGACAAGGAATAATTATACACCCTACTACTGAAAAATCTCGTGGTTAGGATGGTGTATATTCCTATAAAATAAACTAAATAGATGCATAAAATCAATTTTGTCCCTCCTTGTAGTATGTTATTATATAGACGCTAGGGGACTTCTATGGGTGGAAATATTCAATCTCACCTATCATATGCCACTAGTCCTACTTTTGGATGTGATTCCCATCACTTGTATAGTGATCCTAAAAGGACCTATGTTATTATTGACCCTCAAAATCCTTCCAAATTTCCTTCCTACAATGTAGGCAACATTGGAAATTTTTGTCCTCAATTAGAAATCATATCCTAGAGATGGTTGTGATTATTCTATATGTGGAGATAATAACCTATACGTCTCTATCCTTTGGAATTTGCATCAAATATGGCCAATTTTTTGGTTGAGTTTATACATCCCAATCTTCATTCTTTACTTTGAGATTAAGATCATATGTGACATCATTCCTTCATAATTTCTTCGAGGATTCTTATAAGTTATAATCATATTAAGGAGCATATCATGATTTGACCACAAAGGTAATACATGACATAGCTATAACCCCCAATTTCTTACTAGGTTAAATGGAGCACATGTCTTATAGGCTATAATAACTATGGTAATCTAGAGCACCTCACGAGGATTGATTAAGGAAAGCCAAGAGCCATTACAGTAGATACAATTATTTTCAATGGCTAATGTGGCCACATTATAATAAAGAGGAAGCCTTATATTATTTTGAAATGGTTTTTGAGTTTTAACCATGGTTGTTGGGGATGAACCAAATTTCCTCTCCTGAAGCCCTAATTAATGTTCCAAAGTTCGAAGATGGTTATAGGCCTTAGAGGACAAGGCAACTCTCACAAGTCATCTAAACGTAAACATTCAAACACATACATCATGGTTTTCTCTCCTCTATATTTTATCCCACAAAAAAATCAGAATAATTTATAAATTTTATACTCGAGCTATTCAACCACGGAAACAAGGCCTAAAATACACACCATCCTTGATTCAAATTTTTGATTAAATTTGAATCAAATTCAATTTTGTATTTTAATTTCAAGAGAAGAGGACCGATAGACCGAGTAGGTCTCAAAGTATGTTAAAAATAACTAAGCAAATTAATTGTTTTAACTTTTGTAGGGGAATCTTTGTGTACTGAAACAATCAAATTTTTCTCAAATTTCATCTATGATATTCAGAGGGGAATAACTATGCATCAAAAATCCTCATTTATTGTACAATGATTCTGTAAAAAGTAATTCATTTTCTTTAGATAATTATTAGAATCGAATATGTGGATCTTTCATGTCAATCATAAGCTTCATGTTAATTATTGATTTGGATTACAGAACCGAATGGGTTTACAAACAGGTACATGTGAACCAAAACTTGACCACGCTGCAAAACACCCTAATTATTGCCTCTCCCAAATATTTCCTGTGAAGTGTATGTTGTTTATATTGTTGTTTATTACCTCTCCAAAGTGGTTGCTCCGCTACTTTGTAAATCCTTACCAATACACCATTCCCTTTGTTATTACCGCCTTAAGAGTGTGACTCCACCTTGTTAGCACCACCTTACCTTTTACCATTTTACCTTATATATTTTTACTTTTTACCTTTTATCGAATGTTTTAATGGAGCATAATGATGATATTCATGTATACATATCCACACTTTAAAGTTTTACTAGACCAATTTAGACCAATCTTGACTCCTTTCTTACTTGACCAAGTTTTGAAGTTTTACTTGACCACACTTCTCAACGTGTTGTATGTGCTAGAAAATGATTTCCATTTCTCTTATAGGTGCTTGAAAATGATTTTCCAGCACCTACATGAAGCGTCAATAATCATTTTCTAATACATCTCCCTAGCACTCTTATATGAAATGAATTTTAAACATGAACATTAACATGTGATATGACAACAGCCTGATAGAGACAAATTTCATAGGATTTTGAAGGGGTACAAAGGGTCATGGAATAAGATATGATGTTATAATATGTCCATTTCATGCTATTGACATGTTATAATATGATGCTACTTTTGAAGATGAATTTTTTGTACTTATAAGGAAAAGGAAGGTAGTATACCTAGATTCTACATTTCATTATGCGAAGGAATTAGAGAGTAACATAACGGCCTCATGGATACATGCCGATACAATAGATTAACGCTTTTAGAGTAGATATTACCCCGATAAGGGGACGAGAAAGGAACTTGAAGTTCATATATTAGTCAAGAGCCTATGGCCTTAGAAAGAAGAAGTGACTAAGTTGTTTAAGTCTATGAAAGAAGAGGTGACTAAGTTTTTTAAGTCTATGGCTATTGATCTTACCAAGGTAAAACTAAGGCATTATGTAGTATACCTTGGGGGTATAATATGGGGTATTCCTAGGGGGGCTCATACGGGGTACAGAGGAAGGTACCCAAGGAAATAATGTAATGTAAGGATAATAAATACATGGATCATAATTAATAAATAAAGTGGTTAACCCAGATTATGAAAGGTGCCAAAAGTAGTTAGGAAATAATGTGATAAGCCCATGGTATTAGCTTCATGACCCATGGTAATTACCCATGGTATTGTATGTATGAATCCTATATAGAGGCTAGAGACTCTCCATTGAGGATGTCAAGGATTATTGTATTGACAAGAATATGGCTTGTGGAGTAATCTCCTTCCTTAAGGAGTAGTTGTATGGTGTTACCCTACCTCAAGGGTTTTGATATTAATAAATATCTGAAGATTTATACTCTGTTCTTGAATTTATTGTGAATATTTTCTATTTTATTATATTTTTAGGTAATATTTATTCCAAGTGGTATCAAAGCACTTTCTTCGGCAGAGTTGGGGAGATTTTTATTTTTTTTCATTTTTTCAGAACATTTTTGGGCTAAAAATTTGCAGAACATATCTCACAATATTGGTGCAAAATTTTCAGATATGTCAATATTGTATGAAGCCTATTTTATGCACTGGTTGTTCTTGATGTTTTTAATGTAGTGTGTGAATGTTTGCAGGGCTGCAACATCCCATTAATGCAATTTTAGATGAAAAACATATACAAACCCGCCATCAATATTTTTATTAGATGAGTTAAGGTGCATTTGACGAGACTCCTAATTTATCTACTATGTATTCTGATGCTTATATTACTTTACATGTTATTATTTGCTATAACATAAATTACATTTTTATCTTGCAGACATAGAAGGTTCTGCAATGGCCCCCCCTCAATCAGAACATGATTGGGTCACTCACATCACACAAATTTGTGATTTTCCAGGCTTTTTGCTATGTATTTTCTCTTAAATTTGTGCAATGGTTGTTTTTTATGTTGTTATTGTAATGTGTGAATGTTTGCAGGGCTTGAATATCGCAATAATGTGATTTCAGGTGAAGAACATAGACAAACCCACCATCAATATTTTTATCAGATGAGTTAAGTTGCATTTGACGAGACTCCTAATTGATATACTCTGTATTCTGATGCATGTATTACTTCACATGTTATTATTTTATCTTATGGAAATTGCATTGTTATCTTACAGACACAGAAGGATCTTCAATTTGTCACCCTCAATCAAAACATGATTAGGTCACTAACATCACGCAAATTGGTGATTTTCTAGGTATGTTGGTATGTATTTTCTCTTAACTTTGTGCACTCATTGTTGTTGATGTTGTTAATGTAGTGTGTGAATGTTTTCAGGGCTGCTATATCGAAATAATGTGATTTCAGATGAAGACCATAAATAGACCAACCATTAATATTTTTATCAAATGAGTCAAGGTGAATTTGACGATACTCCTAATTGATCTACTATGTATTCTGATGCATGTATTACTTCACATGTTGTTATTTTCTCTGAAGGAAATTGTGTTTTTATCTTATAGACACAATAGGTTCTTCAATGGTTCCCCCTCGATCAGAACATGATTGGGTCACTAACATCACAAAAAGTTGGTGTTTTTACAGGTTTGTTGCTATGTATTTTCTCTTAAATTTGTGCACTGGTGGTTGTTAATTTTTTTAATTTAGTGTGCAAATATTTGCAGGGTTGCAATATGCAATAGTGATTTCAGGGGAAGAACATAGACAGAACCACCATCAATCTTTTTATCAGATGAGTCAAGGTGCATTTGACGAGACTCCTAATTGATCTACTATGTATTTCGACGCATGTTATTATTTACTCTGATGGAAATTTCATTTTTATGTTACAGACACAATAGCTTCTTCAATGGGTCCCCCTTGATCCAAAGATGATTGGTTCACTAACATCTAACAACTTCGAGACAACGCACAAATTGGCTTCTCAAACAAGTTGTGAGAGAAAGTACAAATTCTTCTTATTTAATCTATGACATAACAATATTCATGTGATTAATGTCATTCCAATTGATGATGTTAGGTTGTTGAGGATTCTTGGTGGACTAACCATCTTTGGTTACATGTGATTCCTAGCGAGGAGGAATTTGTTGTTAGGGTTTTCTTGGTTTCCCTAGCTAGGGTTATGAGAGCTTAAAATTGTTCCAACTTTGATAAGCTGCAAGTATGTACATGTATTTCATGTTTTCTATATAAATGAAGTGTTTCAATAGTCCAATAATTCATTACTTGAAGATTTGAGTCCAATTGAGTACTTGAGTAATGATATTTCCAACATTTTCTTATAATTCCAATTTGACAAAACAGAAGGTTGAAATTGTTAGTGTTTTACCATATATATGTGCCCAAAAAATGTACCTAATTTCTTTTGTCTGAATATTTAATTCTAAAACCTTAATTTTTCATGGGCATGATAATTGAACTAATTTATTTGTGTTGGTAGTTGTCAATATGTTCAAGCTAATTGAACTCCTACAAAAATGTACATAATATTTGAGATTGATGGTTCCTCCAAGCTGAAATTGATCTAGCCAAATTCCAAAAAAATTTTAAGCCATGATAAAAAAATTATAAGCATACTTAGGCTTTTATCTGTTTTCAATGCTAGTAATAATAAATTTTTAGGAAGTATACTATATGAGCTTTATGGGTTACATAATATTGAGGTATTAGGTTTGCATGTAAATTTACTTTCTCGAAACATTTCGTTGAGTATTGGGTTGAAACAAATTATAGAGGTTGACTTGGAAGGAAATGATATTTCTGGTGAAATTCCTATGCAAATGGGTGATCTCCAAAAACTCATATACCTTCATCTATTCAGCAATCAACTCAAGGGGAAAGTCATTGCATCTTTAGCCAACCTTACGTTTAGTTTCCTAAATCTGTCAAATAATCAGCTGTCTGGAACAACTCCCAATAGCTTGAGTAAATTCATAGAGACATTTATAGGAAATCCCAACCTCTATGGAGAAGGCTTTCAAGATATCAAGGCCTTTCTTATCTTCACCATGAATGAATTCCACCAATTTTTCATTGTGATATCAAGTCAAACAATATCTTGATGGATGATAAACTCGAAGCTAGCGTCGCTGATTTTGGCCTTGCAAATATATTGGAAAAATATGAAAAGAGATATGACACCATGCCCACAGTTGCAGTCTCATATGGTTACATTACCCCAGCTAACCCAAACAACTCAATTTTCTTATTCTTTCATAAATATTCTCACATCTTTGATGCATGTAAATATTCCTTTGAAGTAAAAAGCATGATTTCAAACCTCTAACTAAGGTTACCTAAGAAACTATAAATATAGAATGAAACAAGTTGCCTCAAGATCTTCTCGTTAATTTTTTTATCATGTTACACCCTGTTTTTTCATATTTTTGTTACACACTAAAGGTTACATAGAAGAGTGATATTTATAGTTTTGGAGTGGTGTTGTTGGAACTTGTGATTGATAAGTAGCCAGTTGATCCCTCATATGGAGAGGGAATCAATTTTGTTAAATGGGTTGGAAGAATGGTTGAGAAATAAAATGGCTGGAAAGAGGTCCTGGATCTGAATATTTTTTAGCATTATGAAGATTGAATGCATCAGGTGCTCCAAATTCCTTTTCTTTGTACCATTTCCTTGCCGAGAAATGGTCCTACCATGAGAAATGTTGGTGAAATGTTGAAGGATGAAAATCCATATTGGAAATTAAAAGGTGAAAACCTCAGAAGTGGTAGATCAGAAATTAAAAGATGAAAAACCCATAAATTAAATAAGGGACTTTTGTGTAGATATTGATGATGAGAACATGGAATTTGAGTAGGCATGGTATTATTTTTTATCTATGATATTTGTTACCTGAAAATAAAATTAAAATGACAAACACATAATTTCCCAATTGAGTAGCACAATGTATAATAATTCCTACTATAGAGTGTCAAATTTGTTTTAATTTTTTTTTTAACTATTTTCAAAAATATCCATGTTAATCTAGGATGTATTAGAACCCAGGGAATTAAAAACAAAACCAAATAGAAATGCACAGAAATAAAGGTATACTACCTGCATGGTCATTATGAAAACATTGAATAATGAAATTCCTAGTGGAAAATATTTTTCCTTACAAAAAACAATAATGAATTGGTGGTTGAAAAGGTTCATGCGACATGGTAAAATAACACAACAGAAAATAATTATAACCTCAAAAAGATTCATCTATTTTATCACGAACCATGCAAATATTACAATGGGCTCTTCTCTAGTGAAAGAACCATGCCATGATAGCCCCAAGGAAAATGATAAGAATAACACATTCACATATTAGAGACTTATCATGATGTTGATTAATGACTTCTCTTGCAATATATTGTGATCTAGTGTCATGTATGAAACTTGCATCTAAACTTGACATTCCTTCCACCAGTATGACATCCTATGAATGTCTACAAGCCATTGTATGTTGAAATATTTAAAATGAGAGCTACACATTATTGCTTCCTTGTCAATGGGTTTTAAATTATATTTTGGAAGTTCGTAGATGTTATTGATATGATTGCATATGAGTTGCGATTTCATGAAAACTGCAATATCATTGACAACATTATTTGTTGCCTCTTTTAAGCCCTCAACAAGGGCAATATAGTAGGCTTCATTATTATTTTTCCTCCCATGTACATATATCTTTCTATGCACCACATGATTTAGCGTTGGATTATGAATTGCATATTTAACGATGGCTTGTCATGGATTTGGATGACAGGAAACTTCGATGCACAACGTCCACTTTTCCACCATTTTCTACACTTTGAAAACCTAGAAAATAAAACAACAATAAATTCATATTAGACAAGTAAGCATTTATATGTTAAATAATGTGGTAACTAGTAATTACATATAAGTAAAAGTTAAAACATTGTAGGTAAAAAGTGAATATCAGTTAATTAATTCATCTGCAACACTTGTGAGAGAGTATAATTGTCAATCCTCACTAAACTAATTAGAAAGTAGCTTCATAATACATCACTCACCTTGGGATGACTCCATTTGATGGAAAGAATTTCCACCTCTACTACAGTCAAGCATGTTTGAATTGTCATGGAAGATGTCTCAACTCTTCCATCCCCAAGACCACCTAGCCCATGCTACTTTCTGATATTATTAATAGGAAAGGGGAATATGTTCCTCGTATTTACATATAACCTTTGGAATTTATGGGAGCATACATGCTGAGAGAATATCACAAATATTATCATCTACACAACTTGAGACCTTCCTAATACCTCTTTTTCCTTGACAGAATTTGTAAATGTGATCTAGAGGCAATAAGCTAGCAAAATTTCTATGATCCAATAAAAGCATGCATGTACTAACAGACAAGTTAGAAATTTTGTGCATAGATAGGGCCTCCCATTTAATCTAGACCAACAAGAAGCCTTTGATCTAGTAATTCATATTCATATTCACACATTATCATTAAGGGAAACACTCATGTTGTGAGAATAAAATGGTTATAAATGTCTGTGCATCAAGCTTCCCAACACCTACATTGCTTGAAAAGCATTTGTAGTCTCAATCCCATGTGAACAGGCACCTACTTCTACCATTTGGTATTTTTTACCTTAGTCTAATATCAGCCAGCAAAGATCACATGATCCAATAATTCCTTTCGTTTCATGTGCATGCAGACATCAAGGGCGTTTTTTTTATTTTGTAAATATGTTAAAAGGGGGTGTGATGATTTTTAATATTTTATTAATTAATTTGAATAAAATAGGAGAAGGTGAGGATTTTTTGTAAATATCTTTTTATTAATAAAAGGATATGAGGGAATTTAATTAGTTGAAGGATTTTAGGGATAAAGATCTATCCTTTAGGGATGTTGAGAGATTTAGGGGTTTGTTGAGGAATTGAAGGGATTGAGCATTTAATTAAATGATTTTTAAAAATTGTATAAATAGAAGGGGTTTTGAGAGAAAAATACATGGAGATTTGTGAGAGAGTGTGAGTACAGTGTAAGGTTTTCTACTTGGAAGCCTTAGGGCTTATGTAAAAAGGGCCATCGATTTGCATATCTGGCCAGGAAGAACAAGAATTGTAAGTATTTTTTTATGATAAATGTGTTTAGAGCTTTATTGGTGGAATTGTGTTTATTTTCAGTGATTGGAATGAAACCGAAGTTCGGTGTAGGTTAAGATTTTAATGCAGTTTGGAAAGGTCGATTTCACTGTTTGTACAGCACATTGGCAGATTATATATATATCAATATCTGCAGTATTGAACAGATGTATATTGAAGCCGTGAAAGTGTAGGACATGATGAACGCTGTTCTCATTTAGTTTTAATGGCTTGACAATGTGTATGAAAATCGATTCAGGAGTTTTAATCGATTAATTGTGATGCTAACTTGTGAGGAGGTTTTAATTATTGGAAAGCGCTTCAGAATTTCAGAGTTTTTTGCGTTAAAAGAACCAATGAATAGCATCATTTGTTGGGACGGTGTCAGCTGGAACAAATGGCGCTGTTGTGAAATCGATTAAAAGGTAAATGCAGAGGGTAACCTATTCGCTGTAATGATTATTCCAAATTGAAATTGAATCCATAAGTTTGTATTGTCATACTGAACGCTGTCATTAGAAGAGACAATATTCACAATTCCGGAATAAATGCATTGGTTGAATTGTTAAACTGAACATTGTTTAGATGGTGGCTCGACTGCAATTGAAAGAGGGATTGCACGTTGTATAAAAATTCAGAGGTAAAAGGTATGCGGAGAGTGTTAACACAATAACCAATTGCGTAAATCATAGCACAATTGATTTGTTGAAGTGTGGAACTAGAATTGAATCTGGTAATTGGGAATCGAAATTAATAAAAATGCAGAGTTCTGGCATTAAACGCAGAGTTCTATCAAATGACCGGACAATCCGTCCATTGGAAATGAAACAATGATCTATTGAAATGCGATGTTGAAGAAATTATGGTAGAAATTAACTTGCAGTGAATTTTGAAGTCGATCTGTGGTATTGCAAAGATATATGCTGAAGCTACAACATGGAGTTAAACTCAAGGTATGAGTCAAGATCGCTTACCAAGTTGTAAATAATACGCTAGCGATGTATGAGACTGAAAGTAATTAAAGATTGATGCGTAGTTAACAGCATCAATGTTATGAGGGCAAATTACACCCGATGAAGAATGGGTCGATTTAAAAGAAGACACAATCCGTAAAATTGAAGCCGTGGGACTTTAAATCAAGGAGTAAGGTATGGAGACGCCTGGCCCGTGAGAGCGTGATTTGAGGTAAGGATAGTGAAATTATAATACAGATTCAAGTTTAATACAGGAGCACATTTGTTTATGGAATTTGTATTGGGAATCCAACGTTGAAAACTATATGTGAAAACGTTGGTAAACGCTGAGCAAAGGGAGGTGCCTTATTGATTTGTGTATGGTAAGAGCAAGCATATTTTAACATTATGGACAGATCCATATTTATGGTAAATGAGATGGGTATTTTGCATCCAAAGACCGAGAATATATGATAAGGTTAACATTATGGATTGGCTTGGAAGCCGATTTGGGCATTTGGGCATGATGAATTTTGACATGAAGTTTCATTGAAAATGATTGTTTAGTCATTAGAATATATGGATGTTGGCTTGAGTGGAAATGATCTTAATATATGAGTTTTCCATGAATAAGTTAAAGGAAAAACCCCATATGAAAAGTATGATTATTGGTTTTTACCATAAGTTGGGAAGCTTCCGTAATAAAATGGGAATTGTGAACTTGCCAGTTGTTGAGAGTGATTTGGGAAATTATTCTTGGGAGGGCGTTTATATGTTAAAGGAAGAAAGTTCGTGTAAAGCTCTAGGCTTGCATCATTCTTGTATCAGAGTCATTCTTTGAATTGAAAAATGTTTATTTTCCGAAAAGGGCAAGAAGATTTGTTGAACTCGAAATGTATCTTTGAAATGTGTGATGAAGATCAGATATTTTTATTTCCAAGGTGCAAGATATCTAATTGCAAGTGAACAGAATGCAGATAAAGGAGATCAGATTCTAATCTGAAAGTCAAGCAACCAAAGTACAGCTGGGAGAATGGAGAAGAACAGTTAAGTTCTTAGAGGCAGGTAAAGCAGAATTGCAGAGACAGAAAAGAATCCACAGTGATGTTGGGGAATGGAAATTCACTTGGATCGTGCAGGTATTGTGTTGTTGAATTTTGATTTGACAAGAAATGGAATGAGGATTGATGATTGCAGCAATGAAGAAACTCAGCAAAGAAGGAATTGTTGCTGACAGCTAAAGTTTGCCAGATCAAGCCAGAAGATTGGAAGAGAGAATCAGATTTTAAAATCTGATTGACAGTAGTTGAATGTCGAGAAATTGTGCAGAGGAAGCATAAAGATTTGCTGAAACAGATTTGCAGGAGTGGTGAGATTCTGAAGGTAATTGAAGTGCAGGAAAATGGAAGAACAAGATCAGACGAGATCTTGGAGGTAAGATTATATGTTTTTGAAGAATAGAATATTGTAGTCTTTGCATTGAAATATTATTGCAACTCCCAAAAGGCAATTGCTAACAGATAAAGGAAGCTGGTGAAAGTTTCTAGGTGAAAACATAGAGGTGGCAGAACCTTGAGGAAATCCAATCGAGATTGGATAAGGAAGACAGTTGTGAACATGCAGATGAGTTGAAGCCAGGAAGAGCAAAGAGAGGTGCTCAAAGGAGGTTCCAGAGAGAGAACCAATTGCTTGCCAAAAGACTGAGTGAGGAGAGCTTGGTGAGGTAAGTGGCGGCAGGACAGGACTTGCTGCTGAAGAGGCTTTAGTGCAACTCATAGTAAAGTGAGTAAGGAACTCATAGAGATGGAAAGGATGATGACTAGTGACAGTCATAATAGAGGTTCTGAAATCAACCACAGCAGAAGACAAAAGGAGAAGGGTGCCAAGGCAGTTGGCATACAGAGACAGTTAAGGAAAGAGGAATATGAAAGGGAGAAGGCTGAAATAGCAGTTCAGCTTGAGGTGTTGATGGAGATGTTGCAAAGAAATGAGGAAGACCAGAAGCATGGTTATGTTATGAGAAAGAAGCTGAAGTGGCAGAGGCTACAAGAGAAGTGGAATCATCAGGTAAATATGCAGTTGATAAAGGAACTAAGGGAACTTGAACAGGTTATTGATGCCAGACAGAGGATAGAGAAGCTCGAAACAGTTGAGCTACAGCAAAAGGAAGATGCTGAAGAAGATGTTGAAGTTTCGATATGTTACCCAGAGAGTGGACCATTACTTTTTGAAAGTGATGAAGAACTAGAGGAGTTGAATCATATGAATGATTCAAAGCAGCCGGAAGATTTGATGACTGAAGCATCAAATAAGACCGTAAGGTCTTGTGATTTTAAAACTAATGATTTGTGTATGATTGCAGGTTTGGAAGAAGAGGAAGAACATCTACCGAAGGATGTTAAGAAAGATTTAGCAGAAGAAAGACCATGTGAGGAAATGGAAGATCGCGTAAAATTTCCAAAGTCCACTCCAAGTAAAATCATTGAGTTATATAGAGAATTAGACTTTCAAAGGAGGAAATTGGAAGAACAGAGGATGAATGTCCGGGATAGATTGCTGAAGAAGGATGACAAAGCGGTTGTCATAAATAATAATCAAAAAGAAATTGCAGATGGTGAGCAAAGGAATGTTGCAGAGGGAAAGGAAGTTTGGGAGGCCGCAACATTTATAGTAGTAGCAGCAGAAAAGGTGCAAAACAGCAGTAAGGGTGAAAAGGAAGTGATCAAAACAAGTGAAGAACAAGCAAGAATGAGAGTTCAGCAATAAAGAGATGGAAACAATCAGCAGAAAGAGGACATACTGGACAGAGAAATTGAGTTGATAAGGAGGATAATGATAAAAACATCCCAGAGAAAGACAGCCGAAAGAAAGAAAAGGAGAGACAAAAAGAGGAAGACAGTAGCAGATCTTGAAGGCAAAGCAAGTGGAGCACTACAGCACAAAATATGGAAACCTGAAAGACAACAACAGATAGCAACAGCAGTAAAGCAATTGACAAGCAAGGAAAATAAAATTTGGGATCCAGGAGGAAATATCCAGACTTATGACCAGGTGGTCATGAATTTTCTTACATGGGGAGTCTGATGCAGGAGCATCAAGGGCGTTTTTTATTTTGTAAATATGTTAAAAAGGGGGTGTGATAATTTTTAATATTTTATTTGAATAAAATAGGAGAAGGTGAGGATTTTTGTAAATATCTTTTTATTTAATAAAAGGATATGAGGGAATTTAATTAGTTGAAGGATTTTAGGGATAAAGATCTATCCTTTAGGGATGTTGAGAGATTTAGGGGTTTGTTGAGGAATTGAAGGGATTGAGCATTTAATTTAATGATTTTTTAAATTGTATAAATAGGAGGGGGTTTTGAGAGAAAAACACATTGAGATTGTGAGAGAGTGTGAGGTTGAGAGTAGGCTTGAACAGCAGGGCTGTCAGCCTTCAACAAATTTGTAAGGGCCAAGAACGTTGAATATTCGGCCAAAAAGATCAGTTTGTAAGTATGTAAATTTTTTATGAAAGTGTGATTTTGAGTTATACGCCTTAAATGGACTGGTTTATGTATGGTTAAATTTGCATAAGGGAGTTTTCGAATGTTGGTTATGGTTTGAGAGTGTTAAATTTGTGATTAAGAGTTAAATCCTGCGCCTTAGCTGAGTCTTTATGAATGATTGAAATCTATAATAAAGAAGTGAAATGATAAATCTGTGGCAAAAGACTTGCTGACATCGATTTGTGGAAATCGATAATCATTTGTGTTGAAACTTCAAAGTGGAAATTTAATTGAAGTTGTGGAATTGACATTCAGGAGAGAGATTATGTTGTATATTGTATATCAATCTGTGTTTTGATATCAATACGGAGGAAAATTGTGTGGAGCGCCAGCAAATATAAATCTGTGGAGTTCATAAATAGAGTGGTAAATCTATGGGAATCGATTGAAGAAGTCAATGAGCATTGCACAAAGCGTTGATTTAAAACCCTGTTTGCTGTAATGATTATTCCAAATTGAATCCATACGTTTGTATTTGTCATCCTGAACGCTGTCATTAATTCCGGAATGAATGCATTGTTTGAATTGTTAAACTGAACGTTGTTTTGATGGTGGCTCGAATGCAATTGAAAGAAGGATTGCACGTTGTATAAAAATTCAGAGTTAAAAGGTATGCGGAGCGTGTTAACACAATAACCAATTGCTGTAAATCGATTGATGGCTAAGTACATAGCACAATCGATTTGTTGAAGTGTGGAACCAGAATTGAATCTGGTAATTGGAAATTGGAATTAATAAAAACGCAGAGTTCTGGTATTAAACGCAGAGTTCTATCAAATGACCGGACAATCCGTCCATTGGCAATGAAACAATGATCTATTGAAATGCGAAATGAAGAAATTATGATGGAAATTAACTTGCAGTGAATTTTGAAGTCGATCTGTGGTATTGCAGCATAAATTGCTGTGTTGAACATTTTCTGATGGATGGAGCAGGTGAGGCGCATTCTGAATGAGAGGTAAGCGCATTTACAAACATGTGTTAACATTATGGTAGGGCATCATTGCGTTTTGCAGATATGTAAATGAGTTGCCGAATGAAACGCAATACTGTATATTTGAAGCTGTTTTGACAATGAGTTGAAGATTCATTTGCAAAGATGTGAAGGGCGCAGTAAAGGCGCAGTAAGGGCGCTGGAAATTTGATACAGAAACGAAGAACAGTAGTAAGGGCATATCAAGGTAAAAGGCATCCAAGTAATCAGAAAAGCAATTGATGAATTCGACTACAGCTTGGCAAGTGGTAAGAATGTCTTCTGTTGTATTAAATAGAGATTGAAGATAGATTTTCAAAATCTGAATGACTGAATGTTTGAAAAGGGCACATTTGAGTAAGGATTAGCCTAAGCATTTCATTGCTTAAAATAATGTCAAATTAATATTAAAACATGATCCATTGCTTCATTGAATCTTGGTCATGTTTAGCATGTACAAGATTTGACATTGGGATTGAAATGAAGTCTCTAAATTGGATTGAGAATGTAGACTGTAGTTGGATGATGTGTATAAACACATGAGCATGTTGATAATTATGGTTGAAGTTAAATGTGAAGAAAAGATTCCGCATAAATGGCATAGATGTGAATTTGCCAGGAATGTGAAATTACAAGCTTCTAAAATCTGAATGGGAGAAAATTGCCGCGTGTACAAGTGAATTGGGCAATTATTTGAGGTGCATGCTTTATATGTTAAAGGAAGAAAAGTTCTTGGGTATTGCAAGCTCTAGGCTTGCATCAATTTTGGTATCAGAGCTTGGCTCTGTTGAATTGAAAAATGTTTATTTTATGAATAATGGCAAGAAGGTTTGTTGAACTGAAATGTATCTTTGAATGTGTGATGAATAATGAAGATCAGATTTTAACTCTGATATGCAGCATATACAATTGCAAGTGAACATAATGCAGGTAAAGGAGATCAAGTCAAGCAACCAGAGTACAACTGGGAGAATGGAAAAGAACAATTAAGTTCTTGGATGCAGGTAAAGCAGAATTAAGCAGAGATTGCAGAGACAGAAAGAATCCACAGCGATGTTGGGGAATGGAAATTCATTTGGATCGTGCAGGTATTGTGTTTGGTTAATTTTGATTTGAGTTTTACTGACAAAGAAATGGAATGAGAATTGATGGTTGCAGCAATGAAGAAACTCAGCAAAGAAGGAATTATCGCTGACAGCTGAAGTTTGCCAGATAAAGTCAGAAGATTGGAAGAGAGGATCAGATTCTAAAATCTGATTGGCAGTGGTTGAATATCGAGAAGTTGACAGAGGAAGCATAAAGATTTTCTGAAACAAATTTGTAGGAATGATGAGATTCTGAAGATAACTGAAGTACAGGTGAATGGAAGGACAAGATCAGACGAGATCTTGGAGGTAAGATGTTATGGTTTTATTTGGATTTGAAGAATAGAATATTGTAGTCTTTGCATTGAAGTATTATTGCAACTCCCAAAAGGTAATGTGATTCGAATTTCTAACAGATAAAGGAAGCCGGTGAAAGTTTCTAAGTGAAAACGTAGATGTGGCAGAACCTTGAGGAATTCCAATAGAGATTGGATAAGGAAGACAGTTGTGAACATGCAGATGAGTTGAAGCCCAGGAAGAGCAAAGAGAAGTGCTCAAAGGAGGTTCCAGAGATAGAGAACCAATTGCTTGCCAAAAGACTGAGTGAGGAGAGCTTGGTGAGGTAAGTGGCGGCAGGACAGGACTTGCTGCTGAAGTGGCTTTAGTGCAACTCATTGTAAAGTGAGTGAGAAAATCATAGAGATGGAAAGGATGATGACTAGTGACAGTCGTAACAGAGGTTCATTCGTTGTGGTGTACTTGGATGACATTCTGATCTTCAGCAAGACTTGGGAAGAGCACCTTCATCACATCCGACAAGTCCTCCAAACACTGCGGCAACACAAGTTGTGTGCCAATTTGGAGAAGTGCACGTTTGGCATGACCCAGGTTCAATATCTGGGATACATTATTGATGAAAGGGGGTGCATGTGGATCCAGCCAAGATCCAAGTCATTCGGGATTGGCCAGCCCCGACTACTATAACAGAGCTTCGCAGCTTTCTGGGTCTTGCTAATTTCTACCGTAGATTCGTATTGGGATTCTCTCATATCACTTGGCCCTTGAGTCAAGTCACCAAAGGAGGAGCGAGAGAAAAATTCTTTTGGTCGGAACCTCAACAAAAGGCATTCAAAGAATTGAAAAATCGCCTCTGTTCTTCCCCAGTGCTCACCTTACCAGACTTGCAGCAGCCATTTGAGATCGAGACAGATGCCTCTGACTATGCTATTGGGGCAGTTCTTACTCAACAGGGACATCCAGTGGCATATCACAGTGAGACATTGTCTGAGACGGTTCGCAAGTATCCCACCTATGACAAAGAAATGTATTCCATTGTGCAAGCCTGTCGACAATGGAAGCATTACATTTTGGGGAAGGAAACAATCATCCACACAGACCACCAGCCCCTGCAATTCATACAGACACAAGGGAAGTTGCAAAATGATCGCCATCAGAAGTGGTCCACATATCTGCAACAGTTTCATTTGAACATCAAGTACAAGAAGGGTAGCACCATTAATGTTGCAGATTGCCTCAGCCGACCACCGATCGTGGCGCTCACCACCGTGCTCAACTCTTATGGGCACGAGACTTTTGATTGGCCGCTTCTCTATGAGAGTGACCCAGAAATCGGCCACACTTACAAGGCACTCTTGGGGGGCACGTAAGTTCCAAATTTTCACCTCCAAGATGCACTTTTATGTCACTTGGGACACCTTTGTGTTCCTTCAAGCGAGCGTGCCAAGATGATATGGGAAGCACACTACAGTCGAGTCGCTAGGCATTTCGGGGTTGAGAAAACAGTAGCAATACTACAGAAGTATTTCTATTGGCCGAACCTTCGAAAGGATGTCGAGAAGCACATCAGATCCTGCACTGCTTGTGCCATTGCCAAACCGACCATCAAGAAGCCAGGCCTATATACTCCACTACCTACCCCTAGTCGACCGTGGGAATCCATCTCCATGGATTACATGTCGGGCCTGCCTTCTACTAAGAATGGAAATGACTGTGTTTTCGTGGTCGTTGACAGATTCTCGAAGATGGCCATTATGGCGGCCTGTAAGAAGAATATCATAGCAGAAGCCACTGCTAAACTCTTCTTTGAACGAGTATGGGTGCACTTTGGGATCCCACAGTCTATCATATCAGATCGAGATAGCAGGTTCCTCAGCACATTTTGGTCCAGCCTCTGGTCAATGATGGACACAAAGCTCACCAAGTCCACAGCTTTCCATCCCCAAACAGATGGCCAGACAGAGGTTGTCAACAGAATGATTGTACACATTCTGCGCATGTACAATTCAAAGCATCCACGCACATGGGACGAGAGCCTCCCCTATGTACAACATATCTATAACCGAGCTCTCCACAGTTCAATTGGCCACAGCCCCTTTCAGGTGGGCTTGGGATTCCAGCCACTATGCCCCATTGACGTAGCCATGCCATTTGCAGCTGCTCAGGCCGATTCAGCTCATGTCCAGTCTGAAGTTAACAAAGCAAGTAGCTTCATCGAGCGCATTCAACACATCCGCCAACAGGTTCATGATATATTGGACAGAGCCAATGCGAAGTACAAGCAGCGCCATGATCAACACCGGATGCCACACAACTTCCAGGTGGGCGACAAAGTATGGCTGCATTTGCAGAAGGAGCGCCTCACTGGACCTCACCGCAAGCTTTGCCTGCTCCAATACGGGCCGTACACCATCACCAAGGCTGTAGGGAACAATTCTTTCGAGCTTAGTATTCCACCATTCCTTGGTTTGCACCCAGTCTTCAATGTGGATCGCCTTCGTCCTTACTTCTCACCTCTACTGGACACTTCGGACATTGCAGAACAATTCACACCAACAGAGTTAAACCCAGACTGCATGGAATAGGCCACCACAGATTGTATCATGGACATGCAAATTAAGAACACTCGCCAACAGAGGATCGAACTGTATCGGGTTGTCAAAGCTGGCCAACTCCTGCACCAAGGAAAGTGGTTCACCAGGGACCAAGTTCAGCAGAAATTTCCTCATCTCATGGAGGAACTTAACGCGATGGGGACCATTGCTTCCTAAGGGGGGAGGAATGATCCAGGTGGATATTGGTGGCCACCCACCTATTCCACTTGGCCCCCCACCATTATCTCTTTCAGTTTTTCAGTTTCGGCATAACTTACTATTTTTAGCAGTTTTTCGGGTCCTAAACTTCCGGAGCCATTTTGAGGCCCTAAACGACGTTTTTTGGGCATCATTTTACCAACAAATTTGATCATCAAATTCATCCTAAAAGTTGTAGTCCTCGGATAGAGCTTTCTAATGATGTATCATGTGCCTCAAACGGAGATAGTATGCCAATGTTACGTCCCTGGGAAGTTGAAACACCAATTTACCCAAACGGGGCCCATAGTTTTGGCGCTTCATCTCCTAGGGTTACGTTTTTGGGATGTTTAGGGTTCTCCATTGTTTCTCAATAATAAATAAGCCCTCGAGCCTCATTGTAAGGCAGTTCAGAGGCCTGTAGCCGCCACATCTCTTCTCAAAGATAGCTACCAGTGCCCTAGCTAGTTTTATTTCCATTCTGTCTGTAAGCAAATTTCAGTTCTTTGATATTAATGAAATGAAGCGTTATTTCCGCCGCATCTCTGTATTTATGGTTATGTGTTTATTCTGTTGCGTTCCTGCATAAATCCGGATCAATTATTTTCCGAATTAAATCACATAGAAATTTTTAAGTCAACACGTTTAGAACCATGTACTGTGGTTCATCATCAAGAAATTTCTATTGAACAAAATGAAGATATATGATGATTGTGCATTTTTATTTTTTTGTTATTTTTTTCATTGCCATGCCATCCTATTTCTTTTGTCTACTTTCATGCCATTTCCTTTTAATTTTATCACTAACCTCCCTTTCCTTTTTAAATAGTTTCTTTTGTTTGAGGATCTCTTCTTCATCCTACACTAAATTCTTATCATTTCTACACAAAATTATTTTTTCCAATTCAAATCGTTCCACAAATACTTCGTTTTCCTTTCCTTTTCATATCATCTCTCTCAGTTCTCTTTCACTGTCTATAACTTTTGCATTTTTTTGGCATTTCATTTCTTTAAATTTATCTATGCCATTGAAATTTTCCTTGAATTCCCTTTTTTCACACCATCACTTTTCTCATGTGTTTCTTCGTCTTCCCTACAAAATTTTTAGTGACCTACACTTGAATATTTAGTCATTTATGTTCTCCCCAATATTCTCATCAATCATCACATCTTGCATTTTTTGTTCCTTTTCTCCATGAAGTTTTGAGCTTAGTTAAATCCCCAATACATTTATCTTGTTTTCCCTTACAAAATTTTCATAATCACTATGTTTCTGTATAACCTACTTAACATTCAAATGCTCAAGATACTTCATTTGTCTTTCAAATTTTCTTAAACCCACGTTATCCTTCCCTTCATCAACTGCAACATATTTTCTAATAGCATCCTCTCCCTCTACCTTGTCCATGATTTTGTGGAACATCCACTCAAATCAATCTCCAAATTTCCTTTTCATCCTTTTAACTATATTCTTAAAATTTTCATTAATTATTTTAGGATTTCTGTGAGTGTTTTCAACCTTGTCAGACTTGAAATGGAGAAAGAAGTATTCCATATCCAATTCAAAATTCAGCATACTTTAATGTTTTCAATATTTAAGGATTGGTAGGATTGCAACTTTTTTTTATCATGTATGATGGTATGGGATTGGCATAATCAAACACACCAAACCCCTTGTGTACCTTGATTTTGGTGGTGGTGATTGTTGAACTCCTCTTCCATGGCTCTAGCAAAAATGTACCCTTCACTTAAACCAAACAAATAGGCTACACATGTTAATTTTTTCCTACCATATTATAAGGCTTGGATTAGGTAGTTTGATCAAAATAGGGTGTTGTTAACCGATGTCCCTAGAGGATCAACATAGAGGAAAATGATAGACAAGAGGCAAAAGGTGACACTAGTGAGGAGTATCCCAATATAAGCACCCGAAATGATAACAAATGTCACCAAGTATATTTCTAAAAAACTTGTATAAGCACCTAACTATCATGACAGTGCACCTTATTGGTTTTTATTTTTTTTCACAAGACAACCTCTATAAACTCAACTTGTACGAAGCTCAACATTTTTAAAGGAAATTAGTAGCTCAATAAAACCTTTACTAAGGCAATCCTAGAGCTTCCTTCGTGCCTGAAGAGTGTTATCTATAGGAATAACAATATTGACAAACTCATAACCATTCCAATAATAGGAGAATCACTAACCATTATTAAGGAAAGCCTAGAGCTTCTATTGAGCTGCTAAATTCCTTTAGGAAGGCAAGCCTACAACTTCCTTCATGCTTGAATATTGTGATGATTAGGAATAACAATATCGATAAACATGAGGTTAAATAATTTAAGTCAAACAAAAGTTTATAAAAAATATTCACTAGACCATATCAACATATTAACAGAAAAAGAACGAGGTGTCACTTTTTTTAGTTGAAATTCCTCCTATAACTGATAAAACATTTTATCCCAAACATATATTGATATAATTGAAGACATACAACCAATTCTAGGTCAATTTCAACACACTGGCAGTAGTTTTCCAAGTGCAAATACAATCATGGTATTTTAAGTTTAAAAAAAGTTATCAAAAAACAATCATTGATATATTTGAAGAGATACAACAAATTCCTTCTATAGATTTTATTTTTTAAGGATACTTTCAAAAAGGCATATGTATGAAAATCTCTTAAGATGCTACTAACATGCATGTTGATAATTTGATGTAAGAAAGCATAAATACTATTAGCTTGTATTAAAGCATAATTTAAATTTATTCTTAACTAAATGCATGCAATAATTATTCAAATAGTTGCATATATGGAAAGAGTTAGTTATGTTGCTCATACAAGGAGAAGTGGCAGGAAAGTGACTAGGGGTGCCCAACTGTGATGCCCTTCATCGGATGAGGACAAGACATGTAATGTGAATGTCAACAATGCTCCCAGCAACGTTGTTGAGGATGACCATGCGGCAGAAGCTAGTTTTTTCACACCATAAACCACAGTCCAATGGGAAAGTTCAAATAAAAATATCAGTGCTATAAGAGGTTGGAAAAAATAAGACATGTTAGCTGAAATTGACGACAGAGTTTAATGGATATTCAGTTCAGGCATCTGCAAAAAAACATGGTATTCCTTCCTCATCAATACATTATTGGATAAATGGGCTCACTCATACAAAATGTAGAGTGTCTCTTACAGTTATAACTGAAGAGGAGGAGGGCAAGGTGGTTGAGTGGTGTAAGGAGATTGCCCAATTGGGACATGAACTAGATATGATACAAATCAAAGCCACAGTTACTCAAATTTTTCAAGGGAGGCCAAACCCATTCAAAGATGGATTTCCTGGTAAATCATGGTGGTTTGGGTTTAAAAAAAGGCATCAGACCTTGTATTGCGTACAATTGAGGGCCTCGATAGAGAGAGAGCATTAAATTTGCGCCCTGGAAGTGTATGTAAGTTCTATTAAAATCTTTCTAGTGCATACGATAAGCATTCTTATGGTGCAAACTATATATGGAACTGTGATGAAATAGGTTTAAAGAGGGGAAGGAATTGTGGCATGCAGGTAATTACCAAGAGAGAGAGCCAAAACGCGCCACAAATGTTTCCTAAGAGCAAGGAGTGGATAAATATTCTATGTTTTGTCAATGCAATTGGTGCCTCACTCACATGATTTTATCTATTCAAAGGTAAAAATAAACTAAAACAATATGTACAAAACTGTGAACCAGGTGCATGCATGGTTGCACATCCCCATGCATGGATGACTAAAGAAACTTTTTTAAATTGGCTTTTTCACTTTGTTGCATTTGTACCAGGTGGTGTCTCACCTAATAACAAACACCTATTGATATTAGATGGACATGGACGCCACATTGTTGTGCAAATAATTGAGGAAGAACAAAATTTGGCCATCGAACTGTTAACATTTCCCGCTCATACCACTCACAGATTGCAACCCCTTGATGTCAGTGTGTTTGGCCCTTTCAAGAAATATTTCAGGTTAGAGCGTGTTGCATAGATGGAAAAGAATCCAGTTAGCAATAGCTTTGTCAAATCAATATTATTAAAATGATTCTTCTTCTGATTTATTCCATAACTCTTCTTTATCAAAATATTAATTTAAGTTGTCACTTGGTGCGTGCAATATACTTTGTGAAATAATTATTATTAAATTGATATACTTGGTCAAATAATTATTATTAAAATAATTCGTCTCCCTAGTTAATTGGCAACTCTTCCTATTCAAAATATTCAAACTTTAGTTTGATCCCAGTTAATTATGTCGATTTAAGTTTCACATTCAAATTACATAAATTCTGTAAAGAAGGGTTTGAAATAAAGTATTTAAATTTTAATCAACATGGTTTTCTTAATTATAATATTTATTATTTATTAATTTAATTATACACACATATATATTCTGATTTCTTTTAATCCAACATTAAAACTTAAATTACAATTAGATAATTTTTTCTTTACTTGAAAACAAACTTAAAAATATAAAATTATATTTAAAAAAAATACCAATGAATTGTATATAATATTTATTATTTATTTATTTATAATTTTTTATTATTTGTTAATTTATAATTTTTGAAATAAAAAATTAAAATAAATATTTTTTTTATATAAATATATATATTAATATTTATAAAGTATACATTAGTTAATTTATATGACATTTAATTTGTATGAAGTTTTAGTTTAATTTTTATTTAAAAAAGCCAAAGTCAATTGTAAAAGATAAAAACTTTTAAAAAACATTAAATATAATATAATCTTCATAATAATATTTTATAATGCAACATTGAAATTCATGTTATATTAATTTCATTTGAAAATAAAAAATAAAAATAAAATAAAATGATATTTAAACAAAATTGCGAAACAAATTAATGACTTATATACCTTTACTGTTTATGGATTAATGAGTTATGTAGCTTTACTATTTATGGATTTATAATATAATCTTCATAATAATTTCTATAATGCAACATTGAAATTCATATTCATGTTATATTAATTTTATTTGATAATAAAAAATAAAAAAATAAAATGATATTTAAAAAAAATGCCTAACAAATTAATGACTTATATACCTTTGACTTATATACTTTTACTATTTATGAATTAATGAGTTATGTACCTTTACTATTGATGTTGTGGTGTTGTTGGTGCTGAACATGTTGCAATTATGTTGGTGTTGCAGTGCTATTGGTGTTGCAATGTGGTGGTGTTGCAGTGTTGTTCTTGTTGGACGTGTTGCGATGTGGTGATGTTGTGGTGTTGTTGTTATTATTGGATGTGTTGCAGTGTGGTGGTGTTGCAGTGTTGTTGGTGTTGTGGTGTTAAAGCGACCAAGGAGTAGGAAAGGTTTTGTGTTATGGCATGTGCATGGCACCATGATGTAGCTTATGCTTGGGTGGACGTGGAAGGGGGTCGGCCTCGAAACACAAATCTCAATGTCGGTACTGGAAGTGCGCGGAGGTGGGGTCGAGCTTAAAGGCAACCGAGATCTTGCAGGGACCTGCTATGAACATCGACCACCGCTGAGGAAGAGGACAAATCCCTCTTGCACCACAAAAGGCCAATTGCACAATTTTGTAAAAATGCAACTTGAAGCCTATGAGTAAATTCATTAGGAGGAGCATAAGATGACCATGGCAACCTTGGCTCAAATCCAATATTTCCATTGTCAGCCTCGGGAGCAGATGATGATGATCTGGTGCAGACATATGCACATTTGGGACAAGCTGGAGCAGTTGGAGGCTTGGTTAGCTCATCTAGAGCAACACACCAGTTGCTCGTTTCACCCCCCTCCTCCACCAAGGATGGATCCAAACAACCCAACTTCTGTTAACTCTAATGATTGAGAATGTGTTTTCATATTATGCTCAGTTTGTCATTGTTCTGGCATATCTTGCCCTTATAGTTATGGTTGGTTAGTTTATGTCATTTTTAGACTATTTATTTTGGACTGATGGAAATGGTCAACAAACTCAGTCGGGATGAGCCACATAAACCTTTAGCAATAACTTTGTAGATATTTTCTTTTGCAACTAATAAAATGTTCAGACTTAAAAAAATAAAAAATATTACAATAACATAATTATTTTTAATCCATCATTAAAACTCAAATTAACCTAACTTCACTTGAAAACAAACTTAAAAAAATACCCATGAGTTTTATATAATATTTATTATTTATTAATTTATAATTTTTTAAATAAAAAAATAAAATAACTATTTTTTATATAAATGTATATATTAATTTATTTATAAACTATAAATTAGTTCATTTATATAAAATTTAATTTGTATGAAGTTTTAATTCAATTTTTATTTAAAAAAGCTAAGTGAATTGTAAAAGATATATAATTTTTAAAAACATATAAATACAATATAATCTTCATAACAATATTCTATAATGCAACATTGAAACTCATGTTAAATTAATTTCATTTGAAGATAAAGCATAGAAAAATAAAACGATATTTTAAAAAATTTGTTAAAATAATTAATGACTTATATACCTTTACTTTTTATGGATTAATGAGTTATGTATCTTTACTATTTATGGATTTATTATCATTTACTGTTTATGAAATAAACAAATAAATAAATAAATTGATATTTAAAAAAAATTACCAAACAAATTAATGACTTATATTATTATATAATTATTATTATTATTATTTTATGAATAAGTCTAGATTCTATTATATAATAATAATAAAAAGTACAGAGATATAGTCTAGTTTTCTGATCGGGATTGCTAAGCTAGTCAATCCTAGTGAGAAAGAGAAAATTCAAAAAAATAAAATTGGGGCTACCCCTTCGGAGAAACTAGCCCATAAACAAAGCATAAAAAGAGTTGTCCCTTAAGGGTAAACCAACCTTAAACAAAAGAACCCAATACCTAAGTTTGTTGTGCAAAATGTAAATAGACATAGAGACTAAGGTAAAGCTAGAAAAAACTAGAAAAGGAGGAACCATGGTACTAGAAATTTTGGTCCTTTAATTCCTGAATTTGTTGAGGATGCTACTCTTCTTCTATGTAGCATCCATATTCAGAGGGTTCTTCCTCTTGCTTGGAGAGCTGAGGGTCCAACTCTAGCGAGGAGGTGGAACGAGCCCCCGTTTCTTCTGCCTCACCCCCTTTAGCTGAGTTGTTGTTACCTCCGTTGTCAGATGATTCCTCAATAGGTTTGACGGGTAGAGCCACCATTTTCCAAGGCTGCTGGGGGGGAGAGTGAGATAGAATTTATTTTCGCATCCTTTTCCTGGACCCCAAGTCGGAATGACGTGGCTGGGCTTCAGGAATTCGAAGAGAGATGTGGGTAGAGAGGAGATGAGCTTCATGAACCTCCAGTGCATCCATGTCCAACGAGAAATCCACAGAGCGCTCCTCCATGGTGGAGATGGGAGGGAAAGAGGGAAAACCTCGGCCTCCGCCTTTGCGACAACGCATTCTATGGCGATGAGGCATGGAGTCGGAAAAATTTTGAGAATGCAGGTGAGGTAGATGAACAGAGTGAGATGGACGAGCAGAGAGGCAATATGTGGCATGGAGCGAGTGAGCGGAGGGAGTCTCAAGGGCTGAGAGAGGGGCGGAGGCACAACAAGGATTAACAGAGCCGAGAGCAGGAGTTTGCAAAACAAACTTGACAAAGAGACGGAGGGAGAATTTTTGGGAGGAGATGTCGCCATTGTCCATAAATGGCTAAGGCGCTCTATAAGCCGGACGCACACGAATGAATGAAAAACAAGTGAAATTGAATACCAAGTAAGGCGTCGGGTTGCAGACCAACAAGGCGTATTTAAGGCTCCCATGCCAGGGCCATGTGCTGCCTCGTGGTGAGAACAACTACTTGGTGTTGGAGATCCCAAGTGACATGCCAACTGAGCATTATGAGGCACCTGCATCTAGAGATATATTTAATTATTATTATCATTATTAAATATTAAGATTTATTTATTTTCATAACTTCTAGGAATGGATGTGCATAATTATTTTGGATGTGCATACTCATTTAAGAACCCCTTATGAGTGTAATAAATTGCATATCTTTAAATAAATATTGGGGGAAGGAAAGTTGAAGCTAGGTTACGAAAGCCAACATGAGAGTTGATGCCTGACCACCATTTTTTAGTTAACATCAATATAAAAAACATGGAAACTGCTTATGTGTAGTAGACGTGAAACATCATGAACGATAGAGGCAAGAAAGTGCCAATTGCGCACAAAAAACGGTATTCAACAATTGGGAGGTTTTTTACACTTCAAGGTTTCTTATGCATCATTAAAAATGATTCAATTCAATTCAATGCTTTCAAAAACCTTACAAATGCACATCTGGAATGCATTCTACTTAGATAAGTAGATAAGATTGTTAAATTGTAATAATTATAACAATCCGTGCATATTTGATCTAACAATTTTAAATTTCTAACATTAAAGAGAATATAACAACAATTAATAAAAAGGAACAATTAAAATGCTCTCAAAAATATTTGAAAATTGTAATTTCAACTTATCAATTGATTAAATTTATACTGAAATTATACAAGTCCATATGAAAATAATAAAATCAAATTGAGTAAAAATTGCTGAAGAAACGAAGCTGCGCAGATATACCTCATATGCCCATATATGTGTTTACATGCGACTGGACAAAGCCCTCCCAGATTCGGTAAGTCTCTATCATGATTATTATGAATGGATCCAACCCTTAGATTTTGAACATGTACCTTTCCGTTGTCATAAGTGTCATGTCCATGGGCATCTTTTTCGGGATTTCCCTCTAAATGCTAAGCCCCAAACCTCTGATCCCTCTGATAAGTCTGCTCAAGAAGGTTTTACCAAGGTCACAAATAGGAAAAGGTCACATAAAAAACCTACCTCCGGGAAAAATCCCCTTCAAGATGCCGCCTCCATTCCCTCCACGAGCAATAGCTTTGAGGTTCTTTCTAAAGCTACTGAAGACTCCCCTCAGGCCAGCCAGCAAGTCCCCCCGTTGGTCAAATCAACCTCTCCTCCCCCCCCGTTAGGCTCTACCCCCATTCCTCCGCCCTTGGGTGAAAAACTCAGGACTTCAGATGCATATCTGAAAGATCCTGATTGGAAACCAAATGGAATGGACGTTGACTGCATCCCCAGCCAGACCCTGCACTCTATCAATATCTCAGCAGAAAGCAATCAAGTGCAAAACATGGATGAAGAATCAGAAAGCATTAACTTGGGAGGACTTGACATCTTTGAGCTTGAACAAACCTGCAGGAGGAAGGAATTCGACAAGATTCACGAGCATAAGCTAGACACCTTGGAAGTCATCATCTCCAGGGCCTACCAACAATATCAATTGGGCATACAACTGGGTAGTCAATGGGATGGAAACCAATTTCCTAAAGACTCCAAGAAACGCAGAAGAAAGACAGATCTGCAAAGAACTATCACAATAGGCAAAATCCTGGTTGAATCAGGCAGATACGCCAAGTTGAAAAAGTACTACAAGCCCCTCACAAATAGTGAATCATGAAGCTCACTTCATGGAATCTAAGAGGGCTCAATAGCCCCGGGAAACTCAGAATGATAAAAAACATGAGAAAGTAGGAGCAACCCCAGATCTTCTTCATGCAGGAAACAAAGTGTAATAATGCCACTCTTGGAAACATCCTCTCAAGAGCCAGGCCAAGATGTCACTTGGTGGCTGTGGAAGCTTTGGGAGCCTTTGGAGGGTTGGAAATTGCTTGGAACACGCAGGCTATAACGCTCTCAGACTTCCATGCCTCACACCATATTATACAAGCTACTTTTCATATAATAGGCAACAACATTCATGGTTATCTTACTAATGTCTACTTCTCTCAGGAAGTAGGCAGTAAGACTACACTTTTAGATACAATAGAAGCGCTCAACTCCAATAGACTCCATCCTCTATGGATCATTGGAGGTGACTTCAACATTATCACCAAGTTGGAGGAAAAGCAGGGAGGTTGAGCCAAACTGGAACACGAAAGTGGCCACTTTAAAGATTTCATCCAAAACAATATGCTAATAGATCTGCAATTCTGTAATGGAATTCATACATGGAGCAACCGCAGGGCAGGGCGGCAATAAATCACTTCCAAATTAAATAGATTTCTCATCTCAGATAATGCAGTACATCTTGCAGGAGACATATCTGCCTCAATTCTCCCATTGTCTGGCTCAGATCATTGGCCTATCTCTCTCCAGTGGCAAAGACCGGGCATCTCCACTTGACGTCCTTTCCGCTTCGAAGCCTTCTGGCTCACCCACCCCGCCTTCAACGACCTCATCAGATCCACCTGGATGAACTTCTCTTCGCCAGAAGGATAAAAAATGTTTCAGTTTCAACATAAACTCAAATTCCTTAAATCCCAAATCAAGCGCTGGAATCTACACACCTTTGGAAATATCTTCCAGGCACAACAGAATCTAAACAAAGAAATGAGGGATCTCCAGCAACAGATCATCACAGAAGGCCACACGGAAGGGACAATGGAACAAGAAAAGCAGATTCAAAATCAATTGGAGGAACGAAGGAAGCAGGAAGAAATTTTCTGGAAGCAGAAATCCCGAATCAGATGGCTAAAAGAGGGAGAAAGAAACACCAAATTCTTTCACAGAACCACAATACAGAGGAGGATGCACAATACCATCACTTTCATTCAAAATCAAGAGGGGGAAAGAGTGGAAAGCCATGCAGAGATCGAGGAGGAGTTTATCAATCATTTCCAGGCGGTTCACCAAGAGCCCCAAATCGATAGACGACTAGCTATAGAAAGAATCACACAAAATGTTCTGAAAATAATCATAGAGGAACACAACCAACTTCTTCTACGGCCAGTTTCACCTCAGGAGGTTGACTCGGCTATGAAGCAGCTCAAGGACGACAAAGCTCCTAGTCTGGATGGCTTTACTACCACCTTCTTCCACAATTTCTGGGATCTTATCAAAGAGGAGGTATGGATGGTGGTGGAGGAATCGCGTACTCTCCATTGGCTTCTTCCCTCACTGAACTCGACCTTCAATGCTCTTATTCCAAAAGAAGAGAACACCAGTACGCCAGACAAATTCCACCCAATAGCCTTATGCAATGTCATTTATAAGGTCATATCCAAAGTCATAGCTACTAGGCTGAAGCCGCTTCTACCCTTTCTCATCTCGCCTAAACAATCAGGATATGTAGAAGGAAGGAAAATTCTGGATGGCATCATCCTCACTCACGAAATCATACACTCCCTTAAGCACTCCAAACAGGCAGGTATGATTCTCAAGATTGATCTTTCTAAAGCATTTGATAAGTTAAGCTGGACCTATATTCAAAAAATGTTAACAGCCTTTGGCTTTTCCCCAACATGGGTCCGATGGATAATGAGTTTGATCTCCTCAACCTTCTTTTCTATTTTTATAAATGGCATTCCCTCTCGACCTTTCAGCCCCTCTAGAGGTATTAGACAAGGGGATCCCTTATCACCCTTCCTCTTTGTTTTAATGGCGGAAGGTCTTGGTCATCGTCTCAAACAAGCCATTCTCTCCCAGCAGCTCAGAGGCCTCTCCATCGACAATTCTCTGGCCATTACCCACTGGCATGGAAAATTTTAGGGGCTAATATTCGCAGGTGGGCTAATTTTCCATGATTTTTCCAAAAAAAGATTCGCCAATTTCCACTTTTTTGTAAAACTGAATCGCCCAAATTTTACAATATAAAATTATTTTACCTTAAAAATAGCCAACATTATATAGAGACTATATATAAAATCATTATAAATTTGTACAATTTTACAAACATATCAATAAAATTTTATAGTTCACATATTAGGGACTAGTGAAATTCTCCAACGTTTTAAACTTCAAGATCATTTTCCATCCTTAAAATTATCCCTGCCCACTGGCAACAGTTTGTTGATGACAACATGCTGTTTGGGCACGCTTCAGTGAAAGAAGCCTTCCAATTCAAATCCCTCCTGGATGATTTATCTGAAGCCTCGGGGGCGAGCATAAACATGATTAAGTCACAGATCTTATTTTTTCACACCCCTCCAATGACTCAACATGCTATTGTCCGCATTATTGGCTTCTCCATAGCCTCCCTACCTTCCAAATACCTTGGCGTTCCCTTAATTGATTCGGCCATCAAACATGCCTCTTGGCAATTTCTCCTTGAGAAACTCAAATCTCGTCTTTCTTTATGGACACATCGAACTCTGAATATAGCTAGCAGATTGGTTCTAATCAAAGCTGTGCTACAAGCAATGCCTCTTTATCTCTTCTCAATCCTGGCAGTGCCAAAATGGGTCCTCAAAAAAATTAAAGCTCTACAAAGCAACTTTCTCTGGGGTTCAACTGGAACTAATCACAAATGGGCTTTGGTAAAATGGTCGACAGTATGCAAGCCCAAAGAAAAAGGGGGAATAGGTCTGCGAGATCCTCATCACAACAACGCTATCATGGGTGCAAAAATATGGTGGCAATGGCTCTCTGCTCCCAACAAGCCATGGGCTGTCATTTGGACAGCAAAGTACGCCATTCACAGACCACTGGAAGAACTAATTAGATTCACTCCTACAGGTAAGGGCTCTCTAATTTGGAATGCTGCCAGACAACACTTCCTATTGATCCAACAACACAGCTTCTAGGAAATTAGGAATGGCAACACTGCTCGGTTCTGGACAGACTCCTGGCATCATCTATCGAAGCTCATCGGTATATATAGGCCGCCTCCTAGTCAGGACTGGGAGGAGCAACAAATGGAAACCGTCCAGCAACAATGGACACCTAGTATAGAACAGGGGTACAGACAGTGGAAGCAGGTCGACATGCTGATCAGGAATGCATATGAGTAGAAAAAGGAAGCCATAAACACTGAGCTTCATAATCGATGAATAAGATTATCTGACAGCAGGGATATACTAAGATGGGGATACACCCCAAAAGGGTCCTTCACTACCAGAGAGGCTTATAAAATAATGTGCAATGATCCAATACCCCTGGATCCTCTATGGAGCAGAATATGGACGACTGGTATATGGCCCAAAGTCTCCTTATTCCTCTGGATTTTTGGTCACCGAAGAATCCTCACTTGGGACAATATTAGGAAACGTAACTTTCACGGTCCTGCCATCTGTCCCAATTGCAATGCACAGGAGGAAACTCTCCAACACCTCCTTGACTCTTGTGCTTTGGCTAACGAATTATGGGAGAAAGAAAGTTTCTGATGTCAAAAAAGATGCAGAGTCTCAAAAGACATAATTAACTCCATTCGCAACTGGCACCAGAATCTGTAT
Source organism: Pinus albicaulis (assembly GCA_034641835.2). Classification (NCBI taxonomy): domain Eukaryota; kingdom Viridiplantae; phylum Streptophyta; class Pinopsida; order Pinales; family Pinaceae; genus Pinus; species Pinus albicaulis. The sequence continues at coordinate 80,237 of JAXQQM020073940.1, read as the reverse complement.
CAAAGCGAATTACTTAACCAAATATGGAGAATTATCCCCGGCCTTCTCCTTTGGACAATCTGGAAAGAACGAAACAAGCGCATCTTCAAAGATCAAAGCACTCCTTTAGACATCATCTGGAGCAATTTTTGTCTTAATCTCAAGGAAACCTTGGCGCTACAATCTTGGCATACTAAAGAATTTCCCACTCTTGCAAATGAGAAGGCCATCTGGGAAAATTGGAACATTCAACTCCCACAAGGAAAGAAAAATCACAGATCTTTTGGAATCAACAATACCAGAAAGCACTTATGGATTCCCCCTCAAAGAATACTTTCAAACTCAACTTTGACGGAGCTTCAAAGGGTAATCCAGGCAAAGCAGGATTTGGCGGCATTTCCAGAGATCATGATGGTATTCCTCTCTTAATCTATTTCGGAAACATCGGTTGGGACACGAACAACTCTGCTGAGTTGGAGGGTCTTTGGCAGGGTCTGCTCCTATCCCAACGTCATGGTTTCCACCCTCTAGAGATTGAAGGGGACTCCCAAATTCTCATCAATATGGCCAATCAACTCCTAAATGGAGCTCCTACACACAAAATAGCCAACAGTTGGAGGCTTGAAGCTAGATTGGATGCAATATAACAGTGGCTCCACACCAACCGTGCACTCCTATTCAATCATGTCAAACGGGAAGGAAACAAGGTCACTGATCTAATTGCAAATTTTGGAGTGGATAGTGGGCATACTCTTCTCACTAGATCTTTAGACATAATACAGAACCATGATCAAAATCAGGAGTGGAAAATATTGGTCCAGAGGGATGCAGATCTCCCGGATGTGGGTGAACTGGAATGTGATTAAGGTGATGGGGCATGGGTGCGGCGAAGTGTGGAGATAACTACCCACCCATGTCACGGCTAGCGGACGACATTTAAGTCTCACTGTCTTCATATATATTGCATTTAGTTTTGACGTCGTTCAAGATCCGACCTCCACTCCTGTTTGCGACTTCGCATGCTCCACTATGCTTCGGCCTTCGGCTCTCATCAATGAGAGATTAATGACGGGCGTTTTTCAATGCCATTGCAGTCGGGTTGATAATATGGAGTTTTGCTCTGGTTTCTCAGACAAGCCGCAACAGATGAACTGCAGATGCTCTCCGGCTGCTGGGTTACCCAACCTGCGCACTGTGACGGGTAGGAGAAGCCAGCTAAACTGCTGCTTAGACCTTGGGAAGATCTGCATTTTTCTCGTTTAGGCCTTTGTCTGTCTGCCTCGACTTCTTGGAATTTTCCCTTTCCTCATGCCTCCGTCAATCCTACTTCTCCACCTCTTCTTGTGTCCTCTGCAGAGACTCTGCCCATGCCTCACTTGCATCAACGTATGCGTTGCCGCAGGGGTAGCACTAGAAGCCAAACCCTACATGCTCCCTCTAGCTCCTCAAACGATTCGTCTTCCCACTCCAGTGATTATTTCGCAGGCCGATATCCTAACACCAAAAGTGAGAGGGGTCATGTACTTGGATCAGGCCATTGTATGGGCTCCCCGGCTCCTCATTTCCCCACCACTATGCCTTCTCCCATGATGCACACGACACATTTTTCCTTTAATTTCTCTCTGAATCACCCTCGAGTCACTACATCAATCACCATGGTCTTCCATGAAGCGCCCCATGCGGAAGAACAGAGCACCTGTCCGGCGGGTCTGAGCACAGAGAAAGCCCAGCTTTCGGGCCATCAGGCGGGGCACGGAGGCATGAGAATGCAGGACAAGGAGGCTCAAGTGAGCAGGGTTTGTGACGTGGAGACGGCGCAAGGAGATCCTGGACCTTCCATGCCTGAAGCTGCTCCCACCATGGACCTATTAAAGAAGGATGGTGATATGTCTGCATTATGGTGCCGAATAGTCGAAGAACCACCAAATGAGTAACTGCTTCTCTCTGGTTTGGATTTCATGCCTCGCGGCCCATTTAACTGGGTGTGTTTTTGTTTATCTAGCTGTGTTGGACTGTAGTCTTATTTTTTAATTTTTTAATTGATGTAATAGTCAGAGGCATCAAACGATGGTACCCCTGCAAGGGCAGTGCAACAAACTAAAAATTGCTCAAGGCTGGTTTCCCCTTATGAGGGTAGTCTTCTCTTCTGACTTTCTTGTCAAATTTGCCACAGGTCTGGGCAAAGTTTTGGCTTCGGCCATATTGTAATTTTATTTCCTCTGTTAATAGATTAACCTTACTTAAAAAAAAAAAAATCAAATTGAGAATACAAGGAAAATAATAAAATTAAATTGAAAATATAGGGTAGCTTAGGATTAACTCATTTACCTAATTAAATCAATGAAAAACTATAATAATGAATGAATAGAAAATTAATCTAGTCTGTTAGGAACCTGTAATCAGCAATATTGGCAAAGTCCGATCACAAAAACAACATCGTTTCAACCAACTTTGGGATTCTAGGATCTAGCCCTCCTGAATCCGAAGAGGGATCTCTCCAATAAGTGCAAAGATGGATTTGTCTTTGAAGTTTGGGGTAATGATATTAGGCTAGTTATGAAGGCCAAGGGTTTGTTTTATTTTTGGATGGTTGAGCATGATTTCTGTTTGAGGTGGAAATTCCTGAATGCAAAGAGTTTCAAAGGTGAGAAGTTGCAAGCAAAAAGAGTAAGCTTTGGCCAAAAAGGTAGATAATTGCAGGTTTTAGTCCATTGGGCTATGGAGTCATAATAGGGTTTAATTGGAACAGCAAGAGGAAAGATTGGTCCATGGGGCAAGTCATCTATGTTTGAGGATCTCTTTGAAGTTTGATTTATGGAATGAAATGGTACAATAAGAAGGAGAATTAAACAAATGCAGAACAAAGAGCAGCCCAGGATCTGGTAAGTACTTCTAAACTAGCCAGCCTTTGACATAGACTCAAGAAGAACGTAAAAGCAAACTAGGATCTGGTAAGTACTTTTAAACTAGCCAGCCTTTGATATACTTTCAAATAAAACATCTTAAAAGAAAGGGAAACTTGAAGGCAACTGTTGGACTATAAACTAGCGGGCTGGGCTCACCACAAATCCTCTCCTAGCTCTGCTTTACTTGGTTACTTTCAAGACAATCACAAAGATAACACTGAATGGCCTAAGATCTGGTAAGTACTTCGAAACAGGCCAGCTTTTGACACAATCCAAGGGAAACATTCAGACAGTTGTGGAAATAAAACTAGGACCAGGGCTAACCATATCTTCCTCAGTTCATCTTCACTTAACATATACTGAAAATAACATTTAAAAATAACATTAAGCTAAGACAATAAGACGAGGGAACGCTAGCATTCTTGTGCTTGAACTGAATTAAATCATTCCTAAATAACACAGGTTGGAAGAAAACATTCAGATAAATAGTTTCAGTCAGAGAAGGTCACTGATATACAGTAGGTCCTAACTCTATGCGTGCTGTTCTTTAGAAGAGAAAACGAAACGAAATGAAAACAGAAACAAAAAGACAAGTTACAATGAGAAAAACATCACCATCAACATAGACGAGGATCCCATAAATCAGCTTGTATTGATGCTCCAAACCAGTTACAGCTTCAATTCCAGTGCTTTAGTTTAGTAATCATCTACACATCTCAGCCTAACTTATCTATCACAAGCAGAGCTCTAAGAGCCAGTGAAAACTATTTACAATCAGAAGTTTAAGCTCAAATGTATTTCAAAGTTCTGCAACCAACCCCTCTCTCATCTTCTACAATAGTATATATAGAAGAATGAGGAGGTGAGATCTAATAAAATATCTCAATTACAATGAATACAGGCTTAATGGTTTATGGGCCTTTGGGGGGCTCAATAAGAAACTTACATAGGTGTCCTCTGTATTAAATGTTTTTACATAAAGTTTAAGCTTGGTGGGAGCTTTTGTTGACCTATGTGGCTCTGTGTGATATCGGGGTTACTCTGCAGATATTTTTTGCATTAAGTTTCCTTGCAGAAGTAACTTTCTGGCTGCGCTGAGGCGAATATCTTCATTTGATCAATAACTTCGGCCTCTAATTGAATACTTTGAGGAACAGGTGGCACTGTGGTAGCTGAGGAATCAATTCGCCTCAGATGTGGAGGTGGAGGCTTTCTGTTGATAAAACACTTAAGATTTTCTTTAAACTCTGTTTTAATTGGGGATTAGGCTTTTTATAATCATTCTTAGCCGTGATCCCCGCAAGTCTGTCTTCAATCTTCTGTCCTGGTAAATTTTGGTCTTTGTCACTGATACTCTCTGACCGTGCCTGATTCATGGTGTTTTAGCTGGTGCGCAGGGCTGCGTAGGGTTCATAAGGCATCAATGTTTCATGAATCATTGATAACGTGGATTTTAAACCCTGCAAGTGATTTCCTTTGGTAAACTGAAGGCGGGAGGATCGTCACTCTCAACCTTCGAAATTTCTTCAGACGTAGTAGAGAAATCTTTAAAACCCTGCAAAATACGAAAAACAATTATAAAATCTTGCATATATAGGTCAACGGCATCGGGAGGCGCGTGGAGGAAGCGGGGCCATTGGATGGCATCATCCAACAGTCGGGATTAATCAGATGGAGTCAGAGGGAAGACATAAGGAGGAGTTAATCAGATCTGTCGATCGCGTAGAGATCGATGGTCGGGAGCGCAATTGGAAAGTCAAAGCAGAAAAATCGGATGATGAAAAGTGGGCCGTCGATTTGCAGATCAGATCGACGGTGGAGATGCGTTAATGACCGCGCCGTAGCCTGGTTAATTTTTTAACATCTTTGGTGAGCGATATTCGTCAGATGGGCAGCCTCAGATCGAACAACGCGCATCAATATCGCGCGGGGTCCACGTCCGAACTTTAACGCGCGATGGACGGCGGTTTTATGAACAGTGCCCAGGACACGCGTCGGCCAGTGTATGGAATCGCTGAGAAATGGAGAAAGCCGCCGCGCGCTCAGAAGTGGTGCGATGAAAACCACCCGGTTTCTGGAATGGTGAGTGGATGGCAGGGACCACCGGGGTAACGGACTCCGCGCTGTCGATCTACAAATCAGATTGACGGTCGGGATTGACTGGGGATTTGAACCAGCGGAAATGTAGAAAATAATTACAAACCCAAAGTTTTGAAAATAACATAAGGTTTTTAATATTTTTGGGGCGGGAAATATGCAATATGGTTAGGCGACCGCTTGTGGGGCCTTTGGACGCGTGGAGAATTATATGACCGAGGGTCAAAGGGAAAAGGGCTAGGACCCATACATGTCCAAAATGTGGGTTCCTATGATTTTTCAATGGTTCTCCAAGGAAATTGAGGGTTCCGATATGGTTTAAAAATGAGTTTTAAACCATGTAAAGAGGATTTTCACAGAAGGGAGAAAAGGAATCATGAAAACAGAGGAGTTCTATGGAGAAAGGGGAGCAAATGAAAGTTAGTTTTGGAAGAAGGGGAAAAAAGGGAAATGGAGCTTGCAGCATTAATCTGTCTTGGAAATCTGCAGGATTTCTAAATGTAGAACAGGCACAGTAGTGAATATTTGCATAGAGGGATGAGGCCTTCAAAAATTCTTCAAGAGCCAACAGTTTTTAGTAATAAAAATTGTTCCTTGAAGGCTCCAACAAGTTTTAGCCACCTTTTGCTATAACAAATTTTATAGGTAGCTAACAGTGGCTCCACTTGGGGATGGTGCCTTCTTGAAGGCATCAAGAACTTCAGACTTGCATTCTCTGGGAGGCTGACCTGTGCCTCATCCATTGGGCTGCCCTTCCTTTGTTGGGATGATCTTGCTCTGAAAACATGTTAGTAGCCACAAAAATAATGGATCTTCATCAATACAACTTTCTATCTACCCAATCCTACTGATCTAACATTTTTTCTTCATTAGAGTGCACTTGGATTGGCAAACTCTTTACTCAACATTTTATTCTTTTGAAAGCAGAAAATCTAATATATTTCTATTCTTTATTTCTCCATGGACTCAGGTTAAACAGTTGAGCCCATATGATTCTCTACCTAATCTATTGTTTGTTGGGATTAAACTGTCCAACAGACTTTATTCTCTAAATTCTACAACATAAATTTAAAAACAGCCAAGTCAAGATTAAGTTGTTCGACTTGCTGTGATCTATGGCATAAAACAAGCTGCACATAGACATTTATTTTGCAAAAAATTAAATCAAAATGGAAGGCTTAAGATCTGAAAGTTTTCCGCCATGGCCTTCTCTTTTTATAGCTGTGTTTTGACTCTTGTTTGAGCTATTTTTTTCTTTATCAACTGGTTCGGATTTTAAGCTGATTAGAACCAGATTTACATCTTCTTTGACTCAGAAAATAAAACAAATTTGAGTCATTCTCTTTGGAAACTTAGGTTCAGATTTTGAGCATGTTTGAACCTTTAATTTCTATCCTAATCTATCTACTGATAAGCCAAGATTAAACAGTTTGGCAAATCGAATTCACTATCCTATCAGCAGAAAATTTAAAGCTAATTAGTCAAGGTTAGACAGTTTGACTAACTAGAAGTGTGTTTTTTTAGGAGTGGCATTTAAGCTTGCACACTTTTAGATTTGTTTCTCTTTTTGGTATGGGGTTGTACCTTTATTGTTTTGCCAATCTGCCCTCTTTTCTTTCTTTCTATTGTTTTTGTATTTTTGATTTTTCTAACTTTGAATGCAATAGTGGATGAGATATTTATAATGGAAAAAGATAAAAAAGGCTTTTATAACATGTCAAGGATCAAGAGAAGTAATGCTTGAGCATCCTGCCATTGACAGGACCCCCAAACAATTCAGATCCGTTCAACTCTTGTAAGAAAAATGCATTGTTACCAACAGCTGAATGAACAGAGTAAGGGCCAAGCCATAAGTTGTCAAATTTTCCATGCTTGCCCTTGTCTTCCCTCCTTGAGTCCCAATTTAAAACCTTGTCCCCAACTTTGAAATTGCTGGCCTTTGTTCTTCTGTCGAAAATATTTTTAAGGCCGATCTGTTTCTGCAATGATTTGTTATAAACTTCCTCTCTGGTTTGCTGAAGATGAATGGTCTGATTTATTCTTCTGATCATGTCATTATCTTCAGTTTGAAACTCTTGAATCAAATTCATCACTGGTACACCAAGTTTGTTTGGAAAAATTTCATCAGTACCATACACAAGCTGAAAAGGTGACATGCCAATAGATTTCTTCAAAGTCAATCTATCAGCCCACAGTGCATGAACTAGCTTTGTGTGCCAAGAATTCTTGTTGTCCTCCAACAGTTTCTTGATTATGTTCACTAAACTTTTGTTTGAGGATTCTGCAAGTCCATTACCTTGAGGGTAATAGGCCGTGGAATGCCCCAATGTTATCTGATATCTGTGACATAATTCAACCATTTTATTTGATCCAAATGCTGCTGCATTATCAGTGATGATCTTGGTAGGACAACCAAATATGGAGAGAATGTTAATCTCTATGAATTTTATAATAACTGAATCATTGGCCTGCCTACAAGGTATGGCTTCTATCCACTTAGTGAAATAGTCTGTTGCAGTGAGAATCCATCTATGTTGGGCAGAAGATGGTGGATGGATTTCCCCTATGAAGTCAAGTCCCCACAGTTGAAAAGGGGCCTCAACAGTGATTAGATGTAGAGGTAGGGGTAACAGTTTTCTTTTGCCTTCAAAAAGTTGACATTTATGACAGGCAATGATCATCTTGTGTATATCAGGAAAAAGAGTAGGCTAATAGAAACCATCCCTCAAAATTTTGTTGGCTATCGTCTTCCAGTACAAATGACCTCCACACTCTCCTTCATGGAACTCGTGCTTAACCTTCTCTGCATCAAACTCAGGCAAAAATTTAAGCAATAGACCACTTGCATTTTTCCAATAGAGACATTTATCTATAATGCAATAGTTTACAGTTTTTAACTTTAGGAATCTTGCCTTTGTTTTTGTCAAACCAGGAGGTGTATTAAAATTGAGAAAAACATAAACAATATCAGCATACCAAGAGGAACTCATAAAATGGTCTTTAACAATGGGAGTTGAGAATTCTTCTTGGTCATCCAAAGCATTAATCATATTAATATCAAGAACTTCAAAATTGGATTCAGCCATTAATCTAGCCAGACCTTGGCCTTTGATGAGTTTAGTGGGTTTTATCTCTAAATCATATTCAAGGATAACAACAATCCACTTACCTCTCTTACCATCTGGGTCCTGCGTTATAATGTCTTTAACAACTGAGTTTGGGACAAAGACAATGATGTGTGAGTGAAGGATGTATACTCTAAAGTCTTTCAAAGCTTTAACCAAAGCAAAGGCTTGCTTCTCCATAATGTTATACTTCAAAGGGGAATCCCTCAATGCCTTGCTAAAGAATGCAATGGGTTGCTCTTGTCCTTGCGGATTTTTCTGTAAAAGGACAGCAGCTATGGAATGTTCTGATGCAATCAAAAAAATATAAAAATCTTTTGAAAAATCAGGACTTATCAGAACCGGTGCTTTGGTCAACGCTTGTTTCACCAGCTCAAAGGATGTCTTTGCTTCCAAGGTCCATTTCACCCCTTGCTCCTTCTTCAACATGTTTGTGATATTCCTAAGTAGCTCAGCCAAGTTGGGGATGAACCTTCTCAAAAATTTAATATTTCCAATGAAAGATTGCAACTCCTTGATGTTCTAAATGAGAGATTTGCAATATGGCCTCAATCCTCTTTGGATCTATCTTAATACCCTCTTCTGAAATAACGTGCCCAAAAAGCTTACCTTCTTGGAGACCAAATAGTGTCTTCTTATGGTTTAAATATATCCCAAACTTTCTGCATTTCTCGAAAACCTTTCTTAAATGTTCTAAGTGATCTTCTTCTGTTTTTGAAAACACAGTAACATCATCAAGATAGATAATGATGAAGAAGCCCAGTTCCTTTGAGAATGCTATGTCCATGGCTCTTTGAAAAGTTGCTCCAGCATTCATTAGACCAAAAGGCATTTTCACATACATGAAAGTGCCCCATGGTGTAGTAAAGGCTTTCTTTAATAGATCAGCAGGGTGAACTAAGATTTGATTGTACCCTGAATAGCCATCCAACAAAGAAATTCTTCTAGACCCTACCACCCTTTGTAAAATATGATCCATCTTGGGTAAAGGGTAGTTTTCTTTTAATGAAGCTTTGTTTAAGTCTCTAAAGTCTATACAAAGCCTGATCTCTCTAGTTTTCTTCCTAACAGACACCAGATTAGACACCCACTCAGAATATCTAATAGGGACAATAATACTAGCTTGATACATTTTCATGATCTCCTTCTGAACCAAAGGCAACTGAACAGGGTTTATTCTGCGCAGTTTCTGTTTGAATGGTTTTTGGTTTTCTTTGAGGGGAATTTTATGTTGTATTATTTCAGTGTCATAGGATTTAAGATCTTCATAACTCCACGCAAAAACATCAGAAAAATCTTTAAACAGCTCTATGTATTTGAGTTTAATGTGAGCTGGTAAAGTCTTAGATAGTTTAATCATCCTGGGTTTAAGATCGCTGCCTATATTGCACTCTTCCACTTCAGTCTCTACAGGTTCCTGTTTTGGCTTTTGGGCCAGATCGTTGAAATCGAAAAACTCTACTAAAGGGGCTAGACCCTTAGGAAAAATTTCATCTTTAGAGTGCAAAGTTTCTAACTCTTCTGTTTCGGACCCTGCATTCATTTCTGTTTCATTTTCAAGTTTGCTAGATGACAGATTTATATTAGCAAGTTCAGGAGACGGTTCTTCTTCACCAAGAAAATTTTCTTCAGTGCAGTTTGTATCATAATCTGAGTCCGAACTGTTTAGTTCGAATTCATTTCTGAATTGCATGAAGTCTTCTATTTGTTTATCATTATCAAACACCTGCCAATACTTCTCATTATCAGGCACAGCTAGTCTAAATTTTATCTGAGTTGTACAGTCTTTGGTTTCATATGGCGTTAAGCATGTTCTAGCTGCAAAGGATAAATTCTGGGCGACAATATTTCTTTTTCTTGGGACAAAAATCAGTTTGGACTCCTTGAATGTTTTTAAAAGGTCCATGACATCATTTCAGTAGGCTCTAAGTCTGGGATGATTTGCGTTATACTCCCCATTGACTTGCCTAATGACTAACTCTGAATCCCCATGTACACTCATTCTTCTGGCTCCTAACTTTTTCAATAGATGTAAGCCTAAGAGAAGGGATTCATATTCTGCTATGTTATTGGAACACTGAAAGTTTAATTTGCAGGAAATGCTTTCTGTGCGGTTGTTTTCAATGTTAGTAATCCAGACACCTACACCAACGTTAGTTCTAGTGCATGACCCATCAAAATACATAATCCATAGAGGACTATTTTCGGCCTCGTCTGTTTGGTGAATGTCCTCTTCAACTACTGTGCCTTCTGATTTTTCTTGAGTATCAGCACTTAGTTGAATTTGTTTTGATTTCCCAAGATTTTCGTTCATTTGAGGGTCATTTTCTTCATTGTAAATGTTTAAAAGCAATGGACACCTGCCTTGTAGCTCAAATCCTTTGTTTAGTTTGATCATTTCTTCAAATGCAACAAATTGTTTTGACGCTTGTGCGTTGTGTTCCTCTTCCTCCCTACCAGCCATTAATTCTGTTAAAGTGACTTTTTCACTGAATGTTTCGTCATTAAACATAATAAAGGAATCAAGGTTTGTGTTCACAGAATACAAGGGAGAATTTTGTGGTCTGTCTTGACTTGTAACTGTGTATTTCATATGGGACTCCCTGTAGAGTCTTCTATTCTGATTGAAAACAGGGATGGTCGCATAGGTCATGTCCATTTGCATAGTCCCTTGCAACTTAGCCCCCCACGATCTTGATAACAACATTCCATATTTGGGGGGAACATTAGCCACAACGATATCCATGACTACACATTTGGCTGGAATTTGGGCCAAGTTAACACAAAGGTCTTTGATTAATCCTAAACATTTTACTCTGTTGGAATCAAAGGAGTAAAGGTCCTTGTAAGGTCTGGTGATCTCTAGACCCAGGCTCTCCATTACAGCTTTTGGCATTAAATTATGAGAAGCCCCAGAATCATGCATAGCGTTGTGCAAGATTTTGTCATGAATGTTTAAACTTACATAAAAGGGTGGAACAGGTCCCTCTTGATATCTACCTTCAATCTTAGGACCAAAAATCAACTCTGGTTGGTCATCGTTAAGATTGACTGTATCCTCATTCTCTTCAATATTTAAAGCCTTCAAAATTTGGGTCCTATATACATGTTGGGCAGCTAACTCAGTGAGGGGAACAGAGATTTTGATCTTTGAAATTTCCTGCTCCAGGCTAAAAGGAATTTGACTCTTTAAAGCACTTGTCTCAGCCTTACTAGCTGCTAGTCTATCAGCAACATCAGCTTGTTGATTTGTTTTATTTACACTTGACACAATTGTTTTCACAGGAGTACTAGTTGAAGTGTTAGTACTACTAATGTTTGCACTCTGTTTTTCATCATTTTGAGTGCCTCTCTCTTTACCCTTATCAGAATTTTCATCATTTTGTGAAGATTTGTCAGAGGTTTTAGTGTTGGGGGTTTGTTGACTAGTTTTGCTTCTAAGGTCATATTCTCTTTGAGACTCTAAGATGACATTTTCCATGTCTTGATAATAATTTTCATTATCATCTCTTTTGTCATCATAAGGTGTATAAATACCTTATTTTCTATCATAATGAACTTCAAAGTCATCATCCTCTACCCCAAACATGTTGATATCATCTTCCTATGTTATTTCATCTGTTTCCTCAACCTCACTTACATAGTTTTGATGAAAGGGAGGAGCGATCTGTTGATCATCTTCCCTAGGTCTGTTTGGAGGTTGATTCCTTCTAAAATTCTGGTTTTGGTTCTGGTTTCTATTTTGAGGAGCAGCTTGGTTTTGGCTAGCTTGTGCTCTCTTAATTATGCTCATTTATTTCATCAATTCTTCCATCATTTTTTCCATTTTTGAGTTGGAATTAGAAGGTGAGGATTCCTCTCTAAAGGATACTCTCTTTTCATTTTTCATTCTTGCTCTCTTTTCCATTAAGTTGACCTCCACAGAAAGAGCGCCTCTTTGCATATCTTCAAGAGTTGTAAAATCTCTCTCTCTCAGCTGATAGGCCATCTCAGGGTCAAACCCTTCAGGAAAATTGCTTAAAGCTGAGCCCTGTGGAGGTTTTAGTTCTGGGGAAAGTGCATTATACACACTGTTAAATCTAGTGCAGTAAGCTTGCACACTTTCCCCAGTGTTTCTATGGAGGTTTTTGTAATCAGAAAGGACTTGGAGAGGATTATTCTTCTCTTCCCATTTGTTTAAGAAAGTTTGATGGAAGGCTTGGAGATCATTTATACTATGGGGGGTTAAGCCTTTAAACCATTTTCTTACTTCTCCCCCCAGACTTTGAGCAAATAATCTAAGTTTGACAGAATCATCATCAATTTCATTTCTGTCAAAGTAGTCATTCATCATATCCACATGTTGTGATGTGGTTGTAGCATTGCTGGCATCATATAATGGAATTTTGGATTGATAGTCCTGTGGAAGATTGAATAATGGTGCAGGAAGGACTAAGGGAGCATACCATGTTGCCATGATATGTGGTGGGGGCGGATTCACAAGAGGTGGATTAACAAAAGGGAAAGTGGGCTGAAGTGGAGTGGTTTGAACAGTGGATGTAGGATGAGCAGAAGTGGATGAACCAGGAATATATTGCTGAGTTGATCTTGGGTGAGAGACACCTAAGTTGTGAAGGAAATGCAAATCAGGAGGTGTTGGTTCTCTGCTACCAGGATGTTCACTTGTTTTAGGAGATGAAAGTGAAGACTCATAATCTAACTGATCTAAAACACCAAGCGACCTAGTTCTAAACGGGCTTACTAAGTCAGCTTGTGATTGTTGTGGAGCTGAAATATTTTTAGGGACTGAATTAGCTGTCAAGGGTGATCTGAAAATAGTTGACAATTTAATCCTAGGAGACTTCCCAAGGACACTTTCTGGGTTATCAACTATCTCAGGTAGATTAGGGTCAGGATTGGCTCTAGTGTGAATCTTTCTAGGAGCCACTATGTTGTGTTTTTTAGACCAAATAAACAAGAAAATTTCAACCGGGTATGACAATATTTGAGAGGTTAACTAGTTTTTTTTACACAAATATTAATCCTACAGTCCTCTAACTGAATTTGAATGATATTATGATGATAAGGGTTCTTCCCAGTGGAGTCTTAAGGTCTTCTCAGGATTTTGGAGTCGCCAAGTGGAAGTTTCTAGCTCATAAGGAGGTAAAAGGTTTTATGGTCCACCACCATGTTTATCGGAAACCAATCTGAAATATTTTTAGGTGTTTTCTGAGCTATTTTTCAGTTGTGTGGTTTTCTAAGAATATGTTGACTCTGTTTCAAAACTTAGCTACGGTTATGAGACAAAGACAGTGTACTCTTATGGCTAAGCCGGCTAGTTTTTCAAGGTTAGATAAAGTCTTATGAGAATCCTAGGGTTTACCTAGTTTGTAACTGATTCAAACAAGTTTTATCATGATTACCATTCCTTGGTAGTACTTGAAAATGTTGCTTTTACTCGCAAGGTTTTATAGAAATGAAAAATATTCTGGGTTCGATCCCCAGCGGAGTCACCAGAAATGTTAGGAATCTATAATCAGCAAGATTGGCAAAGTCCGATCACAGAAACAACATCGTTTCAACCAAATTTGGGATTCTAGGATCTAGCCCTCCTCAATCCGGAGAGGGATCTCTCCAATAAGTGCAAATATGAATTTGTCTTTGAAGTTTGGGGTAATGATATTAGGCTAGTTATGAAGGCCAAGGGTTTGTTTTGTTTTTGGATGGTTGAGCATGATTTCTGTTTGAGGTGGAAAGTCTTGAATGCAAAGAGTTTCAAAGGTGAGAAGTTGCAAGCAAAGAGAGTAAGCTTTGGCCAAAAAGGTAGATAATTGTAGGTTTTAGTCCACTGGGCTATGGAGTCATAATAGGGTTTAATTGGAACAACAAGAGGCAAGAGTGGTCCATGGGGCAAGTCATCTATGTCTGAGGATCTCTTTGAAGTTTGATTTACGGAATGAAATGGTACAATAAGAAGGAGAATTAAACAAATGCAGAACAAAGAGTAGCCCAGGATCTGGTAAGTACTTCTAAACTAGCCAGCCTTTGACATAGACTCAAGAAGAACGTAAAAGCAAACTAGGATCTGGTAAATACTTTTAAACTAGCCAGCCTTTGATATACTTTCAAAGAAAACATCTTAAAACAAAGGGAAACTTGAAGGCAACTGTTGGAGTAGAAACTAGCGGGCCAGGCTCACCACAAATCCTCTCCTAGCTCTGCTTTACTTGGTTACTTTCAAGACAATCACAAAGATAACACTGAATGGCCTAAGATCTGGTAAGTACTTCGAAACTAGCCAGCTTTTGACACATTCCAAGGGAAACATTCAGACAGTTGTGGAAATAAAACTAGGACCAGGGCTAACCATATCTTCCTCAGTTCATCTTCACTTAACATATACTGAAAATAACATTTAAAAATAACATTCAGCTAAGACAATAAGACGAGGGAACGCCAACATTCATATGCTTGAACTGAATTAAATCACTCCTAAATAACACAGGTTGGAAGAAAACATTCAGATAAATATTTTCAGTCAGAGAAGGTTACTGATATACAGTAGGTCCTAACTCTATGCGTGTTGTTCTTTATAAGAGAAAACGAAACGAAATGAAAACAAAAACAAAAAGACAAGTTACAATGAGAAAAACATCACCATCAACATAGACCAGGATCCCATAAATAAGCTTGTATTGATGCTCCAAACCAGTTACAGCTTCAAGTCCAGTGCTTTAGTTTAGTAATCATCTACACATCTCAACCTAACTTATCTATCACAATCAGAGCTCCAAGAGCCAGTGAACACTATTTAAAATCAGAAGTTTAAGCTCAAATGTATTTCAAAGTTCTGCAACCAACCCCTCTCTCATCTTCTACAATAGTATATATAGAAGAATGAGGAGGTGAGATCTGATAAAAGATCTCAATTACAATTAATACATGCTTAATGGTTTCTGGGCCTTTGGGGGGCTCAATAAGAAACTTACATAGGTGTCCTCTATATTAAATTTTTTTACATAAAGATTAAGCTCAGTGGGAGCTTTTGTTGACCTTTGCGGCTCTGTGTGATATTGGGGTTACTCTGCAGATATTTTTTGCATTAATTTTCCTTGCAGAAGTAACTTTCTCGCTGCGCTGAGGTGAATATCTTCATTTGATCAATAACTTCAGCCTCTAATTGAATACTTTGAGGAATAGGTGGCATTGTGGTATCTGAGGAATCAATTCGCCTCAGATGTGGAGGTGGAGGCTTTCTGTTGATAAAACACTTAAGATTTTCTTTAAACTGTATTTTAATTGGGGATTAGGCTTTTGATAATCATTCTTAGCTGTGATCCCCGCAAGTTTGTCTTCAATCTTCTGTCCTGGTAAATTTTGGTCTTCGTCACTGATACTCTCTGACCGTACCTGATTCATGGTGTTTTAGCTGGTGCGCAGGGTTCATAAGGCGTCAATGGTTCATGAATCATTGATAACATGGATTTTACACCCTGCAAGTGATTTCCTCTGGTAAACCGAAGGCGGGAGAATCGTCACCCTCAACCTTCGAAATTTCTTCAGACGTAGTAGAGAAATCTTTAAAACCCTGCAAAATACGAAAAACAATTATAAAATCCTGCATATATAGGTCAACTGCATCGGGAGGCGCGTGGAGGAAGCGGGGTCGTTGGATGGCATCATCCAACAGTCGGGATTAATCAGATGGAGTCAGAGGGAAGGTAGAAGGAGGAGTTAATCAGAGCCGTCGATCGCGCAGAGATCGACGGTCGGGAGCGTAGTTGGAAAGTCAAAGCGGAAAAATCGGACGATGAAAAGTGGGCCGTCGATCTGCAGATCAGATCGATGGTGGAGATGCGTTAATGACCGCGTCGTAGCTTGGTTAACTATCGAACATATTTGGTGAGCGATAGCCGTCGGATGGGCAGCCTCAAATCAGACGGCGTGCATCAATATCGCGCGGGGTCCACGTCCGAACTTTAACGCGCGATGGACGGCGGTTTTATGAACAGTTCCCAGGACACGCGTCGGCCAGCATATGGAATCGCTGCGAAATGGAGAAAACCGCCGCGCACTCGGAAGTGGTGCGATGAAAACCGCCCGGTTTCTGGAATGGTGAGTGGATGGCGGGGACCACCGGGGTAACGGACTCCGCGCCGTCGATCTGCAAATCAGATCGACGGTCGGGATTGACTAGGGCTTTGAACCGGCGGAAATTTAGAAAATAATTACAAACCCAAAGTTTTTAAAATAACATAAGGTTTTTAATATTTTCGGGGTGGGAAATATACAATATGGTTAGGCGCCCACTTGCGAGGCCTTTGGGCGCGTGGAGAATTATATGACTGAGGGTCAAAGGGAAAAGGGCTAGGACCCATACATGTCCAAACTGTGGGTTCCTATGATTTTTCAATGGTTCTCCAAGGAAATTGAGGGTTCCGATATGGTTTAAAAATGAGTTTTAAACCATGTAAAGAGGATTTTCACAGAAGGGAGAAAAGGAATCATGAAAACAGAGGAGTTCTATGGAGAAAGGGGAGCAAATGAAAGTTAGTTTTGGAAGAAGGGGAAAAAATGGAAATGGTGCTTGCAACATTAATCTGTCTTGGAAATCTGCAGGATTTTTAAATGTAGAACAGGCACAGTAGTGAAGATTTGGACAGAGGGATGAGGCCTTCAAAAAGTCTTCAAGAGCCAACAGTTTTTAGTAATAAAAATTGTTCCTTGAAGGCTCCAACAAGTTTTAGCTACCTTTTGCTATAACAAATTTTATAGGTGGCTAACATAGTCCAATGAAACTAATTCATTTTAAAATATATTTGTAATTATTTATTCATTAATTTTAGTTATGAATTGAATCATTTTAATTTATATAACTTAAAAAAATAAAAATTTTCTAAATTTAATTAATTGTGAAATTATAATAATGATAGAATTATTATTAATTTGTGAATTTATTTAAAGAATAAATAAATTAATCTATATTCATTTTAATCTCACATTCATTAAACTTATAAGAAATATATTTCAATTTCAAAATTGTGAATGATTCTTCAAATTGACCAACAAATGAAAAAATAGAGCATTTGAAGGTTGAATCATTATTCTAAAATTCTATATTTAAAATTAAATAAAGCCCAAAATTTAGAGTTTTCTTAATTACAAATTTTGTGTGCAAGTAAATTTTTAGTTTAAATGAATATTTTGTCGTTATTATTTAGTTGAATGTAATTAAATTTATTGGGTTACTTGTATTTATTTGAATTTTACTATACAAACTTGATATTAAAAAAGAGCTAACCAAAAATAATCTATTAAAATTTGGTCAAAATTTCCCAAAAATATATATTAAAAAAAAACCAAAATATACACTCAAAACAATATCATTGCATCAGCTATCTTAGGTAAAGTGAATGAACAACAGGGTTTTGCTAGCAAATACAATTTTATATTAACATAAAAGAGAGAAATACCAGGAAAAAGAGGTTCTATAAAAGGTCAAAATTGTTTCCCTATTGATTATGTAAAATATTGAATCAGCTATAAAGAGTAATTCAATTTTTTGGTCCATTTTTCAAAAAAAAAAAAAAAAAATTGAATTCAAAACCAAATGATGTCCATCACATACAATAAATCCATGTCAATTGATTAAGATCCATCGAAATCACGGGCTTATGTCAAATTTTGGTTAAGTCAACTTAACTGTGGTCATGGGTCCTTGGTTAAGTCAACCTAACTGTGGTCATGGGTCCTTAAAATCTGTTCTAATTTTAAGACCTTATCATTTGCAATCATAGAGATAGATTGCAATTAATGAATTCAATTCATTTGCAATGCAAAAATACAATACATAGAAAGAAAAGAGCTTACAAAATAATCTCATGGTTCAAAGTGCTTTGCCTAGAAAGGAAAAAAAAGAAATGGAATATATATATATATATTCACACAATAAGTATGTATTAAAAAATAGTGAGAATAGCTTAAAATTAGAAAAAACCCATGTAACATAAAAATAACAATAACAGAAATATTGCTTATTCACATAAACAACCCATATATCTAGTGAATATAGTCAGCAATAAACCCTTTCCTAGTTTAAATTTTCAACTTATTTAGAAATAAAAATATTAGCAAAAGAAAGCTACCAGTATGTATGTATTTCATAGCTCATAGAATTTGAAACAACTAAAATTTATAATTTTTTGGCATCAAGTCATCATTTGCCTTGATAACCTGGTGTAAATCTGATTCCATAAGTTCAAATACCATATTACTAGCATTTGCTTCGAGAGGTGCAAAGTAACGCCAGGGAGTGGAGATACATCTTCCATGCGAGATTATTGTTTTCTTTTGTAGATATCTTTATTTGTTAATGAAATTAAATATTCTCATTGTCTTCTAGCTTTCCCTAATTTTTCATGAATGATAACCAAAATTATACTGCAATTTGCTTGCACTCCAGCCAAATTTTCGTTGTCTTTCTTTTTTATTTTATTAACAAATCTGTTGCATCCTCCAGTGCTTTCTTCTTTTTCAATTTAGTGTCACGTGCACAAACAATAATTTATGCTGCAAATAGATGGATGGCTTTTGCTGCTTTGGTCCTGGGGTGACATAGGGCTAGAGGGAAAGGGTCCATGGTTTGCACGTTTAGATATGTCATGTTGTGTATCATGCAACGCATGAGTTTGAACGATATTTTATAATTAGTGGAAATCCTTTATACCTGCTAGACAAGTTCGCTTTCTTTATCCCATTGGGGTTAAAAGAGAAGCACAAGGAAGCGTTTCTGATAGCGACAACGGCAAGTCGAGGAGGGAAAAGAGGTCACGTGAAGCATATGTTGTAAGGTAGATGATTTATATTTTAGTTAACACATAATTATTTCACATGGCCCAACGAAAAGAGCGTGGAAGAGAGTACATAGGAA
Source organism: Pinus albicaulis (assembly GCA_034641835.2). Taxonomy (NCBI): domain Eukaryota; kingdom Viridiplantae; phylum Streptophyta; class Pinopsida; order Pinales; family Pinaceae; genus Pinus; species Pinus albicaulis. The sequence goes on along the minus strand of JAXQQM020073940.1, from coordinate 61,221 downwards.
CCCGAAACAAAATTGTTGGAACTGATATTGAGCCAAATGACAGGCTACAAATTAACCAACATACAAAACTTAATTTCCGAAATTTTCACATCTAAAGTTACAATGTCATTTATATTTGGGCAACCAATTAATTTGGGGCAGAAGATATTAATTGTACGAATGACATTGGACAATAAATGGAGCTTAACCTTTTCCTTTTGATAGTGAAAAATGGCTTCCTTGACATCTAGATAGCCCAAATATAAAGTCTCTCCCAGATGAAAGTATAAGGGAATAAAAATTCAGTCATTTTTCCTATCTGAAAAGAGGTGGAAGCACGACATGAGCATCCAAATCTAAAGCTTTGGGGTCCCTACACAAGGTTTTTCCTTTCTCAATTGAGCTCGGAACAAACCAGAGTTTGCGGACCGTAGATGACTGCAATTGGAAAACAAAACCGTCACGTGCCCATGTTTCCACTTTCTGATTCTTTGCCCCTTTCAAACCTGAGGAAATGATATCACTTTTTTCGGCACAACCAAGCAAGTTGCTTTGGATGATGTATCAACTGCATGTTGTCTAAGAAATGACACACTACTTGTTAAATTGTCGGTGACTCAATGCCTTTTCCACATTTACAATCATGGCAGCATCATCTGATTGATCCTTTGCTTTGTCAAAGAGATAAGTAACCCTAGCATCCACGTGCCCATTTGCATGCCATTGTTTTACTTCTGCCTCTATTATATCAGTAATGAAAGAAAAAATCTCTTCTCCACTTGCTTTGGACTTTAATTTTTGAACCAATTCTGACTTCAAAATTTTTAGTGTTTTTGCCATGTTTTTGTTGGTTTCTCTTGTGTCCGCTTTTTATCCCGAGCTAGTAGTGAAAGTATTTTAATTTTGGTGGCCACCTCTGTGCTTTGTGGATTTTGCTACAAGGAATCTCGAAAAGCAGCCACAGCCTCATCATAGCCCTCTATCACTTCCAATATGCTACCTTTATGGAAATAACCCTTTTCCCATGTTGGATTCAACTTAATTGTTGTTTCATAATCAAAAAGTGCTTTACTATGCTTGACAAGATTAAGAAATGTTGCAGATCTATTGTTGTAAAGAGTTGCGTTGGAAGGATCAACCTTGATAGCTTGAGTGTAAATAATTGATGCTTTAAGATAATTACTGGCTTTGAAATGAGCATTGCCTTGTTCCTTCAGAGAATTAGCGGGAGTTTTGATGTCCGATTCAATCACAGCTACATTTTCTGCACTCGACATTCTTCAAAACCATAAAAATCTTTGATTCACCTGGTTCGAAACCCTTAGTCCACTTGGTGCAAAACCCTCAACAACTTCATTTGACCTGGCTTTGATGTTTTTATGTGTGTTAGAGAGGAACATGAAATTGACACCTAGAATGGCCATGGCCAAGGCAAAGGCTGATTTGGATCAACATATACCCACCCAATGTCTTTCCTTCCTTCTTCATATCCGCGGTTTCGCAGAAAAGTATAGAAACCCAAGGCAAGCAGGCTCCCCACCCGCCAAATATTCATGGAGTTCTTGTGGCCGCTTTTTGTTTCTCTGTTGCTTGGGTGTTTCTCCTACTGGTACTCATGGTTTGCATTTAACAAGACCAAAATATGCACCGCCTTCACCTTTGGTCATGAGATGGGAGTGACTTCCCTGCTCAACAACGCTCCCTTTCTCAATAACTTCTATGCACTCTGCATTCCGAATTGATGCCAATCGATGAGCTACAATTATAGTCGTTTGTCCCACCATTACTCTATATAATGCCTCGTGAACCACCACCTCCTAATGAGCATCCAATACACTATTTTCTTCGTCCAATAGCAATATGCTATGGTTCTTTATAATTTCCCTCATTATCGATATTCTTTGCTTATGTCCCCCAGATAGTTGCGTTCTCCTATTCCCTGCATTGGTTTCATATCAGTCCTTCAAGAACTTGCAATATATATTCATAGTTCTCACCATTCATTAATAGCACTTTATAAATAGACAAGTTTACAGTGCAATATATATTCACAGTTCACACCATTCATTAATAACACTTTATAAATATACAAGTTTACAGTGCAATGCTATTTAAGGATTTAGGTAAGCCAACTTACGAAATGAATTCATGGGCATTTGCAGCCTTATCCGCATCTATGATCTCTACCTCAGTTGCGTTCTCTTTACCAAATGCAATGTTCTCTCAGATGCTCCCTGCAAAAAGAGTCGGCTCCTGCCCTACAAGAGCTATGTGTTCTCTCAAGCACTGCAGATTGAAGCTCGACGCGCGGCGGTTCACAGGCTGATCTCGTGGATGGTGGAGAAATCGAGGCGGTCCACAGCGTCTATCTCATGGACGGTGGAGAAACCGAGGACGGATAGAACGAATTGACTTTAACTCACCCAATACTATCTCGCCAAATGTCAACATATGGTTAGAAGGGCGATGAGGAATTTCTCTAATTGGGTGGGGAAAACAATGTTTGCCCACCCAATCTCATAAAGAGAACGCCTCTAGTGTAAAAATATTTAAAAAAATGGTCAACTGGATTAATAAGTTTTTAACTTGTGCATATTCATTATTCCAATCGTAATGTAATTTTAAAATGTGGAGTTAAAAAGTTCAATTATTTTTAGTCTTTTTCACTGCAATATAATAATACAATTTTTAGTAAATCGCAATTTCCCGTGATTTAAAATACTTCTTAACAACTTAAAATTGTAATTTTTAATCAAATTTTAAATATCAACTAAAACTTATGCCCAAACACGCACAAATATAATATTAAATGTTACAAATTTAAAAATGATTTAATAATTTAATAATATTTAAAAATTAAACATTTCGAATTGTCCACTTTACCACATGCCTAGTGCACTCTAGGATTTTGCAGTTTGGTCCCGACTCCCGAATGTAAATGTGATGGTGTTAAATAATGCAAAAGTCTCCAAAGTTATGTTTCCTTTATACATTCTACACATGTTTGTCTTTTATTCCTAGTGAATTAGGAATGTGATGGAAACGCTTCCTCTGTCGCGTGTCTTCTCAAGCTTTCCCTTCCTCTGTGTTTAATTTCAGGGAAATATCAATAAAATATTTCACATGTTTTAACACGCCCCCGTATTATCGTTGAATACTAATCAACACCGAAAATATCACGTTCGACACTTGTCTTTCAATTCTTTGAGAAGTATTATGTTGCGAATATATATTTTAATGGTCCTGTCCTGAATTTAATGGTCTCATCCTGTAAACCTCATCATGCGTTACGATTGGATCTCATTCCGTTTCTTAATAGTACACACGAATTCTAACTTTGTTTACAAGAAGTCAAAATATATTTGCATATATTCACTTTCCTTCGAATCCGATTTTTTTTTTTTTTTTTTTTTTTTTTATTAGAGATAATCTGATTTCAATTTTGAAGCTTGCTAGATATGGGAATCACGGGAGGATCCAAGCAAGCGGGGAAATTTTCACCTATGATGCCATATCCTCCGAAAGCCACACAGACCATCGTCAAGAACATTCTGCAATCCGATCCTACTGTTGAGATTTTTCAGTTTTAGTAAAATTGGAAAAAATCTCATTAGGTGACAAAAATTAGGAATTAGTTCCTAGATTAGCTCCAGTTTGTTGGGAGGGAGTTAATGCATCCTAAATTTGAGTTGAGAGGATTTATGAGGCTGTTAGATTCTCCTTGCTATAAAACAGGTATCCATACGTTTGTTTTGGAGAGGGTGTGAGAGTCTGTAATCTCCTGTTTGATTAATAAAGAATTTCCGATGCCTTTGTTGTGTGGACGTAGCCCAGAATGGTTGGGTGAACCACGGTAAACTTCTGTGTTTCCTGTGCATGATTTATTTGCTGTGTGTTTTGTCTGATGTGCAATCTTGGCTCCAACAATTGGTATCAGAGGGGTGTTGGAGTGCTGGTGTTGTTGATTGCTGTCCAACTGCGTGGAGGGAACAGAGCGTGTGCTGGAGGTGGAGCGCAAAGGCGTGTTGGACCTACGTGCTGTGTAAACCTGCGTGTTGACTGTCGGTCGCTGGTGCGTGGTGCGTGGATTGCTGGTGCGTGCTGGAGGTGGAAGAAGCCGAGTTTAAAAGAAACGCAGAGTTTGCCACACGCAGAGTTTGTCACACGCGTGCGTGCAATACGCAAAGTTACAGGCGAATGTTTTATTAACAGATTTCTGTTTGAATAGAAGCAGACTTTCCAGCGTGGTATTGAGTTGTCCAGCCAGCGTGAAGACAAGTTTTCATCTCACGGAATTGACCAGATTGCCTCTGCGCCATTTAATAACAGTAAGGTGAAAGCCGAGCCTGTGTGGACTGAGTTGGCAACGGCAACAGGTATCGGAATTTTTTTTTTGAATGCTCTTTGAAGAAAACAAAGTCGATTTGCAGTTTGCAGTTAAGGTAGATCTGCAGTTTTTTATATAAAGCTGTTTGATATGCTTTTGACAAAAGCTGGATTTGTTTTAATTATTAAATCGATTTGGAGTTTCATAAATCGATTTTGGAGTTTTGTAAGGTCAAATATATAAATCGATTATATTTGAAATCGATTATTATGCCATCGTTTTGAAGTTATATGCCATCGATTTTAAAGAAGTGCCATTTTAAATCGATTTGTAATATTGTATTTCCATGGTTTACAATCGATCTATTTTTTAAAATCCATTGAGAATATGGTATGGTTGCTGCCTGGAGTGCTGCGTGGAGCATATGGTATGGTTGTGTGCGTAGTATTGCTGGAAAAGCTGCATGGAGCGCTGGTGAATTGTTCAAACAGCAAAGGGATTTGGTACAGTAAGGCGTTGGCAGCGTTGACAGGTCGGTTTGTTGAAACGCTGCAATTTAAATTATACTGCTTTATTCAAAGGCCGTGAGCCCAGTTTTAATGAGCACAGAAACGTCGTGGGCCTGCTGAGAGGGCGTGAGGCCAGCGTTGAGCGGTGTTGAAATGCAGAGAGCTGTTTGCAGCACTAAACGTTGAACGTAATTTTGGTATCAGCATTTAAAATCGTTCTTTAATTCGGTCTCCAGTTTTTTATAAAAAGTCAATTTGCAGTAATGTATAATGCCATTTGCAACATTTGCAAAATCGTTTGAGAGGTGGTTTAAAAATCGAATGGTAATTTATTTTTTTTAAATGCATATGGCATATGTTAAATCGATATGTTAAATCGATTTAAAAGAGGATTTTTTTTTTTTAAAGTGTAATATAGATTATATTGAAAAAAAAAAAAGGGTGGCACTTTTGTTTGAAGTGAAAGGCCTTTTTTTATAAGGTGAAGGGTGGCATTTTAAAATTTGATTTGAATATTACCATTTGCATATGGTATTAAGTGAAAGGATATATATTTTTTTAAAAGGGCATTCTTTAAAAAAGGGCATTCTTTATTTAAAAGTTGCAATTGGAGATTATTGTTTCTTTTGGTTGATACAAGATGGCGAAAACTCTGAGTGTCCGTTTTGAGAACAATGTGGTTGGAGCCTTGTTGTCTGAGGAGACAAGGAAGAGGTCGAATGCAGACACCTCTACATCAGAGGTAATGATGGCCAGAGGTCGCTCGAGAGAGAGACACTCCGGTGGTAAGCATAGCAACTCTCGTTCAAAGTATAAAGGAAAGAAGACAAAGGTGAAGTGCTGACATTGTGGGAAAACTGGACACCTGAAGAAGGACTGCTGGAAGCGACAGCAGCAAACTTCTAAAGCAGATTCTTCGACAGAGAAGAAGGAGGCAAATGCGACAGATACAGGTTCGGCATCTGGTTCAGGTATGAGCGATGAAGTGTTGTCTGTTAATATGTCAAATCATGGTCAACATTGGTTGTTAGATTCCGGTGCATCAAACCACATGTGTATTCATAGAGAATGGTTTAAGACGTATAGATCTGTTGATGATGGCGTCGTGTACATGGGTAATGATGTTACTTGCAATATTGTTGGGATAGGAAGTATACAACTGCAAATGTTTGATGGCACAACTAAATTGTTAACAGATGTAAGACATGTTCCAGACTTAAGAAAAAATCTAATTTCTTTAGGAGCACTGGATACGAATGGATATAAAACTGTAATTCAAGGTGGAGTTATGAAAATCTATAAAGGTATCTTACTAGTAATGAAAGCTAAGAAAGTAGGAAATCTGTTTCAGTTAGAAGGAAGAACAGGGTCAGTTCATGTGTCTACGGTGTCTGAACATGACAGTAGTTCCATTCGCCTATGGCATCAAAGGTTAGGCCATATGAGCGAAAGAGGGTTAAAAATTTTGGCTGATCGCAAGTTACTTCCAAATCTGAAGTCTGGAAAGTTAGATTTCTGTAAACATTGCTTGTTTGGAAAACAAAGTAAACAAAAATTTAAAACAGGCAAACATACTAGTAAAGGGATACTTGATTATATTCATTCAGATGTTTGGGGTCCAGCTCCTACAGCGTCATATGGTGGCTCGTCATATTTTGTGTCGTTCATTGATGAATTTTCTAGGAAGGTGTGGGTCTACATGTTGAAAAGAAAGTCTGATGTTTTTTCAGTTTTCAAGCAGTTTAGAGCATTGGTAGAAAACAGCACTGGTAGAACAATAAAGTGTTTAAGAACTGACAATGGTGGTGAGTTTACTTCCAAGGAGTTTGACAGCTATTGCAAGGATGCGGGGATCGAGAGACATAAGACCACGGTTTATACTCCTCAGCAAAATGGAGTTGCTGAACGCATGAACAGGACTCTTCTAGAGAGAGCAAGGAGTATGCTGAGTAACGCCGGGTTGCAAAAGGAGTTGTGGACGGAAGCGGTGGCAACAACTTGTTATGTGATAAACCGATCTCCATCGATGGCGATAGACTGCAAGATTCCGCAAGAGGTATGGAAAGGACACCCTTGTGATTATTCTAAACTCAGAGTGTTTGGTTGTGATGCATATGCTCTAGTGCCCAAACATCAGCGAACTAAATTAGATCCAAAGTCTAAAAGGTATATCTTTGTTGGGTATGGTGTTGGAACAAAGGGATATAGATTGTGGGATCCTACTACCCACAAAATCATCATCAACAGAGATGTAAAGTTTAATGAATCCTCTCTTGTACAGTTAGATGTAGATAGTAAATTGAAACAGGATGATGTATCTGACTTTCAGCACATTCAGTTTGATAGCACTTCTAATGATAGTCATGATGACCATAGTTCAGATACTAGTCATGAATAGGTTTCAGAATCAGATTATGAACAGGGTTCAGATGTAGGTCATGAACAGGTCTCAGATGGTGATCATGAGGAAGTTCCTACAGGTGGTAGTCAGCCAATTGCGGAAGCACCAGAAACAGCTTTAAGGAGGTCTACAAGGATAAAACGTGCTCCTAGAAGGTATGATGATTATGTTACTTCAGTTGCATTTACTGCTAATGACGATGAACCTCTGTGCTATCAGGAAGCTATAGAAGGTTCGAAAAGTGACAAGTGGAAAGCAGCTATGAAGGAAGAAATGGTGGCCTTAGGTAAGAATGTCACATGGGATCTGGTTGAGCTTCCGAAAGACAGGAAAACTGTGGGATGCAAATGGGTTTTCAAGCTGAAACGGGGTGTGAATGATACGGAGGACAGGTACAAAGCGCGACTGGTTGCAAAAGGGTTTTCTCAGAAAGCCGGTATTGACTTTCATGAGATTTTTTCACCAGTGGTTAAAATTGTTTCAATTAGAATTGTGTTAGCATTAGTAGCTTTGCTTGATTTAGAGTTGCAGCAATTAGATGTTAAGACTGCATTTCTACATGGAGACTTAGATGAGGAAATATATATGGAACAACCAGAAGGGTTTGTTCAGCATCGCAATAAGAAATTTGTCTGCAGGCTCAAGAAGTCATTATATGGCTTGAAGCAGTCGCCTCGGCAGTGGTATAAGAAGTTTGATTCTTTCATGTTGAGTCAGAAATATGTTAGAAGTGAATATGATCATTGTGTGTATTTCAAGCAATTGAAAAATGGCATGTTCATTATCTTAGTGTTGTATGTTGACGATATGCTTTTAACAAGCAAAAGCATTGATGAAATCAACATGTTGAAGACTCAGATGGCAAGGAAATTCGATATGAAAGATCTAGGAGCAGCAAGACAGATTTTGGGCATGGAGATTTTCAGAGACAGGAGAAATGGTAAGCTGTGGCTATCACAACAGAAGTATGTTGAGAAGATACTTTTGAGATTTGGTATGAATAATGTGAAGCCTGTGTCAGTCCCTTTTGCTTCCCATTTCAAGCTTTCTTCGGGTTTATGTCCTAATACAGATGAAGAAAAGGATTATATATCTCGAATTCCATATGCCAATGTAGTAGGATGTTTGATGTATGCGATGGTTTGTACTCGACCAGATATTTCACATGCAGTTGGGGTTGTCAGCAGGTATATGGCAAATACGGGTAAAGAACACTGGTCAGCAGTGAAATGGGTGCTTCGGTATTTGAGAGGCTCAAGTAGTTATTGTATCACTTACAATAAGAGTAGTGAATTTGTTTGCGGGTATGTTGATTCTGATTTTGCAGGTGATTTGGATAAGAGAAGGTCAACTTCGGGGTACGTCTTTACTCTTGCAGGTGGAGCTATTAGCTGGATGTCAAAGCTACAAAACATTGTTGCTTTATCCACTACTGAAGCAGAATACATTGCTGCTTCTCATGCTTGCAAAGAGGCGGTTTGGTTGAAAGGTTTGCTTGGTGAGTTTGGTAGGTTACAGGACAACATCAGGTTACTTTTTGATAGTCAAAGTGCAATACATTTGGCTAAGAATCCGGCCTATCATAGTAAATCAAAGCATATTCCAGTTAAGTACCATTTTGTAAGACAGGTTATCACTGAAAGGGGAGTTTCTCTTGAAAAGGTGCATACAAAGGAGAATTGTGCAGACATGTTCACGAAACCAGTTTTGTTAGAGAAGCTACGCTGGTGTTTGGCTTCTCTTGGCTTGCAGAAGAGATAACATAATAATAACAGGGCATCAGGCTAATTGTTGTCAAGGTGGAGATTGTTGAGATTTTTCAGTTTTAGTAAAATTGGCAAAAATCTCATTAGGTGACAAAAATTAGGAATTAGTTCCTAGATTAGCTCCAGTTTGTTGGGAGGGAGTTAATGCATCCTAAATTTGAGTTGAGAGGATTTATGAGGGGAGTTGTTGAATTCTCTTCTTTATAAAACGATGCTCCATACGTTTGTTTTGGAGAGGGTGTGAGTACGTAATCTCTTGTTTGATTAATAAAGAATTGCCGATGCCTTTGTTGTGTGGACGTAGCCCAGAATGGTTGGGTGAACCACGGTAAACTTCTGTGTTTCCTGTGCATGATTTATTTGCTGTGTGTTTTGTCTGCTGTGCAATCTTGGCTCCAACACCTACCCTGTCTTCGACCAACACCTACTCATCAGAGCAAAGTTTTGGCTTGAACAAAAGCTCACGTATCAAGTCAAATGATAGCTTTCTGTCAACGAGTGTGATTTATCCGATGGTATCCAGTGGCGCTTCTCCCTATGTGACGGCGTCGTGGAGAAATGCTTCGGTGTGTCCTTCATCGTCAACGGTGGAGAAATCGAGGATGGGTAGGATGAATTGACAATACTCTCACCCAATACTCTGTCACCAAATGTCAATATATAATTGGTTAGAAGGGAGATGAGGAAGCTCTTTGATTGGGTGGGGCAAACAGTGTTTTCCCACCCGATCTCATAAAAAGAATGCCTCCGGCGTAATAATTGTTATTCAATTTTTGCCTTGTATTAGAAAAATAATTTCAACCACCCTGTTAAATGCACTGACAACAATCATATCTATGTTAGAAAAATAATCTCAACCACCCCGTTAAATGCACTGACAACAGTGATATCTCAAGTGAAATTTTACTGCAAGTTGCGATTGAATTTGCAGGCTAAAATACATCGCTTAAATAAAATTACCCATTCCGCAAATTAAATAATTAGAAATTTATAAATAGTTGAATGCATAGGCAAGAATTTACTCAGCTTATTTCATATCTGCAAAGTGATCCATATGAGGTAGATAGAGTAGGCGCGATAACGATGTGACCTGTGACCTCAAGATTATCTGGCTCATCTCGTTGATCTCTCAAGTGGAAAAGTGGCTACCTGCCGATCTCTTTTTCTCAATACTCGCAGTTGAGATTTATGTTGGGTAGACTAAATCGTCGCACAAAGTATAGAATATAGAACGAAACTTGTTAATGGTCAGGTAACGTGGGCGTCTGATATCCATTTCTGGCTTTACATAATTTATGTGAATGCAACACATCTCTAAACTAAAATAAACCTTAAATTATTGCAAGTTGTCACTCAGTGCCATATACTTTGTCAAATAATTATTATTAAAACGATATACTTTGTAAAATAATTTTTTAAAAATGATTTTATTCGGAGTTATTAGGCGACTCTTTTTTATCACAATAGTAATTTAAGTTGTCACTCGGTGCGATATACTTTGTCAAATAATTATTATTAAAATGATATACTTTGTTGAATCATTATTATACCTGCCGGAGGCAGTGTATATTGCATTAGGTTGACTATTGATTTGACATTAGTTTCTGTTTGACTTAAAATTAGGTTGACTATTGATTTGACATTAGTTTATGTTTGACTTAAAATTTTTAAAATTTATGTAATGTTAAACATTATGAATTGAAATTTATATATATTTTTAATAATATTATAAAGCTTATAGTTCTTTTGCCAGTTCAATTACTTCCATGCGCTTTCAATCTGACTCTGCAGCCGTGTTAACAGATACGAAGGCCTGCCAAAGGTTATGGTGGACAAGCTGTCAGGTTGAATACATTGCATATATATTAAATTTGATTCGCATTAATACAAAGTACTCTAAGAAATCTGCTAGCATATATCGTTTCCAAAATCGTGTTAAATATTATATGGATCACGAATATGGAATTAAATGATTCACAATCCTGGGAAACATGGACACGACAACTTCCATTGTGCAAATACATCTGATTTCTAATTTTAAATTTTAATGATTTAATTGTAAAATGTTAGTTTTATATTTTTTAGTTTGTATTTATTTGTTTATTATTTATTAAAAAAAAATATTACAGAGTGAAATCCAATTTAAATATATATTATCAATATAATTTGATTTGAAATAATTTCTTATTCTCTGTTTTGTGAAAATAATAAAAAGATTATAATTTATATTTTTAGATTATATTATATTAATAATTATAAAATTATAAGTGATATATTTTTAAGTGGCAGCTCAATTGATAATAGAAGTAATAAGATATGTCTAAATTAAGAGATAGATCCCAAAAGAATTGACCTTTGTGAACATAGACTGAATATTGTTAATAATTAAAATCATTTCTTTTATTAATTAAAATTTATTAGCCTACAATATTGTTAATTTATATTAATAAATTATACAATGTATTCATATGTCATTGTATGTATTGGTACAAAGTTTGTAATCAAATTCCTCTATATTTTTAATTATAGCTAGTTAATCAACTACTTATTTGAATATAATATTTCTCCATAGTTTAATTATAGCTAGTTAATCAACTACTTATTTGAATATAATATTTCTCCATAATCTAATTATAGCCAGTTGAACATTGTTCCATTTAAAAATTGATGTGTGGTAATAAGTGAAAAATGTATAATAGCAAATGTCCATCAACTTGTATCAATTATTTCTTCTTTTGACTAATTAATTATATATTTGTTATTTACTTAATAACATTGAGTTTATTTGGAAGGCTCAAGGCATTGATTGTATGATGGGAAAAATTAATTCAATTATAATGGATTAGGATTATGTGGATTTTCAAATTGCATTTACTAACATTACATAAAAATAAAGGAACAAAAAAAAGATAATAAATAATAAATGCATTTTTTTGCCTAAATGTAATTCTATGCAATAGTTGAGATATATACAATTATAACTTTTAATTTTTTTATTAAAACTTAACTATATTTAAACTAACCTACAAGTAATAGCTACCATGTAGCACTTGTTATTATAATGATTCTTCTTCTGATTTATTCCGCAACTCCTTTTTATCAAAATATTAATTTAAGTTGTTAGTAAGTGCAATATAATTTGTGAAATAATTATTATTAAAATGATATACTTAGTCAAATAATTATTAATAAAATAATTCTTCTCTCGAGTTATTAGGCAATTCTTCTTTATCAAAATAATCAAACTTTCCTCCGACTTGATCTGAGTTAATTATTTCGGTTTAAGTTTCACATTCAAATTTTATAAGTATAAAAAATATTCAAACTTTCCTGCGAGTTGATCCCAGTTAATTTATGTCGGTTGAAGGTTCACATTCAAATTACATAAATTCCATAAGGAATAGTTTGAAATAAAGTATTTAAATTTTAATCAACATGATTTTCTTAATTATAATATTTATTATTTATTAATTTAATATATATATATATATATATATATATATATATATATATTATAAAATATAAATCAGTTAATTTATATGAGATTTGATTTCTATGAAGTTACAATTTAACTTTTATTTAAAAAAAAAGCGAAAGTGAATTGTGGAAGATAATTTTTTTTTCAAAATCATTAAACATAATTGAATTTAATATAATTTTAATAATAACATTTCACGATTAAATATTTTGATGGGGTGGTAAAATTGAGGATAGCGGAGGTTGGGTTTTCTCTTCAGACTTCCCATACACATGACATGCATGAGATATACGTGGTAGGGTATGCCATAGTCGGACCATGTGAACCGAGCTAGCCACGCTCGAGTGTATTTAAACGAAGGTCAACCAGAAATGGGCACTCTACGAAATTTGATGGGAATTGTTATGATAATTTGGCGATGGTAGTTCAGAGTGTGTGACTTAGAGCAATGCCATGATGATAAGTCTTTGATGGGGGATAAGGCAACTTGCTGCTCTTTAGATGTTGTTGGAGGTGGTTTTTGGATGCAAGAGGGAGTCGTCAATTTTGTTCTTGCATATCTTCTAGCTTTCTTTGTGGCACCTCCCTAATTGGGCGACCTTCCGTAACCCAACCCATTGGCAGCCCTCCTTTGGTGTCTTGATTGAATTGTGGTCTACTGTTGGGTACATTCCCGTTGGTGCTCGAGGCAATATGTGGAAATCCGAAGGGGATTTGGGGAAATTATTACCCCAATTGCCTCTCGTTGTTTTGGGCCTATGGTGTTGGGTGGCTCGTCGGTTTAAGGGTGCGACAATGTGTTGCCTTGGATGGGCTAGCACATTCGGGCATCTCAGCTTGAGAAGGTGTTCCTTGCAGAGGTTGAACTGGTGCGGGAAAATTAGTACAAAGAAGGAAAAGGGTCTGAAGGCGAAGGTCATCAAGCTTGGGGGGAGATTTTATTTCTAACGTGGATGTGTTGCGGTGTTGCTCGGTGCTACATTGGCGCTGGTGTTGCGGTGTTGCTAGTGTTGCGGTGTTATGGTGTTGTTGTTGTTGCGGGGTTGTTGGTGCTTAACATGTTGCGGTTTTGTGGTGTTGCAATGGTGTTGGTGTTGTAGTGCTATTGGCGTTGCGGTATTGTTGTTGTTGGACATGTTGTAGTGTGGTTGTGTTGCGGTACTAATGTTGTTGGACGTGTTGCGATGTGGTGGTGTTGTAATGTTGTTGTTGGATGTGTTGTGGTGTGGTGGTGTTGCGGTGTTGCTGGTGTTGTGGTTTTGAAAGCGACTAAGGAGCTGGAGACGTTTTGTGTTGTGGCATGTGCATGGCACCACAATGTAGCTCACGCTTGGGTGGGCGTGGAAGGGGCTCAGCCGTGGAACCCAAACCTAAACATCGATACTAGAAGTGGGAGGAGGTGGGGCCGAGCTCAAAGGAAACTGGGAGCTTGCGGGGACCTGCTATGAACGTCGACCACTGCCGAGGAAGAGGAAAAATCCCTCTTGCGCCACCAAAGCTCAATCACACTAGTCAGTGAAAATGCATTTGGAAGCCTATGAGAAAATTCATCGAGAGGCACATGAGGTGGTCATGGCAGCCTTGGATCAAATCCAATATTTCCAGTGTCAACTTCAGGAGCAGGTGGTGGTGGTCTGATGCAAACATATGCACATTTTGGACAAGCTAGAGCAATTGGAGGCTTGGCTACCTCGTTTAGAGAAACACTTCAGTTGGTCGTTTCACCCCCCTCCTCCACCTAGGATGGATCCAAACAACCCAACTTCTATCAACTCTAATGATTGAGTATTTGTTTTGGTATCATGTTCATTTTGTGAGTGTTCTGGCATATCTTTCCCTTATGGTTATGGTCGAATAACTAATGTCCTTTTTGGACTAATGACAATGGTCAACAAACTGAGTCGAGGTGAGATTGACAAATCTTTTAACAATTACTTTGTAAATATTTTTTTTGCAACTAATAAAATGTTCGGACTTCAAAAATAAAAATAAAATTACAATTACATAATTGTTTTTAATCCAACGTTAAAACTCAAATTAACCTAACTTCACTTGAAAATAAATTTAAAAAATAAAAAAATAAAATTATATTTAAAAAATACCAATTAGTTATATATAAAATTCATTACTATAAGTTATAATTTTTTAAATAAAAAAATGAAATAAATATTTTGTATATAAATGTATATATTAATTCTATTTATAAAGTATAAATTAATTAATTTTTATGAAATTTTAATTCAATTTTTATTTTAAAAAGTGAAAGTGAATTGTGAAAGATAATTTAAAAAAAAAACATTAAATTTAATATAATCTTCATAATAATATTTTATAATACAACATTGAAACTCATGTTAACTTAATTTCATTTAAAAATAAAAAATAAAATAATATTTAAAAAAACTACCAAACAAATTAATGAGTATATATCTGTACTGTTTATGGATCAATGACTTATATACCTTTACTATTTATGGATTAATTATCATTTATTGTTTATAAATTTATTAGTTCACACAGATTTTATGTGTTTTTCATATATAATTTAATATTATATATTTATTTATTTATTATTATTATTAACTATTAAATATTAAGATTTAATTATATATTTATTTATTTATTATTATTATTAATTATTAAATATTAAGATTTATTTATTTTCATAGGAAACCTTACCAGTGTAATAAATTTATTTATCTTTAAATGAATATTGGAGGAAGGTAAGTTGAAGCCAGGTCACCGGATGGGAGAGGATGGTGAGGATGCGGGACAACCATTTTTGAGTTAACAGCAATAGAAAAAAACGTGGAAACGGACAGACGAGCTGTAGTTTCTGTGCAGTAGATGTGAAACATCATGGACGATAGAGGCAAGAAAGTGCAAATTGTGCACAACAAGGTTTTTTACAGCGTAAGGTTTTGTATGCGTCATTAAAAATGATTCAATTCAATTCAATCTTTTCAAAAATTTTACAAATGCACATCTTGAATGCATTCTATGCATTCTATTTAGATTTAAATTGTAATAATTTTAACAACCCATGTATATATACATTTGATCTAACATTTTTAAATTTCTAACATAAAAAAAATTTAATAAAAAGAATACAACAATTGATTAATAAAAGAGAACAATTAAAATGCTTTTAGAAATATTTGAAAATTGTAATTTCAATTTATTAATTAATTAATTTTATAGTGAAATTATATGAAAATAATAAAATTAGATAAAGAATATAAAGTAGTTTCAAATTAACTTATTTACCTAATCAATAAAAAACTATAATAATGGATGAATAAAAAACTAATCTAGTAAAATGAAATTGTTAACTGTTTCATTTTAAAATATATTTTTAATTATTTATTCTTTAATTTTAGTTATGCATTAAATCATTTTAATTTATATAATTAAAAAAATTCTAAATTTAATTAATTGTGAAATTATCTATAATAATGATAGAATTATTATTAATTTGTGAATTTATTTAAAAAATAAATAAATTAATCTATATTCATTTTAATCCTACATTCATTAAACTTATAAGAAATATATTTCAATTTCAAAATTGTCAATGATTCTTCAAATTGACTAACAGCTGAAAACATAGAGCATTTGAAGGTTGAATCATTATTCTAAAATTCTATATTTAAAATCAAATAAAGCCTAAAATTTAGAGTTGTTTTTAATTACAAATTTTGTGTGTATATAAATTTTTAGTTAAAATGAATATTTTGTTATCATTAAATTTATTAAGTTACTTGTATTTATTTGAATTTTATTATACAAAATTGCAATAAAAAAATAAAAAAAAAACTAGAAAAAAAAATCTATTAAAATTTGGTCAAAATTTCCCCAAAAATATATATTAAAAAACAACCAAAATATGCCCTCAAAACAATATCTTGCATGAAATATCTTGGGTAGAGTGAGTGAACAACTGCTTATTGCTAGCAAATACAATTTTATATTAACATAGAAGAGAGAAATAATAGGAAAAAGAGGTTTTATAAAAGGTCAAAAATGTTTCCCTATTGATTCTGTAAAATATTGAATCAACTATAAAGATTAATTTAAATTTTTAGTCCATTTTCCAAACCAAATAAAGTCCATCACATACTGAGGTTCTAAACAATTTGGATAGGGAGGATGAAATGGCTTATGAGGACATGCAGAATGTGGTGACTGACCCAAGGCAGGGTGAATTTCCTTGTTTCAACAGTCAATTAGAACATACTGGATGCTTGTTAGCTAAGGCAGTCATGTCGACATCAAAATCTAAGTTGGAATTAACTTTGGCAGATATTAACAGGAACATCAGGAAATCAATCTTAGACAATTGCATCAGTATGCTAGGCTAGGTAGGCTGGGAAGGTTGGAGAAGGAAATTAAGTCCATGTAGCAGGTTGAAGTTGAATTACCAGGTTC
Source organism: Pinus albicaulis (assembly GCA_034641835.2). Lineage (NCBI taxonomy): Eukaryota > Viridiplantae > Streptophyta > Pinopsida > Pinales > Pinaceae > Pinus > Pinus albicaulis. The sequence continues at coordinate 44,333 of JAXQQM020073940.1, read as the reverse complement.
TAGTGCCAAAGATTCCAGTGCCAAAGATCCTGCACCCGAGGAATCTGAGGAAGATTAAGGATTACATGATTAAATGTTTTACTTTATTTTTTAGCGGCTATTACTCTTTCAGTATATGTTGTTATCTCTAGACTTATATATTAAGTACTGCCAGATATGGTACAGATTATTAAGACTTTTTATGTTTTGGTTGACATACTTTGAACTTGGATGGCCCAAATACCTGGTTTCCTGCTGGCAGGTTCAGGTCTAAATTTGTATTTTTTTTCTAGGCTCATATTAATAGAAAATGGAAGGAACTATCTAATCTTACCCCAAAAAAAAAAAATCCGATCACATACAATATTCAAAAATTTTCTTGTCCATTTTCCACAAATATGTCCATAACAGACACTAAATCCATGACAATTGATTAAAGTCCAGCACAATCCCAGGCTTATGTCAAATTTTGGTTAAGTCAACGTAACTATGGTCATGGGTCCTCAAAATCTGTTTGGATCTTAAGGCCTTATCATTTGCAATCATAGACACAGATTGCAATGAATTCAATTCATTTGCAATGCAGAAATATAATACATAGAAAGAAAAGAGCGTACAAAATAATCTCATTGTTCAAAGTGCTTTGTCTAAAGGAAAAAAAGAAAAAGGTTATATATAGCTATTAATTTTTACACCGTAAATATGTATTAAAAAATAGTAAGAATAGTTTAAAATTAAAAAAAAAAACATGCATAAAAGTAATAATAATCACAGTTTTTAAAAGAAATATTGCTTATTTACCTAAACAACCCATGTATCTAGTGAATATAGTCAGCAATAAACCTTTTCCTGAGTTTAAATTTGAAACTTATTTAGAAATAAAAATATTAGTAAAAGAAAGTTAATAGTATGTATGTATTTCTTAGCTAGTAGAAGTTGGTACAAATATTGCAATCAAGTTATCATTTGCCTTAATAACCTGGTATAGATCTGAATTCTTAAGTTCAAATACCATATTATAATTTTTATTGAACTTTTGTCTGTGTTGGAAAAATAATTTCAACCATTCTGTTAAATGAACTGACAGCAACATATCTCAAGTAAATTTTTTCTGCAAATTGGGAATTGAGTTTACAACCTAAAAAACATAGCTTAAATGAAGTTACCCATTCAAAAGAGTAAATAATTAAAAGTCAAATAAAAAATTATAAATAGTTGATAGAAATGCATACGGAAGAATTTACTGCGCTTATTTACTGTCCCCAATGTGAACTGGACGGAGTAGGAGGGATAACGATGTGACCTCATGATTCTCCTGCTCGTCTGGCTGATCTCTCAAGTGGCAAAGTGGCTACCCACTGATCTTTTTTTCTCAATACTCGCAGTTAGAGATTTATTTTGGGTAGACTAAATCGTCGCGCAGAGTATTATATAGAACGAAATTTGTTAATGACCAGGTAACGTGGGCCTCTGATATCCATTTCTGGTTTTACATAATTCATATGAATGCAACGCATCTCTAAACTAAAATAAACCTTAAATTATTGCAAGTTGTTACTCAGCCACATATACTTTGTCAAATAATTATTATTAAAATGATATACTTTGTAAAATAATTATTTAAAAAATGATTTTCTTCGGAGTTATTTGGCGACTTTTCTCTATCAAAATATTAATTGAAGTTGTCACTCGGTGCGATATACTTTGCTCGTTTTAATTATTATTAATATACTTTGTGGAATCATTATTATTAAAATGATTCTTCTTCTTTATTCCACAACTCTTCTTTATCAAGATATTAATTTAAGTTGTCACTGGGTGCGTGCAATATATTTTGTGAAATAATCATTATTAAAATGATATACTTGGTTAAATAATAATTATTAAAATGATTCTTCTCCCCAGTTATTAGGCAACTCTTAGTTATATCCCAGTTAACTATCAAAATAGTCAAACTTTCCTGCGAGTCGATCCCAGTTAATTTATGTCGGTTTAAGCTTCACATTCAAATTACATAAATTCCATAAGGAAGGATTTGAAATAAAGTATTTAAACTTTAATCAACATGGTTTTCTTAATTATAATATTTATTATTTATTAATTTAATTTTTTATTTATCATTTATTTATATAAATATATATATTAATTCAATTATAAAATATAAAATAGTTAATTTATATGAGATTTGATTTCTAAGAAGTTGTAATTTAACTTTTATTTAAAAAAAGGTGAAAGTTAATTATGGAAGATTTTTTTTTTTAAGAATCATTAAATATAATTTAATATAATTTTAATAATAACATTTTATGGTTAAATATTTTGATGAGGTGACAAAATTTAGGATAGCAGAAGTTGGGCTTTCCTTTCAGACTTACTATACACATGACATACATGAGATATGCATGGTATGGTACGCCACAGTCGGTCCATGTGAACTGAGCTAGCCATGCTCGTGTATATTTAAGCGGAGGTCCACCGGAAATGGCAATCTACGAAATTCGATGGGAATTGTTATGGTACTTTGGCGATGGAAATTCAGAGTGTGCGACTCAGAGCGATGCCATGATGGTAAGTTTTGGGGTGGGGATAAGACAACTTGCTGCTCTTTAGATGATGTCAGAGGTGGTTTCAAGATGCAAGAGGGAGTTGTCAGTCTTTCGTTCTTGTATATCTTCCAACTTTCTCTATGGCACCTTCATGATCAGGTGAGCTTTCATAACCCAACCCACTAGCAACCCTCCTTTGGTGCCTTGAATGAATTGTGGTCTATTGTTGGGTACATTCCACTTGGTGTTCGAGGCACTACATGGAAATTCAAAGGGGATTTGGGGAAATTCTTACCCCAATTGCCTATTGTTGTTTTGGGCCTATGGCGTTGGGTGGCTCGTCGGTTTAAGGGTGCGACAATGTGTTGTCTTGGATGAGCTAGCACATTCGGGCGCCTTAGCTCGAGAAGGTGTTACTTGCAGAGGTCGAACTAGTGCAGGGCAACTAGTACAAATCAGGAAGAGTGTCTGAAGGCGAAGGTCATTGGGTTTAGGGGGGAGATTTTATTTCTAATATGGATGTGTTGTGGTGTTGTTGGTGCTATGGTGGTGCTGGTGTTGTGGTGTTGTTGCTGTTGTGGTGTTACTAGTGCTGAACATGTTGCGGTTTTGTGGTGTTGCAGTGTACGGTCTTGCAATTGTGTTGTGGTAATGTTGGTGTTGCAGTGTGGTGGTGTTGCAATGTTGTTGTTGGATGTGTTGCGATGTGGTGGTGTTGTGGTTTTGTTGTTGTTGGATGTGTTGAGGTGTGGTGGTGTTGGAGTGTTGCTGGTCTTGCGACATTGAAAGCGACCAACAAGCTAGAGAGGTTTTGTGTTGTGGCATGCACATGGCACCACAATGTAGCTCATGCTTGGGTGGACGTAGTAAGGGGTTGACCGCGAAACCCAAACCTCAACGTTGATACTGGAGGTGGGAGGAGGTGGGGTGATTAGGATTTGGATCAAGGGAAAAAATTAGCTCAAAAATGAAAGTGTTCATAATTGCACCAAACCAGAAAGACAACAACTGTCCCATCATAATGAATCCAACGCAACTCGTTTCGTCAAACACTAAGTTCGGATGAAGGAGTTATGGTCTGCTAATCGTCGTTCAAAACAAACAAATTTAAAAAAAAATATTGCATAACAGGCACAGCTGATGACATGGTAGTTCAGTCAGCGTGCAGAGAATCTTATTCAATTTCTATCCAATGGGACTGTAACAAGTGTCACAATTGGATTTGCCAGTTTAGTTTGTGAAGGTAAAAATTGCTCAATGTCCTCCAAAGTTGAATGTGGGTTCATGATTTTTATGTAGAAAATTATTTTTAATATATTATCGCTGAAATATATATATATATATAATATTTTGTATAATTTTTAAAATATCATATATTATATTAATTATATTTTTATACATATTAATATTTAATATTTATTTCAAACTTTATTACATTTAAATTAAAAAAACCCAATAGTTATTCTAAACATTACAACTATTGTTTACGTGAAGGAATATTTTAATTATAAAGTTAATTTAAAACCATATGGTAGCTTATGTTTTAGACATTGGAATTTTATTATGGGTGGAATGATTTAATACAGTGGATCAAATCATAGTCCATATGCGAAAGTTCATTGAAATATTATCGCAAGATCCCAATCATATAATTTTATATGGAGCGCAAATGGTAAAGTTCGAGGATAGTTTTATATGGAGGGCAAAAACATGTATATGGGGTGAGGTGAAGGTTTGACCCCTTAACCTCTATGCAAGGTCCCAATCATATAATTTTATATGGAGTGCAAATGGTGAAGTTCGAGGATAATTTTATATGGAGGGCAAAAACATGTATATGGGGCGAGATCAAGCTTTGACCCCTTAACCTCCACCACTCCACTTTGCCTGTCTACCAATGAGCCACGACATTGTACGTTGAAAGGTAAGGCGTGGATTTGTTATTTAATGAGTAGTGTTTCCAATGGTGGAAGAGAGGAGGAGCAGACCAGCCCTCCTCCACATGACCACGCTCCATAAGACCTTGACCCTACGCCTTCCACTAATTGCGGCTTAGTGCGCACTTAGCACCAGCTAATCTACAGGTAGCATTAATTAACCATGAGATTAAGTTGGCAGAATTTTGGCAGCCACCTCCAAATCTGTCGCCACTTCTAAATTTGTTGGGGTTATCTGACAATTTTCTAGATTTAGAGGCAGAATCTAGGGAAAACTTTAATGAGGCCTATCTCGGTCAAATTTCTACCAATATCTGCTCAAGGATAGTCATTCTTAGTATATTTACATGCTATGAATCCATTGGAACAACTTGCAGAGGCGTAGGAGCTCATATATATGTGTTTTTGCTCACTTGAAGAATTTTGAAGTCGAGGGCCACCAGGGGGGAAGGTCATTCCCAGATCAGCTGAAGGCTAATTTCAGTGAATGAATAGTCAATTTTTGATGTATTTGATGCTATGAACATAATGGTATAGTTTATAGAGGCGTTGAAGCACATATGAAGGGGATTTTGTCACTTTTGAGATTAAACAAACCCATGGCCACCGGGGTTGGAGGTCAAGCCTAGAGAAGCTGGTAACCAAATCCAGTGGTTGAATAATCATTTTTGGGCTATTTGAGTGTTCTGAAGCCAATGGAATAGTTATAAAAACCATTGGATTAATACTGTTGCTTGTAATCATACATTTTACTCTTAATCCCAAGAGGACCTAGCTAGTTAAAGCAGGTCCATGGAAATGTAGCCCAGGAGGGGTGAACTCCATCATCATCCATTGTGTTATGTGATTGCTGTGAGTTATTTTACTACATTTAATTTGGTGTTTATGAGTTTTAAAAGGCTAATTAACTCATAATTTGATCATGAAAAACACATGGAACTACACACATGAACCCCTTCACAAGTGGTTAAATTGAGTCGATCCTTAAACACATTTTTAATACTGATGAGGGAGCTTTCGTAGAAATAACAAGTTTGTCCATATTCAGATCAAGTTGGTATCAGAGAAATTGTTTAGCTAATTCTTCTATAGCTATTGGTTGTTGAATTTGTGCAAGGAGAGTTTAATAGTTTGCCATGTTTATGTGTGGAGGAGAAGAAGTCAAGATTGAGAATTGAATTCTCAAATCACAACAAAGAAGATTTGTATGCATTTCATGTGTGATGACAACTTCATTAAGTGATTTTTCTAGTCAATCTTCCTTAGCTAAACTCTTTTATAAAGAGATATTGCAGAAACTTTACATTATAATTGATAGGATGCAAGAGAAGTATGAAGATAAGAGGGAGAGAATGAAACTTCAAGAGTAGTTGATTTCCATGAAGGAGGAGAAGCAAAAACTTCTTGAAAGTATGCATGAGATGGAGACTCAGCTCCATATTGCAAATGAGAACCTTGAAAAGATGCATGAGATGGAGACTCAACTCCATGATGCCAAGGAAGCCTTAACCATGTATGTACATGAAAAAGAGGTATGTAATTCAAGTTTATCTTCAATTTCCTATGAAAATGAATGTGCAGGTGATTTTGAAAGACTCACTAGAGGAATAGGGTCCAAATTATTGATAAAGATGGGCTATGAAGGTAAATGATTGGGAAAACTTATACAAGGCATAGTTGAGCCAATTTTTGTTGAGGAAAGACCTTAGTACTTGGGTCTTGGTTATGGACAACATGATGGAGAAAGCTCTAAAGCTAAGGAGGTACATGAAGGTGTTCCAAGAAGGACTTTCATTTTAGGTTCATTACCTCAAGTTTGTGAAGATTGTGCTCATGATGAATGCAAAATTTTTACACCCACTTTGCAAGAAGGTGCTCATAAGCATGCAACTAATGAGAATGGCGAACACGATGATGTTGAAATCTCTACATTCATTGAATGCATTGTTGGTATTATGAGAGAGCCACTACCTCATCAAATTCACCTCCTCAAGAAGGCGACAAAGGTGAATGTTCAAGGTATAAATCTTCTTTTAATTAAGCTGCTTTTGATTATGATAAACATGGAAAATTATCACATAAGATTTGGCGAAAATTTGCATGTTCCTTTTGTGGAAGAAAGCCAAAGAAAAAGCAAACTATGCTGAGAAGAAGATACAATTGTTTTGCACTCATTACCATAAGCAAGGTCATATTGTAGACAAGTGTTGGAATTTGTATCTAGGAAGTCATCCATGAAATTTGAAGAAGGTGGAGAAAGAGAATGGCAAGAATGGAAAAGATGATACCCTAATTGATGTGGGTGAAGATGATTCACATGATGATGTGTAGTTATGATGTGCAGTTGAAAAAAGAGCCATTGAAATGGTTTGGTAAGAAATGGTTAGATTTATTATCCAATTAAGGATTTTCATGTCTTTTGATGTTGATGCATTTTTTTCCAATGGAATTCATGTTGCATGTTTACAATAAGAAGGTGTTTGAAAGTGAAGTATGTTGACTCACTTTATTGCAACAAAATTTGTTCATTTCAACTTTTTAAGTACATGTACATATGAATGGAATTATTGTACTTATGGTTGTACTTGTGAGAGAGTTGAAGAATTGTATACATGCATGAGAGTCTGTGTGTATGAACAGTGGAATTTTGATGGTTTCATTGTGCTTGAACATGCATGAGTAATTCACATGTGTTGGTCGATTTCTTTGTTTAACATGTATGTTGTCAACTTGAGAGTGTTGATCATTTGCACATGCATGAGTGTCGATATGTGTTGGTCGATTGTGTGTGTTACATGCATGTCATATTGAATTGGAAGATTTGATTTTGTATCCAAAGATGAAAAGGAGATATTGACAAAGTGTTTCATGAGATGTGAAATTTTTTTTGTTTGGGAAAAGAATCAAATTGTTATACATGCTTATGCTTGAATTGAGAGTCAGTTGTTTGAAGAGGCATGTTTTGTCAACTTGTGTTTGGTCGATAAGTTTTTACAACAAGATGTGAGAGTACATGGCAATGTTCACATGATGTGAAATTTGTTGCTTTGAAGGAGCAAGAGAATATGTCGTCAAGTTATGTTTCTTGCATGTGTGTTTGTGACAAGATGTCAAAACGTTTGTAGCCATTGTAGACTATGTTATGTGTTGACGCCAAGAACAGAAGGGGATGGCGAATGCATTCTTCCAGATATAGAATTTGGAACCGTGAAGGTAAAAGAATGGTCATTTCCTTCTTGTTTTTACTGATGTTGGAAGCTATTTGTTGTAGTTTACTCATTGGAAAGGAGGAACATGATTCTCAGTGGGAAGGAACCAAGGAATCGATTTGGTACAACAAAAGTGTTATATCAGCAAGAAGCCAACAAGTGTTGGAATGGGTCAGCATCAAAAGGAGAACAATGGTTGATGAGCCAAGCCCTTTGCAAGGCAAGGCAAGGCATGCGAGTGACCAAGTGGTTGTCATAGCAATTTATCCAAGTATAATCAAGATGATAGAACCTGGGAAATAGAAGAGAGTTTAACTCTTATGAGATAACCAAATTTTGTGGGTCTAAAAGCATGTCAGTGGGAAGGAGTGACCAAAATTTGGATCAGGGGCAAAAAAAGCTAAAAAATAAAAGTTCTCATAATTGCACCAAACCAAAATGATAGCAACTGGCCCATCACAAGGAATCCAATGCAACTCGTTTCGTCAAAAAAAGAGTTCGGATGAAGGAGTTATGGTCTGTTGATCGTCGTTTAGAACATGCGAATTTTTAAAAAATTATTGCAGAACAGGTACAGCTGATGACATAGCAATCGAGTCAGCATGCAGAGAATATTATTCAGTTTCTATCCAATGAGATTGTGACAAGTGTCACAATTGGATTCACCAATTTGGTTTGTGAAGGTAAACATCACCCAACGTCCTCCAAGATTGAATTCCAAGATTGAATGCGAGTTCATGATTTTTATGTGGGAAATTATTTTCAATGTATTAATGTTGAAATTAATATATTATAGATATATCTATATTTTTAATATTTTATATGATATTTAAAATATAATATAAAATATTAATTATATTTTAATATAATTAATATTTAATATTAATTTCAAACTTTATTACATTTTAAATTCTACATTTAAATTTAAAAAACCCAAAAGTGTGGTATTATTCAAGACATTACAACTATGGTTTACATGGAGGCATATTTCAATTACAAAGGTTTATTTAAAAGCATATGGTGGCTTATGCTTTAAACATTGAAATTTTATTATGGGTGGAGCGATTTAATATGGTGTATCAAACCATAGTCCATATGCGAATTTATAAAGTTCGTTGAAATAATTTTGCAAAGTTCTAATCATATAATTTTATATGGAGCGCAAATGGTAAAGTTCTTGGATAATTTTATATGGAGTGCAAAAAAAGGTCGGGGTTCGACCCCTTGACCTCCCCCACTCCACTCCACCCGTCACCAACAAGCCACAACAATGTACATTAATAGATAAAGCACGGATTTGTTATTTAATGAGTAGTGTTTCCCAATGGCGAAGGAGAGGAGGAGCAAGCCAATCCTCCTCTAGATGACCGCGCACCATAAGACCTTGACTCATTAAGGTCTTCGACTAATTGCGGCTTAGTGTGCACTTAGCACCAGCTCATATGAAATTAGCATTAATTAACCATGGGAATAAGTTGGCGGAATTCCGGCAGCCACCTCCAAATCTGAGGCCACTTCCAAATGTGTCGAGGTTATCTAGCAGTTTTCTAGATTTAGAGGCAGAATCTAGGGAAAACTTAAATGGGGCCTATATTGGTCAATTTTCGACCAATGTTTGCTCAAGGATAGTCATTCTTTGCATATGGGCATACTCTAAATCCATTGGAACAGCTTGCAGAGGCAGAGGAGCTCATATACATGTGTTTTTGGTCACTTGAAAATTTTTCAAGCCGAGGGTCATCAGGAGGGAAGGCCATGCCCAAATCAGCTAAAGGCCAATTTCAGTGAATGAATAGTCAATTTTTTATGTATTTGATGCTTTGAACACAATGGTATAGTTTATAGAGGCATTGGAGCACATCTGAAGGTGCTTTTGTCACTTTGGAGATTAAACAAGCACATGGCCATCGAGGTTGGAGGTTAAGCCTAGAGAAGCCGGTAACCAAATTCAGTGCCTGAATAGTCATTCTTGGGGTATTTGAGTGTTCTGAAGCCAATGGAACATTCAGAAAAACCATTGGAGTAATACTGGTGCTTGTAATCATACAATTTACTCTTAATCCCAAGAAGGTTTAGCTAGTTAAAGCAGGTTCATGGAGATGTAGCTGAGGAGGGGTGAACTCCATCATTATCCATTGTGTTATGTGATTGCTATGAGTTATTTTACTACATTTCATTTGTTGTTTATGAGTTTTAAAAAACTAATTAACTCATAATTTGATCATAAAAAACACATGAAACTACACACATGAACCCCTTCACAAGTGGTTAAATTGAACTGATCCTTAAACACATTTTTAATACTAATGAGGGAGCTTGCATAAAAATAACAAGTTTTCCCATATTCAGATCATGGGGTCAATCTCAAAGGAAATCGAGAGCTTGCGGGGACTTGCTGTGAACGTAAGCCATCGCTGAGGAAGAGGACCAATCCCTCTTGTGCTACAAAAGGCCAATCACACCAGTCTTTGAAAATGCAGTTGGAAGCCTATGAGTAAATTCATGGATAGGAGCATGAGTCGGCCATGGCAACTTTGGCTCAATTCCAGTATTTCTAGTGTCAGCTTCGGAAGCAGGTGGTGGTGGCGTGGCGCAGGCATAGGCACATTTTGGACACGTTGGAGCAGTTGGAGGCTTAGGTAGCTCATCTAGAGAAACATGCCAGTTGCTCGTTTTGCCCCCTCCTCTACCTAGGGTGGATCTAGACACCCCAACTTCTATAAACTCTAATGATTGAGTATGTTCTTTGGTATTATGTTCATTTTGTCAGTGTTCTGGCATATCTTGCACTTACGGTTATGGTTGGTTAACTTATGTCTTTTTTGTACTATTTGTTTTGGACTGATAGCAATGGTCAACAAACTCAGTCGAGGTGAGACGAAAAAACCTTTTAGCAATAAATTTGTAAATATAATTTTCTTTTACAACTAATAAAATGTTAAAACTTACAAAAAAAAAATGTAGTTTACAGTTAAATAATTGTTTTTAATCTAACATTAAAACTCAAATTAACTAAAAGAAATATATATATATATATATATATATATATATAATACCAATAATTTATATATAATATTTATTATTTATTAATTTAAAATTTTCAAAATAAAAAATAAAATAAATATTTTTTATATAAATGTGTATATTGATTAGATTTATAAAATATAAATTAATTAATTTATATGAAATTTAATTTTTTATGAAGTTTTAATTCAATTTTTATTTAAAAAATAAAAGTCAATATAAAACCTTTTATAAAAACATTCAAATTTAATATGATCTTCATAATAATATTTTGTAATACAACATTGAAACTCATGTTACCTTAAGTTCATTTGAAAAAATAAAAATAAATAATATTCAAGAAAAATTTACCAAACAAATTAATGAGTTATATACCTTTATTATTTATGGAGTTATATACCTTTATTGCTTATGGATTTATTATCATTTACAATTTATGGATTTATTAGTTCAAACAGATTTATGTGCTTTTTCATATATAATTTAATATTATATACTTATTTATTATTATTATTATTATTAAATGTTAAGATTTATTTATTTTTTTAATTTCTAGGAATTGACATGCATACTTATTTAAGAACCTTAAGTGTCATAAATTTATTTATCTTTAAATAAACCTTGGAAGAAGGTAAGTTCAAGCCAAGTCACGGAAGCCAATAGAGACAGCCGGGAGAAGTGATGCGGCACCATCTTTTTATGAGATAACATCAATAGAAAAAAGCGTGCAAACCGACAGACCGCGAGCTGTAGTTTCTGTGTAGTGGATGCGAAACATCATGGACGATAGAGGTAGGTAAGTGCCAATTGTGCACAACAACCGGTATTCAACAATTGGGAGGTATTTTACAGCGCAAGGTTTCGTATGCGTCATTAAAAATCATTCAATTCAATTTAATTTAATCCTTTCAAAACTCTTACAAATGCACATCAGGAATGCATTCTACTTAGATAAGTACATAAGATTGTTAAATGGTAATAATCTTAACCGCCCATGTATATTTGAACTCACATTCTTAAATTTCTAAAAAGAAATATACAATAACAATTAATACAAAAAAATATAGTGGTGTGTGGTTTGATGGAAAGTTTCTTTGGGTGAAACTCAAGAGACTGCAGTTCAAATCTCATTGAGTATGTGGCTTGCCATGATCTTGGCTCAAGGAGTAGGCTTCCCCTTTCCCGAGGGGTCTCGGCTCTTGCCAGAATCATAAGATCTGGTATATCTGACTTGCAGGTTGTTGGATATATCCTGGTGTTATATTGGCGACCATGAGGATTGATCCTGGGTCTCCACTAGATTACTCTAAAGAATTACCGATTCACCATGTGTAAAAAAAAAAAATGATTAATAAAAAATAATTAAAATACTCTAAAAAATATTTGAAAATTACAATTTTATTTTATTAATTAATTAACTTTACAGTGAAATTATACAAGTGAATATGAAAATAATAAAATCAAATTGGAAATATAAGAAAATAATAAAATCAAATTGAGAATAGAGGGTAGCTTGAGATTAACTCATTTACCTAATTAAATTAATAGAAAACTACAATAATGGTTGAATAAAAAACTAATAAAGGCGTCACCCATAAATCCAATATCCATACCGCCAAAAGATGCACAGGTAAGTAAGAATGGAGGGGAATGAATGACCGTGTTTGGTTTATGTTTGCTCCTTCCTATCAATGATTTTCCCTCGATCATTTCACTTATCTAAACATCTCCAATGGTGTTGTGCCACCACTTTTGTCTCATACCATACCTTAAAGTGTAGGTCTATGATCAGTGAAACAATCCACTGGAGTGGTGGATATCATGTTATTCTGAGAATATAGAACTTGGTTCTGTGATTGGAACCTTACTGGGTGTATGAAGTGCTATCAATATGCGAAATAGCTTATTTCCAAATTAATCTGTATTCATTTTAATTTCATGTTCATTAAATTTATATGAAATATATTTCAATTTCAAAATTGTGAATGATTCTTTAAATTGATTAATAGATGAAAAAATAGAATATTTGAAATTTGAATCATTATTCTAAATTCTATATTTAGAATTAAATAAGGCTCAAGATTTAGAGTTTTTTTAATTACAAATTTTGGGTGCATATAAGTAAATTTTTAGTTAAAATGAATATTTTTTTATCATCGTTTAATTGAATGTAATTTAATTTATTGAGTTACTTGTATTTATTTGAATTTTACTATACAAACTTGCTATTAAAAAAAACCAAAGCTAGCCAAAAAAAAAAAAAATACTATTAAAATTTGGTCAAAATTTCCCCAAAAATATATATTAAAAAACAAACAAAGTATGCACTCAAAACAATATTGTTGCATCAACTATCTTAGATAGAGTGACTGAACAACAAGGTATTGCTAGCAAGTACAATTCTATATTAACATAAAAAAGAGAAATACTATGAAAAAGAGGTTCCATAAAAGGTCCAAAGTGTTTCCCTATTGATTCTGTAAAATATTGAATCAAATATAAAGGGTAATTCAAAATTTTAGTCCATTTTCCACAAAATAATTGAATTCAAAACCAAATTGATGTCCATCACATATAATAAACCCATGTCGATTGATTAAGATCCATCAAAATCCTGAGGCTTATGTCAAATTTTGGCTAAGTCAACCTAATTGTGGTAATGGGCCCTTAAAATACAATACATAGAAAGAACAGAGCATACAAAATGATCTCATGGTTCAAAGTGTTATGTATATAAAACTTAAGGAAGGAAAAAAGGAAAAAAGTTATACATGCATATTAATTTTCACACAGTAACTATGCATTAAAAAATAGTAAGAATAGCTTAAAATTAGACAACCCATATATCTAGTGAATATAGTCAACAATGAGCATGCATAGGCCCTTTCCAGAGTTTAAATTTTAAACTTATTTAGAAATAAGAATATTAGCAAAAGGAAGCTACCAGTATGTATGTACTTCATAGCTCGTATAAGTTGGCACAACGAAAATTTATAATTTTTTGGCATCGAGTCATCATTTGCCTTAATCGCCTGGTGTAGATTTGATTCCATATGTTCAAATACCATATAATGGTTTTTGAATTCTTTCCCTGCAACATAACGTTTTTTATTTCAACAATATCAGGATGTCACAACAATCTCAAAAGCTTAATTTCAAGTAAAACATAGGTTGCATCATAAATAAGTTCAAAGATGTCATTTGTTTTCTTGATTGCAAATTTCTCACCAATGTGAGTATCGATTGCAGAGCATACAACACCATAGCTTCCTTTTCCTATAACCTTCTGAATCTTGTAGCAACTTGCTTCACCATATTCTGTGAAAAGCTCAACCTCTGTAGGGGTGTACATCAAGTAAATTGCATCACAATCATATTTTAAACCTTACATCATCTTCACCAAATGTGATCTGTGATATAAATAAATATTTAAGTAAGAAGCAAATAATAAGATCTAACAACAAGAAAATTATTAAGCAAAAAAAATAACAATTATGTTCTTGGCCTGAAATTTCCATGACCGAATTTTGTCTCAGATGAATGCAAGCTAACAACATTCCCTCAAAACATGAAAACATTATCGAAATTAAACTATTGTGAGTAGTGACACTACCAAAACATTTACAAAAGTAGGAACATTAGGTTTGAACAAGCCTATGTGATTTCACAGCTCTATTCTATTTCATTATTGGGAAACTAGAAAATAAATTATTTTCAAACTAAACATCGAGAAAAACATTATGAGTACCACACATGACTTAATGCATATGACCTCATTTAAAAAAGATATGTCTATAACTAAAAATTTGAACTGGGGACTCAACCAAACTTCAAAGTATTACCCAATGTCTATAACTAAAAATTTGAACGGAGGACTCAACCAAACTTCAAAGTATTACCCAAATGGATTTATCTCCATGAGAAAGTAGGATGTTTAATTAAAATTTAAAAAACAAAATGAAATAGAAAGGTTTGCCATCCTTTGTTTAAATATAGTATCAAACCAAAAAAGTGGTATCGATTTAAGCCTATAAGAAACTAAACATGAAAAATATGGGATGATGGAACTATCCTTGCCTCAGAATTGCATAAAGCATAACTCCCTAACATTTGGGTGAAAATTCGGTTTTCTTGGCAGAGGCATTTGAAGCATAATTGGAGGAAAACAATATTTTTCCTAATATTTTCAAGGCGAACACATGTGTTGACAGTCAATGAAAATGTCCAATGCAATAGTAATATTTGTAAACTAAATGTAAAATCAACAAAAATGACCACAATAAGCCTAGATTATTTAGGTCATTGCTTCTCCGTAAATCCACATATCTATATAGTATGTTATAACACTCAAATCTTTGTGATGAAATTCATGGTTTAAATGACATAATTGAT
The DNA here is from genome assembly GCA_034641835.2 of Pinus albicaulis. NCBI lineage: Eukaryota > Viridiplantae > Streptophyta > Pinopsida > Pinales > Pinaceae > Pinus > Pinus albicaulis. The sequence continues at coordinate 29,246 of JAXQQM020073940.1, read as the reverse complement.
GAAGAGATTTGAAGAATAAATGCATGTTTTTCCTTGTATAGTTTGAATAGGTGCAAACAAGGAAATGCGAACCTTCACAATGTGGCATATTATTTAGCTCAAGAAATGGAAGGGAGTCTAAACCATGATATTCTAAAACCGTTAGAGTTTTTTTTTTGTAAATTTAGCAGTGCCCTTATATTTTCTATTTTCTAGGAATATTCCACAAAATATTCTGCAGAATATTCTGTGCAGGCCAATCAAAGGGTGCCACGTGGCCTGCTCAGAGGCTACCACGTGGCCCCAGGACTTCAAACAAATGCGCGTTCAATTTTTTTTTGGCATTCACCGGATTTGAACCCCGACCTCTTGGCAAACAGTGCCCCGCCTTACCATCTCACCACACTGTTGGTTCTTAATAGGTATGGGGTGGCGGTGTTATTTGGATATTGAAATGTGTTTGGGCGGAGAGTTAAAGGGGGCTAGCCCCCTCACCATACGACCCAGTTCAAGAACCATGGCCCATGCAACAACCTGCGGCGGATTAAACGGTTAACCAACCGTTATATGAGGCGTTCACATGATTTAAATGTGGAGGTTCGTTAAACATTATTGCTACAATTCCGAAACTGTCGGCCTAACCTCCCCATGTGGCCACGTCCACCCCTCACAGTTAATGCTACCCTAACCGGGTGGAGATTTTGGTGGAGTCTGTCCAAATATAGCATCGATCCCTAAAATGGTGGAGCTATCTGCAGTTCCACCACAATTGGTGGAGGTTTTCTAGCCCTAATTGGGCAAAAGTTGTTTTTCTCATAACTTTGGCTAGGAGAGTCCTTTTGGAGAGAATTGTTTTTTGATTTTGGGTAATTTGAGCATTCCAGAGCCAATGGTGCATGTTGCAGAGGCAACAGAGATCATCTTCAGGTACTTTTTCAGCAGAGAAGCTTGGAGAGCCATAAGGGCCTAGGGAGTGTTGGAGCTATATTGGGCTATGGTTAACCTTTGGAGGTGAAACAAAAGCCTATATTTACTGTTTTCAGTGTTCTGAACTTATTTCTACAGCTATTTTTTCTTGTTTAGGCTTTCTTCACACTGTATAACTAATTTTGAGCATAATAAGAACAAGGACATGCCCATTTGGGGGCCTTGGTCCCGACAGATGTAGCCAAGGAGGGGTGAACTGCCTTATCATATGCTGTGTTATATTCTGTGATTTATTTGTTGTGTTTTATCAGAGTTAAAGATGTTAAACAGTAAAAAGAAATAAGCCTCCTACACAAAAAAAGACTCATAAATTCACCAAAAGAATTTTGTTCCAATTGCAAAACATATTAAACAGTTTGTACACATAAGTTTATGGATAATGAATACCTTGCACCAGCAAACAAGTAGTTTCATTTCTAGATCATTAGTGTTTACTTCTATTATTTATTTAGGCAGAGTCTGTAAAGGGCCAGTAAGCTTCAGGATCTCATCCTTTCTTTAAAGGTGACATATCCTGTAAATGCCCCTACAATCCATCTTTGTATTAGAAATAAGAAGTTCTCACATTTTAGATCAGATTGGTATCAGAGCAAAGGTTTGAGCTCAAGTTTTGAATTGTGTGCAAAGAAACATTTTAGTGTTTTGCAAGTTTGATGCTTACTAGGCTTAAACTTCAAAGAGGGGAAGGACAATTGGTTAGAGAAAAAGACAATCCTCAACCAAGGAGGGACAGGGTGCCACTATCTCCACCTTCTATCTCACCCTCAATAGCCTTAGAAGCAGCTACAAACATGTCTTCAAAAGAGGAAGAAGCTCATGAAGAAATGGATCTCAAGGAAGAATAAAGGGTATTTCGGAAAGCTTTCTTGGATATTACTGAAATGGTAAGGATCCTCTATCAAGAAAGAAATGATAGGATTGCTAGAGAAGGATCTAGAAACCAAAGAAGGAGAGGATTCCTCAGGAGGAAAGAAGGACAATAAAAAATCAAATAAAGGGAATGGAGGAAATGGTGATCCACCATCTCCATCGTCATCCTCTTCCTCAACATCGTCTTCTTCAACTTCGGAAAATTAGTCACATAAGTAAAAAACAACTGGTAAAAATCCTTTGTTAAAGCTTGATGTCAATTTTGAATTGCCAATGTTTAATGGTGATGTTAATGCAGAGAAATTAGATAATTGGATCAGACAACTGGAAGTCTATTTAAGGATTCAAAATCTGCATGATGATGACACCAAAATACAACTAGCCTCACTAAGGATGGATGGAGCAGCATTGGTTTGGTGGGAAGCCAAAACCAGGGATGAAATCAAGAAACATGGTAAGATTTCTTTATCATGGACTGAGTTTATTACTGCAATCAAGAAACAATTTTATCCTCTTTCTCACCTTCAAAAGGCTATAATGAACTGGAAAAACTTTAGACAGCTTAAGGGACAGAATGTGCAAGACTATACCCAGGAATTTAGGAGAAGAGCACTCTTACTTGGGGTAGATTTACAAAGCCAAGACACCTTGTTAAAGTACATAGGTGGTTTGCACAGTTACCTTAAACACACTATCATGATGTTCAATCCTACTAGCTTAGATGAAGTCTGTGTACAAGCTACATATTTAGAGGCTAGAGGAAAGAATACTTTTGATGAGGGTAGAAACAAGTCTTTTAAAGGAAAGAACAAAGAGAAAACCTTTAAGGGAAAAGGTAAAAATAATGCATCTATCAAACAAGAGGGTGAAAAGGTCATTTGTAAACATTTTTCAAAAGAGGGCCATGAAGAGAAAAACTGTTGGAAATTACATCCTAAAAAAAGACCCCAGTTTAACAAAAACAAGGGAAAGAAGAAAACTGCAGCTACAAAAACTACACCACAAGATTTATTTGAGGATTCAGGTGACGAAACCAAAATTGCAGCCATGGGTTTGAAAAGTATGAAGGGAAAAGAAATAGAAACTAATGCAAGTACTAGTTCTTCAAACTATTATGTACAAGCTCCTAATGAGGAAGAAAGAATTGAATTGTTCCATGTGAGGGTAGTCTCAAAACATACGAAAATTGACACACTGTTTGACAGTGGGTCACAAGCAAATCTCATATAAGAAGACTCGGTCAAACAGCTAAAACTTGAGACCATTACACATCCAAAGCCTTATCCACTTGGGTGGATATATGCAAGGATGCAAACTTACAAGTCTCAAGAAAGTGCATATTGCACTTTGTAATAACTGCACACTTTATTGATACAGTTGAACTTGATGTGGTGCCGCTTGATATATCAGGAATTGTTTTGGGAAGTCCTTACTTATTTGACAGGAAAGTGATATTCCATTGCCATGAAAATAAATATCATCTTTTCAAAGATGGCAAGGAGTATATTTTCATAGCTCATCGCAAGAAGACAAATATAGCGATGGTAAATGCGAGACAGGTAAAAAGGCTAGTTAATTCAAGCAAGAGTTTTGTACTTCTTATGATCAAGCCAAAGGTTGATGTGAATCATGAGTCATTTAAAAATTGTGATCCCAAGCTTAAATCAAATTTATATGATGTAGTTGATGCACATCATGAGATCTTTCAGGAACCAGTAGGTTTGCCTCCTAAAAGGGAAATTCAGTATGAAATCCATTTACATCCAGATTGTCCACTTCCTAACATAGGAATTTATCGCATGTCTATCATGGAGAATGTTGAAATAAGCAAATTAAAGAGTTTTTGGACAAGGGTTTCATAAGACCAAGCACTTCGCCATGTGGGTCACCGATAGTGTTGATTCCAAAGAAAGATGGAACTTGGCGTATGTGTCTGGACTTAAGGGCTTTGAACAAGATAACGGTAAAGAATCGTTACCCACTTCCAAGGATAGGTGATTTGTTAGATCAGCTGAAAGATGCTAAATATTTCGCTACGTTAGACTTACGTAGTGGTTATCATCAAGTTAGAATTGCAGAAAGTGACATTTGGAAGACAAATTTTAAAACCAAACAAGGACTCTTTGAGTGGCTTGTTATGCCGTTTGGTTTATGCAATGCAGCTGCAACTTTCATGCGGGTAATGGATGATGTCTTACATCCTTTTCTTGATGATTTCGTTATTGTATACTTAGATGACATCTTAATTTTCAACAAGACTAGAGAAGAGCATGTCATGCATGTGAAGAAAGTACTTGATGTTTTGAAGAAAAATCAGCTATTTCTTAAAATGTCAAAGTGTGAATTTGGAAAGACTTCTTTGGTTTATTTGGGACACATAGTAGGAGGAGGCACTTTGAGAATTGATCCTTCCAAAGTATAAGCCATTTTGAATTGGCCTACTCCCAAATCCATTACATGGGTAAGAAGTTTTTTGGGTGCAGCTCAATATTGGAGGAAGTTTATTTCTAACTTCTCTGCCATAGCAGCTCCTATGCATGCAGTGACTAGTGTGAAGCATGATTTCCAATGGGGAGGCAAGAAAAAAAAAGCTTTTGAGTCTTTGAAAGAGAAGATAAGTTCAGCTCTGGTCCTTGCATTATCGGACTCGAGACAACCATTCGAGATTCAGACAGATGCTAGTGATTACGCCATGGGTGCAGTTCTCTTACAACATGGTAAGCCTATCGCATTTCATTCTAAGACATTTAATGGTGCTTTTGTGAATTATCCTACATATGATAAGGAGTTGTATGCGTTGGTACAAAGTGTCGAAAAATGGAAACACTATTTGATGGGCAAAGAAATAGTTGTTCATACCGACCATTGGCCTTTACAGTACTTGCAGTTGCAAAGTAAATTGCAGCAGTCATGACATTTCAGATGGATGGGCTTCTTACAACAATTTCACTTGGTAATAAGGTACAAGAAAGGTATTCTCAATAAATTTGTTGATATTCTTTCAAGGCCTATTATTAGTGCTACTACTTTACTTAAGAATGATTCTATTGTACACGAGAGCTACATAGAACAATATGCATCAGATGTTGATTTTAAGGATGTATATGCTAACTTGAGTGAAGGGAATCATGTTGAGGAGGATGATTATCATTTGCATAATAATTTTCTGTTTCATATGGGAAATTTATGTATACCACAGGGGGAGAGACTAAGCATGATGAGAGAGGCTCATTCTTCTCTCATAGTTGGACATTTTGGGGTAAGAAAAACGGTGGCACATTTACAGAGGTATTGTTTTTGGCCTCACATGGTAGATAATGTTGCACTTTTCATTATAGGTTGTTCATTATGTGCTACAAGCAAGCCTAGCAATAGGAAAATTGGTTTATACACGCCATTTCCGGTACCTTCTAGACCATGGGAAAGTGTTTCTATGGATTTTGTTGGAGGGCTACCATTATCTAGAAAGTAGCATGCTTATCTTTATGTAGTAGTTGATCATTTCAGCAAGATGTGTATTCTTATGCCATGCAAGAAAACTATAACTACTGAACAAAATACTGATTTATATTTTCAACATGTATGGGTTCATTATGTCTTTCCTACTTCTATTGTTAGTGACAGGGATTCCAGATTTGTTGGGAATTTTTGGTCCAATCTATGGAAGATGATGGACACTAAGTTGAAGAAGAGTACTGCTTTTCATCCGTAAATAGATGGTCAAATAGAGGTAGTGAACAGAACCATTGTACATCTTTTGAGAGATTATTGAAGCAAGCATCCCAAGCTTTGTATTACATTCAACATGCTTACAACCGGGCCAAGCACTCTTCTAAAAATACTTCACCTTTTGAAGCTTGTTTTGGGTATTTGCCTAAGTCACCATTAGATTTCATTCTTGAAAAGGATGCTGCCATAGATGGGCATAGTGACATTGACAAAGCTCGCATGTTCATTGAAATAATTCAGCTTATATGTCAGCAAGTTCAAGAACAACTTGAAAAAAGTCAGGGCAAGTACAAGGAGAGACATGATAAACATAGAGTTGATCATAAGCTTCAAGAAGGAGATGAGGTATGGTTGCATATTAGTAAGGAAAGAATGCAAGGACAAGGTAAAAAGCTGAAGCCTATTCGTTATGGTCCATTCAATATCGTTAAGAAAGTTTGAAATAATGTTTTTCAACTAGATTTGCATTCATACATGCAAATGTATTCCATTGTTAATGTGTAAAATTTACGTTTGTATGAACCTCCTTTAATTGTTGATTATGAAAGTGACATTCAGCTGCCATCCATGGAGGATTTCTCACCGGAATTTTTGGATGAGTTGAAAGAGGATACTATCCTTGACAGAAGGACACACGCTTCAAGGAGGGGAAATGTTGATTATGTTCGGGTTGGTCTTAAAGGTAGCAAAATGAGTAAGGAAAAGTGGATGGAGGTGGAAAAGGTGAGGGAGTTGTACCCTCATCTTCTTAACAGGTAATTGAAGGCTTTTGGGGTCCAAAAGCTTCCCAATGGGGAGGTGTGATCAGGTGATCATGTCATAAGTTGTAAAAATGCTCAAAATTTTATTTGCTCAGGCTTGGTTGAAACTAGAATGACAGGAAAGGTCTCGTCAAAATGATCCTGTAGCTGCGAACGACATTGTATGTAGAAGATATTCAAGTTTGAAGTTTCTCAATTTCAGGGAAAAGCCCAAGTTGACTCAGTTTGACTTTGAATAAAAAAATTATTAAAAAAGGAATATTCCATAAAATATTTTGGGAATATTCCACAGAATATTCTGCAAAATATTTTGTGCGGGCCAATCAAAGGGCGCCACGTGGCCTTCTCAGAGGCCGCAATGTGGCCCCAGGACTTCAAACAAATGCGCATTCAATTTTTTTTTGGCATTCACCGGATTCGAACCCCGACCTCTTGGAAAACAACACCCCGACTTACCGTATCACCACACCATTGGTTCTTAATAGGTATGGGGTGGTGGTGTTATTTGAATATTGAAATGTGTTTGGGTGGAGAGTTAAAGGGGGCTAGCCCCCTCACCATACAACCCAGTTCAAGAACCATCGCCCATGTAACAACCCGCAGCGGATTAAACGGTTAACCAACCGTATATGAGGCATTCACATGATTTAAATGCGGAGGTTCGTTAAACATTATTGCTACAGTTCCGAAACCATCGGCCTAACCTCCCCACATGGCCATGTCCACCCCTCACAGTTGATGCTACCCTAACCACTTGGAGATTTTGGCGGAGTCCATCTAGATATAGCACTGATCCCTAAAATGGTGGAGCTATCTGCAGTTCCACCACAATTGGTGGAGGTTTTCTAGCCCTAATTGGGAAAAAGTTTTTTTGCTCATAACTTTGGCTAGGAGTGTCCTTTTGGAGAGATTTTGTTTTTGATTTTGGGTAATTTGAGCATTCCAGAGCCAATGTTGCAGGTTGCAGAGGCAACAGAGATTATCTTCAGGCACGTTTCCAGCAGAGAAGCTTGGGGAGCCATTAGGGCCTAAGGAGTGTTGGAGCTGTATTGGGCTATGGTTAACCTTTGGAGGTGAAACAAAAGCCTATATTTATTGTTTTCAGTGATCTGAACTCATTTCTACATCTAGTTTTTCCTGTTTAGGCTTTCTTCACACTATATAACTAATTTTGAGCATAATAAGAAAAATGACATGCCCATTTGGGGGCCTTGGACCCGGAAGATGTAGCCCAGGAGGGGTGAACTTCCTTATCATATGCTGTGTTATATTATGTGATTTATTTGCTGTGTTTTATCAGAGTTAAAGATGTTAAAAAGTAAAAAGAAATAAGCATCCTACGCACAAAAAGACTCATAAATTCACCAAAAGCATTTTGTTCCAATTGCAAAACCTATTAAATAGTTTGTACACATAATTTTATGGATAATGAATACCTTGCACTAGCAAACAAGTAGTTTTATTTCTAGATCATTAGTGTTTACTTCTATTATTTCTTTAGGCAGAGTTTGTAAAGGGCCAGCGAGCTTTGAGATCTCATCCTTTCTTTAAAGGTGACATATCCTGTAAATGCCCCTACAGTCCATCTCTATATTAGAAATAAGTTCTCACATTTCAGATCAACAAACACCTGATTATTCTGTTGCAATTCCTTGGACAGTGACTGGGAAACACCTATATTTAATTTAAAGAGGCCTGTATATGGAAAGAAAAAGTCAATAACTATTTGCATGCAACAGTAAATAGGTCCCACAGTTGTTGTCATTACCAAGTAATAGAAAACATTGTTATTCCTGCTGAGGGTGGTAGAATTATAGAAATTAAACTTAGGTAGAGAGAGGGCAGAATTCAGACGATGCAAATCCCAGACCCAGAACCCATGAGGACGGGGGTGCGGTCTAGTAGAACAGAGGCTTCTATAACCCACCCAACTAATTCTAAGACCTGAGTCAGAGATGTTGAATATATGGTGAGACCTTAAAATAGAGACATGATCCCACAGACCATGCAAAGAGCCTGTATCTTGACCGAAGAAATTAGGGTGAACGAAACCATAGAAAGAAACACCGTAATGCTATTAATAGAGTGGTCCTGCATGTCCATGCATGCTATCTCATAGGCTTGAGATGTAGAACCTGCATTCCTTCATTACAAACCCCCATTGGGGCATAGTCAAAGTAGAAGCCAGCATGACAGGGAGTTCAAAACCAGGGATTAACAGCAGGGGCTGGGAAGACAAGAATCACTAAAACATAAAACAATTAACTTAAGCAGAGGGATATAAGAACGAAAACCCACAAATACCATTCATTTAGGGCCATGCAAGAAAAGAAACCAGAATATAAACTATAACAATAACTATAATTCAACAAACACCCGCAGTGATGAGCAACATGCAAACCCATTAAGTGACGATATCCTCCATAAAAAAATAAGAGAGTGAACAGGAGCATACAAATTGAGAAACGGATATATGTCAACCCTAAAAATTACTATGTTACCAACCAGACGACTGACCTCTATTTTCATTTTAAGAAGATACATCACGTACTAGGTAACTAGCAGAAGTCGCAAACCTTTAGCCTGCGTCCACTCTGCTCCTCCTTCTTCCGAATTTCACCTCAGAACAATGCTCCCCTTCCGTTCTGTAGCTTGCATTAACCCCTTCTGATGTCAACGCTGTTTCCTAAGCCGCTCTGATAGTGTTAGTTGGCTTCCAGCGATGTCGTCGACAACCATAATGAACCAGTGTGTGAATTTACCGCCTACCCGCCATCTGCCAACCTTAAGCTTAAGTGACCGTGTGGTGCACGTCGTCGTGTGACACCACACGTCTCCCATCAGCCTCTGCGTGGCACCCCGATCAGGGGTCTCAAGAACTCTTCTTATATCTGTCTATGATGATTTGTAGAGGATGTAGCTCATTGTCCCATGCCCTGTTAGATTGATTAATGTCAAGCTCGCGACCCTTGTTGTTACACCCCCAATTAGCTAGGTAGTCTGCTGCCTCATTCCCAGCTCTATGAACATGCGATGAGATGAGGTACCCAATATACTGAATAATTAAAATAATTTCATGGATAAGCCATGCGGTCCTCCAGCTTTGACTTATTTTTTCCTATGGAGTCCCCTATTGCAGCTTCTGCAATATCCCTATTACCATAGCCGAGTCCCCTTCAACAATGATTATGTGGTAGTTTTCCCTGGCTATTATTATAAACCCTTGTTTGACTGCCATTAATTCAACTTCATTATTAGTGGAAAACCCTAATTCCATTGCATAGATTCTACATACTGAGCCTTGGGAGTTTCGGAAAATTCCTCCTACTCCTGCCTGTCCTGGGTTGCCCTTAGAGGCCCCATCATAATTTAGTTTCAAAAACCCAGGTTGAGGCATATGAAACTTGTCCAGAGGGTTTTACCTAGGTGGTTTTCTTTTCCATAAAGTTCGAGCCAACATTTGGGGTTTTAGGTTTAGCATGGCAAGGATGCAAGCTTCGTTTCCATTTGTTGTCCAGTCTTCCTCATTCCGTTTTTCAACTAAGATGGTCTCACAGATATTTTCTAGGGTTACCTTCCAGATTTGGTCTTTCTATGAAGTCTCGTCCCTGAAGATTCTGCAGTTCCTTTCTTTCCAGATGGCCCAAAGAAGAAACCCCATCGATATCCTCCAAGATCTATTGAGGATTGTGTTGGGGTTCCCATGTTTTGGCCAGATTGGAAAGACCAAAAGATGAGACAACATCAGAACCACTTTTGGGCCCTAGGATCTAGCCCTCCTGGACCCGGAGAGGGATCTCTCCAAAAAGAGCAAAGAATGATATGTCTTTGAAGCTCAAATGAGATATTAGGCTAGTTATGAAGCACAAAGGGGGTTTTAAATGGTTTGGTTGGAGGGTTGCTGGGTTGGTTAGGAGATCATGGACTGGGAAAGTAATGGGAGAAAAGGAACAAAGTAGCAGGATGTTTTAGCAGAGATGATAGGCCAAGACAGTGCCATCCATTGGGCTATGGAGTCATGAAAGGAAATTACTTGCATCCACTAGCCAAGGCTTCCAAAGGGAAAGTCATCTAATACTAAAGGATCTTTTAGATTAGATGGTGGGATGGAACATTAAGGACTGAAAGTGAAAGAAGGAAAACAACCAAATTTCTGTCTATAGATCAGGCCAGAGGTCATTTAACTCCAGACCTGCTTGGACATACTCAAAGGTAGCTCTCAAAGAGGGACAAAGGGGCTGCTTATAGATCGGACCAGAGGTCATTTAACTCCAGGTCTGCTTTAGCAACTCCAAGGGGAAAACAGAGTAAGATTAACAAAGGGATCTTAGAAAGGTAAGCTGGTCGTGCAAGGATCCTAGTAGACAGGGCTAGCACTCATCCCCAGTGTTCCCAAACCTTCCAGCTTAAACCCAGCAAAAACATCTAAGAATTGATTCAACCAATTCATACATCAGCCAGCAGGCAATAACATCCACTGCGCTGGTTAAATCAACTGAAACCAACTCTTAGATAGCACATAAAGCAGAAAACATAAAGGTAGGGAGAGCAGATAGCATAGGGCACCTAACAAGGGTGAATCCTATACCATTATTCTGATGCCTACCGGAAGAACATGAAACAACATGTAAATGAAATAAAAAGAGTTAAGAAGAACATCACCAATAGCAATAGACCAGGATCCTGTGAAATGTGCTTTGATTAATTGATGCAAAACCAGTCATGTACAATAAGCTCAATGTCTGTCACAGTCCAGACTTCTCCTCCCAGCCTATTACATACGACTACTCTGCTACTCCCTCCCAAGACTGTTCTAACAGTCGAATGAATCCCTCTAACAGCAATATGCCCAACAACTGAACAACAACCTTTTCAATTCGTTCTCAGGGATTTTATAGGAGAAGGGGAAGAAACAAAAGTAGATGAACAATTTAATGAATCTCATTAAGACAGAATGGTGGATGAAGCCGAGCCCATTCCACTTAATGGCTTTCTGCAGCGCTGAATGTACTCTAAGACTGGTTCGGAGATCTCTGTCAGGTCGAAATCGACCCCTGATATTTATTTGGAGTCCTTATGGTGCTTGGAGCTCTATGCTGCCACTCTGAAATAAATGAACTGGGTGAAAGATCTACATGGCTTCTCCATCCCTCCATTATTGCGGCTCAGACAGGGCAATTAATCTTTTCAGGGCTCGAGGAGGCACGGAGAACGCTGTGGGAAGGTGTACATCTGGAGAGAATTTACTCTGCCAATATTAAACACAGATAAGACTTTGACAATGTGCTTGAATCTTCAAACTGTGCTTGAATCCTTTGAATGCAGGATTAGACGTTAATTATATCAATAATGTGCGTTAATCCCTTTTGAATCTCTTCTGCCGACTAGCTGGCGGATGCCGAACAGTCCTCTCTGCGTTATCTGCATAATACAATAGGTCTGTTACAAACCCAGGCAGTGGTGGTGGAGGAAATGCTGTGAAGGCGGAGGAATGGTGGCGGAAAAATGAAAGGACAGTGGAAAGGATGCAAAGCGGCGGAGAAATGATTAACAATAATAAAACCCAACAATTAACTTTGGGCGGATAACAAAAGGAAACACACAAAAACAGTGAAGCGAAGCTATGGATGTGGGACCCAGCGGAGGCGGAGGGCGATTAAACGTGAGCCATCAGATCTGGGAGGAGACAGATGGCGGAGATGAAATCGCAATAATCGCAATTGGAGGTCGGAGCGGGGAGCAATCGCAATGCACAACACAAATGTTCCGATTGCGATTGGGGAGATGCTGCGATTAAACACCAACCGTCGGATCTGGGATCAGATCGACGGTCCACATCTAATCGGAGGGAGATGGAGAGAGGCGGTGGAGCAGCGATGCGATCAGCGCTGAGCCGTTGGATCGGCTGGAGAATGGACGGCTGCGATTAAATCGGGAGACGGAGGAAAGGACTTGTGATTGACGATCGGGAAGGGGTCTGCGATTAAGTGCTGGCCGTTAGATCGGCGGGACAGATCAACGGTTAGGATTGAATCGGGAGGGAGACGGAAGGACTTGCGATCAATCGGAGGTCGGAGCGCAAGGTTTGCGATTGCGATTGAGCGGGGCCTGCGATTAGCGCTCCGCCGTCGGATCTCCGCGGAAGATCAACGGTGCGGAACACATCACGGGACTTTGATGTTATAAACAAATCGCGTCGGGTTTTTCACTTTTACAAAGGATTTTCGCACCCGCCCGGCTTCTGATTGCGATTAGCGCTTGGGACTTAAGCACTTGGTCCCAGCGCCAGGGCATGTGGGGAAGTGGTTTGAAAGGGGCTGGCGGAAAGGGGCTATGCCTTATAATAAGGTCGAAAAGGGGTTTTTTGCCCATTTCAATGGATTTGAGGGTTGGGGAAGGGGAACGATAGAGGGAGAAAGGGGAGAAAAGGAAAAAAAAAGGGCAGGGGAAGAAATTAGAGGGGATTTTGGGGGGATTTGAGGGGTAAATGGGGAAATAGAAGGGGAGAAAAGGGGGAATAAGAAGAGGTTAAATGAGGGGAAAATAAAGGGGAAAGGAGGCCTTTGGGCATTTCTTCACATAATCGAGAGGCTTTAAAAGGGGAACCAGCAGAGGGGATTTGATCAAAGGATAAAAGACACAAAGAGCCTTCAAGGAGACTGTGTTTTCGGAGGAAATGCATTCCTTGAAGGCTCAAAAAAAATTTAGCCCCCCATTTGCTTGTCAAAAATTTATAGGGGGGCTAACAGACTGCACAGGTATATCCTCCTTTTCTCCAATTTACAATGGTCTAGGTGATGCGGGTATTGTCCCTGTCAGTTTGTTGGAAGACCACAACGATGTTATGCCAAAGTGTTTTAGCCAGATCACATGTATTTTACATATGCTCAATACTTTCATCATGCCTATTACAGATTATGAATAGCGAAGGTCCCTGCATCCCTCTTTTCTGCAGTTGATCCTAGGTAAGTATTTTACGATGACTTACTAGCCAGAGGAAATGTTCAATTTTTGGCCAGCGTTTAGCTACACATATTTTTTTCCAAAGCGAGGCTGTGATACTGTGTAGATTGTTCGATTTAATGTAATACCCTTATTGTATGGTAAACATTCCTTTATTATGGTATCCCCACCTCAGGATATATTCTCCATTTGCTGAAACCAGTTTCTTGGTTTTCATTTTTTTTTCATAATGGTTCCATTGAAGTGTTTTAGGGGCATTCGACCAATGTTCTTTTCCTTCCCATTTTCACCATTGCTCCTCATTCTCCCCATTTCAGTAGTTAGCTACCGATCTTCTATTTGGCAGATTGGTGAAAAGAAAGATCTCTCCTAAGTCTAAACGACTGAATAATTTTTCCCTTTACTGCCAAGAATCTTCCCAAAATAGAGCTGTGCTACCCCCTCAAATTTCCCAAAAGCTATGCTATCGAATAAGGTCTCTATTAATGGCTGCCAGATTCCAGATGTTAGATCCTTTTGGGGTCACATCGAATTTCAATTTTCTAGCAGTGTTTCGTGGAATTTGATGTTTCCTCTCCAAAATAATTTTCCATAGGTCTCTACCCCCTTGGAGCCATCTCCACCAAAGTTTACCTCCCATCACCTGGTTTAGCATGTAAGGGTCTCGTAATCCCAATCCGCCAGATTTTTTGAGTTTAGTGAGCTATCCTGGGAGAGAAGAGCCCATTCCCATGTTTGTTGAGTGCCCTGCCACAATTGTTTTTTGAATATCTTGACCATATTATTGCATATGGTTTTGGGGGCAGCTCGCCTTGATAACTGGTAAATTGGGATGGATTGGAGAACAGAGTGCAATAAGACCACTCGGCTAGGGGAATTGAGAACACGGAGTTCCCAATTTTGTAGGTGACTCTATATACAGTTAAGGAGATCTGTCCATCCCGAAAACCTAAGGGAATTAAGGTTGAGGGGAGTACCTAAATACTTCATGGGAAAATAACCTATATTAAAACCCAGAGTACGGGCTAGGAACCTCTGAGAAACATCATTAGTATTAAAAAAGTAGACATTAGATTTGTCATTGTTTATGACAGTCCCAGATGCAACCATGAAGTCTTTAAGAATAGATAAAATGGCCTTAGCTTCTCTTAAGGTAGCTTGACAGAAGAGCATGATTTCATCTACAAATTCTTGGTGAGAGAGGGTTAAATCCGGTCCCCAAAGGTTCAGCCCCTTCAATTCCCCCCCCCCCCACACTTCCTGAAGCTTAGATTTAGTGAGACGACCAAGACCCTCTACTGCTACGATGAAAATAAAATGGGATAGGGGGTATCCTTGTTGAATTCCCCTAGAAACATTAAAGGGGTTGGAAGGAATACCATTAAGCAGGATTGAAAAGTTGGGGGAAGAAATGAATGACATTAACCAAAGAATCCATCTTTTATAAAAGCCGAAGGCTTCAAGTACTTCTTTCAGATAAGACTAACTTAGACGATCATAAGCTTTGGAAAGATTGAGTTTGATTAACATACCTTTCGCTTTAAGAGTACGAAGAGAGTGAATAGCTTTTTGCGTCATTACTATACCATCCAAGATTTGTATGCCTTTCACAAAACCTGTTTTTTCTAGATAGATAAGACTCCAGAGAATAGGTTTTAATATGTTGACCATGATTGTTGATATAATCCTATAAATGACATTACATAAGGCAATAGGATAGAATCCCACTGGGACATTTGTATTTTCCTTCTTGGGGATTAAAGATATGAAGGTGGAGTTCAGGGCTGGATATACCTGTCATGAACGCCAAGATTCTTCTACCAATTCCCAAATCTCATTTCCCATAAATGCCCAAGTAGCTTTGTAGAATTACATTGTAAATCCATCAGGTCCTGGGGCTTTATTTTTAGGTATATTTCTAACTACCTCTTCAACCTCTTCAAAAGTGATTTCCCTAAGTAGGGCCAAGTTATGGTCCCTGCTAACAATTGTACGGATGCTTCTAGTGATTTGCTCAATGATTGCTATTCTATTTTGATCTGGTTCTGTGCAGATGTCACTAAAATGAGTTACTAACATGGTTTCCATCTCATTATGCTGAAGAACTCGATTTCCATTGGGATCTTTTAGAGAAAAGATTCGGTTATGTTGTCTTCTCTGGATCATTGCCTTATGAAAGAAGTTTGTATTCCCCCCCTTCTTTTAGCCACTTAACCCGATATTTTTGTTTCCATACTATTTCTTCTTGCTTCCTTCGTTCTTCCAGTTGGCTTATGAGGTTTCCTTCTTCCAGGGAAAGGGCCTCCATCCTTTCTTTTGTAATCATTTTTTGTTGTACTCGCTTCATTTCTCCTTGCAATCTTTCATTATCCTGCTGAATGTTACCAAAATCAGTTTTATTCCATTTTTTGATTTCCTGCTTTATATTTTTCAACCGGAGTTGAAAGGAGTGCATTCTGTTCCGACCCTGAATATGGATTTCTTCCCACCATCCTTTGACTTTTCCAAAAAAGTTAGGATCTCGCAACCAAAAGGTTTCAAATCTAAATGGACTGTTCTTCCGGCTTTCTTTCATGTCAATTTCCATTCTGATCGGCTAGTGATCTGACCCCAAAGTAGGGAGGATAGCTACTTCATAAAACACATCCATACTGACTAAAGCTTCTGAGGCAATGAACCTATCTAGTATGGATGCCACTTGATGAGCTTCACCCGTCTGTTATTCCAAGTAAATTTTCCATTCGCAGTAGGTATATCCACCATCTTTAGGTTCGTGATTAAATCCCAAAATAGTTCCATTTCTGGCTCCTCTCTCCTTGTTCCACCTTTATTTTCAGTTAGATTCATAATCATATTTAAATCGCCACCAAGCAACCAATATTTCTTTGTGTGCATATTACTAAGAGTCCTTATACTATTCAAAAACACCTCTCTTTCCCCTGGAATATGAGGCCCGTAGATAGAGGAGATAAGTAACTTTTCCTTCGTTCCAATTTGTCTAAAGAGGGTAGTGAGAATGCGAGGCAAGCCAATCCAGCCATCTACCGCTACCTCTGCAGGATTTCAAAGGATGGATATTCTCCCAGCACTATCGTGTGAGTCTATCACCATTACTTCATAATGAGGTTTATAAGACTTAAGGATGTCTTCTAATTTTTGGCTAGAGACTTTTGTTTCCTGTATCAACATTACTTGAGGCTTCTCTGATCTTAACCTATCTTTTAGATATCATTGTTTACCATTACTATTTAGGCCTCTAATATTCAAGGAGATCACTTTCATTGATTAACTGTGTGGAGTTTTTGGAATACCGTTGTTAACAGCATTATCTTTCCTGAGTTAACTAACATTTCACCTACTAGTTGGATAAAATCATGTTGGTTCTTCCTCCCTTTCTTTTTTCCTCCTTTTGGTTAGGAGCTTAGTTCTTTGGAAGATGTGTTTTCGGGGATACTTGCTTTTGAGATTGGGATGTCGAGTATTGTTCAAAGGTTTCTTTATACATCTTCTTCTGATCATCCAGAATGAAGCGATCATCTAGGTTCCTCCATTCGTGCAAAAGTCATTTTAAAACCACTTCCTCTGCGCTTAAGTCCTCTCTATTATGTTCTATATCCATTGGCGATTGTTCCACTAGGCTATAATCTTCTGTTTCATTGGATTCTTGCAGTGCCTTTATTTTTTCCTTCTGATTTTTCTGTGGTGCCATTCCTTGCCCTTCTACAGGAATTTTGTCCCCTTCCTTCGAATTTTCCCTTGTTCTTGCAATATTTCATATCGATTCTGAGTATTCTTCTGTTTTGGAGTATTGTTTTGGCTTGCATGCTACTTATTATTCTTCTTTTTATTAGTAGTTGTTATGAATCCGTCATCTTTTTCATGTGACTCTTCAGCTTCGTCTGGTGATTTTCCTTGCATATGATCAAGATTATTCAATGGGCACATTTTGTAAAGGTGACCATACTCATGGCATATGCAACACCGGAATGGAATATGTTTTCAATCTAGAAGTTGATGTCAACATTTTCCTTCATATTCAAGTTCAATGCATTATGGAAGTGGTTCTAAAATATTCATATACACACATATACGGGAAAAAGAAGTGTACCAGCCTCGACGCGTTGTTTCTGCAATTTTCAAAAAAGCTTCCAAAGGAGTTTCCAATTCCTTCTAAAATTTTAGGATCCCAGAAATCCATCAGGAGTGCAAAGAGTCGAACCCAAATCAGTGCAATGAATAAGTGTTCCTGATCTGGGTTATATCATTCCTCCCATTGCCGTAAAAATAGACTAGCATTGTAATAAATGTAAGGACCTTCCTCAAAGATCCTTTCTTTATCTAGAAGATTGGTGAATATGACTGTAAAGAACCTTATGGGGCCAAATTTGAAATCTATGTGACCCTTGGGTTTCCATTTTGATTGTATCCATTTCAATACATATTTTTCTATTGGCTAGATGCCTATGAATTTACAGATTAATGCATGGTCCTTCATATAACTCTTGTACTCATCTAGTTTATTTGTAGGAATGATGAATATTCATTTTTTCAGTGTCCGTGGCAGACATTGTCCTCATATATTGGCTTGCTATTCAACTCCTAGTACTGGGTCTGCATTTTGGGTGGAACCCCCTTGGGGCCCTACTTGCTTGCTACTCTGTTCTCCTGCTGTAACATTTCTGTAGGAGGGGATCGAGCCCCCCTGAAGCCGCAAACATAATGTCCACTAGCTACTGCACATATTTGATGCCCCTTCCTCGAGGCTTCCTGACAGGTTTCAGGCTTGTCTAAACCCTAACATTCCTGTTCTCCCATTCTTGGTTCTTCTATTCTCTAGTTCTCCTGGTTTTGAAAAATAACCCTAAAACCGTTAGAGTTATTAAATCCCAAACATGACAAAAAACACCTCATAACTCAAAAGGGCCATGAACAAGTATGTCAATTACTGCCTTCCCAAAAAATAGTTTCAGAAATGATTCAGAACCAAAATTGATGATTCCAACAACAGACGATGTATTTCTACTTGAAATGTAAACAAAAATGACCTTAGATATCCTCCACCATACTATAACTAAATTAAGATGAAATTGAATGAAATGTTTTATGCAAGCTCCCCAATGTAAGGAGAAAATTTAGGAAGTAATTGAAGAAGCAAAATGAAACTAAATGCACAAAAAGTCAAAGTCTAGCATGCGTTGAATAGGAAATTTCTTGTAATTGTAAAATAATGCTTAAGTTGAGCGAGAGAAAAGTTGCCCTTTCGCCATCTTTTTCAAGGGAAGTATTGACAGTTACTCTGCACGCAATTTGCATTTGTTAATACCTTGGTATCAATAATGATAAGCTTTTACAATCACCGAGATCCATGCCTTAATTTTTGGCCTGGTTGAAAGTCCAAGACAGATCATGACTCTTGTGCAACTCTATTGTGACTCACAAGTCTAGTTGCTGAATATTGTTATTTTGCTTATAGGTGCATTTAAAACCGATAGGAACATATTTCTTGATCCATCCACTCAAAATTACCTAGTGCTTCAAAGTCCAGCATGACATAGATGCCTTTCTCTGGTGCTCTTGGAGTCATCCACACTCTATCAGTATAGCTTCCACCTTTCACTTCAAAAAAGACACTCGGAAGTGATTTAAAAAATAAGATTTTCCACTGCTTTATTTTCCCATGGATGATATCACCATAATTTCTCCTTCCCAGTTTCTAAGAACTGTAACATAAATTCAAAGCGTAATAAAAGTTGCCAGAGATAAGTTTTCTTTATAACTTAGTTCCGTTGGTATCTGAAGCCCGTCCTGGAGAACAAGTAGTCCATTGTTTCCTGCTCGAGCTATTTGGATAGGAACAAGGCAAGAAAGGGTGCAAATCCATGTTCCCATAGCCTTAGTTGTCAATCTCGTAAGATCAACCGAGTCCCCAGATATCCATGGTTCAAATATTTATACATCCATTTGAATCTCTATGTTTGCACGCTCATTACATTCAGATATCTCAAAACATTCTAAAATGCACGCTCATTACCGTTTTGATCATTGCCTTTGGTGGTTAATAGTACATTGAAAATAACATCCCTCTCATCTCCACTAAGCAGAGCAGGACTGGTTCCAAAATTTTCAAAAATTATATACTCCAATGGTGGACACAATACACAATTGTTTCTTTCTTTAAGCACTTAGAGCTATTTCATTTTTTGTACTTTGTATTCCTTGCAATTGGACAACATCCTTTACTGATTTTTTTTTCAATATGTAGGAGTAAATGTTACAAAGAGTTGACGCACTGAAGAAGGCAAGATGACTCTGTGTTCCAAAATTCACACTCTTCACTTTAAGCTCTCTTAATTCTTGGAAAGATTCATAAAACTTGTGTACTGCAACCTTAGATGTTATCTTATCATATCAGGCTACAAATCGTGTACCTTCGTCAACAAACAATAAATCATAGCCCCTTCTGAATCTTCGTTTAGGTCTTGAACCATATAGGTTTAAACCCATGCCCGAGAAACTATAAACATACATGCCGAGATCATCAAAATTTTGAATGAACACCAACAACTGACCATATTTGAGGGCCATCACATTTAGTATTCGTTCTATGTCAGGGTCAAAGGACACCTAATAAAATTGATCAGTGCAGGTTGGAGTGGTTTGACACCAAATCCTCCAAATCATTTTTCCTTGGCATCAACTCAGAAATCCTTTGTGCAACGCAAGGCTTCTCAAGTATTTCAGTGGAAACCTTTATATTTAGTTGCTCAGACATGAAAGGAATATGAAAACCCTGCAAGTAAGAAAACTAAGAACTACAGACTTCAAAATCCTCCATGAACCTGCATACTGGTTTTCCTGTCCAAAAAACACTTCAAATAACAATGAAAACAATGAAAAAATTGCTTCTTTGAATAGTGAAGAGTAGTGGCCCAACTTTCAAGCCACATCATCACATAAACCAACAACCTAGGATAAAATGACGTATGTAGTGACAAATTTAAAGCCACATCATCACATAAACGATATAATATAATCAAATCATGCAATAGATGTAGATAATTAAATCATGTAACATATGTCAAATCTTGGCAAAAAAATATAGACAAAAATGTGAAATGCACAGATTAAAAAAACGCTTTTGAGATAATTATTTACTAGCATTTGCATCAAGAGGTGCAAAGTAGCCTTTGGAGTGGGGAATGTGGAAAATAATAATTAAGTAAAATATATGGAAATTTTAGTTTCCATATATATTTTAAAGAATGTAAAATATATTATGACTTGTGATCGGATTTCTAGGGAACCAAGAAAAATCATATTCCTAGGGAACCAAGGGAAATTAATCCTAGCCCTTGACCTCAAAATAAATATATGATTTTTATAAGAATACAAAATACTGTAGAAAAAAAAGAAGGCATAAATGATGGCCTTTCATTCCAATTATCAATATAATATCCCAACTATCCGCACACCGCTTTATTCTGTTGAAAATCCATACCCCCTGGGTCACATCACCATATAGATATGTTTGTATATGGTCACACACAGTCTCGTGATTTCTCTGAAGTATAAAATCCATCGTCCTTTTGGGTTTGCTGGAGAGCACTTGAGTGATGGAGGAAATTAGTGATTTATGATATTATGTAATTATTTTCATGACATTATAGTTGATTTTAAAGGTCATTAATTTGTCAAGAAAGGGCATAAGCAAGCTGCCTACAGGGTCTCCTAGATGACCCATTGTTGGGAATCTCCTCCAGCTTGGGGGAAGCCCAACGAGTCTATGTTCCGCCTTGTTGCAAAATACGGTCCTCTAATGACCCTTCATCTTGGAATGAGAACCATAGTTTTGGTTTCATCTCCTACCATGGCCAAGCAAGTCTTGAAAAGTCATGACCAAGTCTTTTCTGAATGCACCATCATAGAAGCCGCCTAGTGTCTCTCCTACAATGAATTTTGATTGGCATGGAGCAACACTTGCGGGCCTTATTGGCCTATGTTTCGGAGATTCTGCAACACCAAGCTATTTAGTTTCAAAATACTGGAGGCCTTGCAGCATCTCAAGGGTCCGATGGTGGTTCCGAAGTCCAAGAACTGCGACCGAGTTTCCATGTGGAATGCTTAAGAAAATATATGCATGGAGGGGTCAGCCATGTACCGAGTCAAGTCGATGATATAACAGCTCGAAGGTTCAAGGATTTGCACAATAATACCAAAAACACTCTAGAGATTGTGGACCTTCCCATACATCTACCCAAACTCCGTGTGAGAACCCTCGAGATTTTGTTACCCATTGAGAGTGAGGAATCTGAGGTGTGCCTAGTATTCACACCTGCATCACAATCAACAATGAGACAATGTTAACCCAAGCGATCGTCGTTGAA
This sequence comes from Pinus albicaulis, assembly GCA_034641835.2. Lineage (NCBI taxonomy): Eukaryota > Viridiplantae > Streptophyta > Pinopsida > Pinales > Pinaceae > Pinus > Pinus albicaulis. Next base: position 7,573 of record JAXQQM020073940.1, on the reverse strand, counting down.
TCATCATAATTTAATAGAATGGAGGACAAAATTGAAGCTCACTACAGTGAATATTTTTTGCACACCAAAAACCATAGAGAGAATGCCTTGGCATAAATATTATAAAAAATTAAAATAATCTTTTATATAGAAAAAAAATAAAATATTAATATAATTTTTTTGTTTTTTGTTTTACTTATAAAAAGGTATGTAGAAATCTTGATAATTTTTTTTTTTTTTTATTTTTTTTATTTTTTTTTTTTTTTTTTAATTTGGATCATAAACTCATCCAAAATAAATATGTATCTCCTCTAACTGAAAATTTACATTTTTAAGAAACACCATGTAAACTAAGAGATATATCGTGGAAATTTATGTATTTTATATACTTTGTAACATGGTTTTAGTGTATCCGTAGATAAATCAATGATGACTTTTCTCATTTAGTGGAACACTAAATTATAATAAATTTTATCACATGAAGATTAGTTTAGTTCAGTTGAACATTCAATATTTGATGAAAGGGGTGGGAGTTTGCACCAAGATCTCTTCTTGAATTTAAAATCAACATTGTTCCTAGCTTGGTATGTGGATACATGCCATCCCCGAGTGTCTATAAATCTGGTCACTAACATATATTATGTGAATATATGTTGGATAACAACATGTATAGTCAACTTGAAAAGATTACATTCCAGATTTATCTTAGTTTATGCTTGTGGTAGGTGGCCCTGATTCTGTATAATGTGGGGAACCACAGCAAAGAAAAATATCAAGAATAAGCCCCCAAAATCTAAGGAATATAAAGAATCTCATTCAAACAAATGCATCTAGAAATAATGTAGATCTCAAAGAAAAATAAGGGGATCTCAAAGTGAACTAACTGAACAAGATATTCATAGAGCTGAACTCGTATTTTGTACAACAATAAAATTAAATGTGTGATAAAAATCACTCTGAAATCTGGACTTCCATTCATATGTCATATGTTTCTCCTAAAATAACATGGTGACTATAATACATACTGATTCCTCAATATAGGATGTATATGGGAATGGGAATCTACAAAGTTTACTATCATTATAAAAACATTAATGGTCGATGATATAATAACATTCATGGTAGATCCATGTAACAAAAATTTCCAAACACAAATTAGTCCCAAATTTTGAACTATGGAAATTGGAATCTACAAAGTTTACTATCGTTATAACAAAATTCATGGTAGATGCATGTAACAGAAATTTCCAAACACAAATTAGTCCCAAATTTTGAACTAAAACTATGCAATCTAAGGGTGAATAATCTGCAGCAGTGAATAATAATAAGGTCATCAATATCATGTTGATATATAAGATAAGATAATTATATTAATGTCCTACAAATGACCACAAAATAAATAAATAAATAAATAAATAGGATTGAATGATTGCACCAACATATGAAGCAGCTAAAGATAGGTCAATAAAATATTTCTAAATAGTAAAAAAAGAATGCCAAGTTCGTTTACAAGTTGAATAAGAAATAGTAGAAACTGGAAGCAAGGAGATCAAACAATGAGTACAACAATAAAGCCCTGCCTTGGATGCCCTAAGAAACCGATTGAAACTATCAAAAGACATTTTTCACAGATTCATACGTGAGTAACATTATTTTTCTGAAGGCGAAGAAGCAATGCATAACCAACTTTCACATCTAAATATTAGCTTGCCAACCATCAAAATATGGAAGGCATTATGGTGTTTTCAATCCATGCAAGAAGCAAACACACGAGGTGTAACCTAAAGATTTTTGTACTAGGAATGGCAAAGTTTAAGAAATGAAGATGCCTATATCTACTCTCAAACTATTAATTTAGTGGATGACACATATAAGGATCTAGAGAGAATATCCTCATCCAAAGCAAGCAACAATGACGAGACATAATAGTGTGAAATGATTTTTGTCACCAACATAGTTTATCATACTCTATAAACTCTTTAGAAAGGCCATAGCTAAATGATTGAAAGACCATATTTAAGTTCATAATGATATTACTGGGTAATTAACTGGTGCTTCCGAAACAAAACAATGTCCATAAAATATGGAAACAATGTTTTATAAAGGATAGCAACAACCCACTCTATTTTTAACTCACCTTTGGCATTCTTGAGAAATTACAGACCACATAACATTAGTCATGAATTTATTGTAATACACAACAAACAAAATCAATTCCCTTCATTATCATAGTTGCAACATTGACTAGAGAAATAAGTATGCTTGAAAAACTAGTGTAAGCAGTTCACAGTTCAATTGATAGGAATATAAGGATTGGAATATGCAATTTTGAACAGAAAAGCGAAGGGATAGCCTTATAAATAAATATTCCAATGAAACAAAAATGAAGCTCTAATGTGCATGAGAAAACTCACTCCTTACACCCTGTTGAAGCCTAGAAAATCTCTGCTTCAAACATTGGGGAAAACCACCCGGTCGGGACCTTAGGACAGCTCCTTTTCCGTTTGGTATGGTGGCTCCGACTGGATTTAAAGGGACCGCCTTATAACTAAATGGATTGGTTTGGATGGGTGGAAATGGGACTAAATTAACTGAAATAAAACTATCTAATTTAAACTAAATACTGGTAAAGAAATTCTAACACTAACCCCGGTAATTATATGTGAATACAACTTAAGATTGTTCCAATTTAACAATAACCATGAAAATGTATTATTATTTAAATTGAAATGTGCAGAAACAAATAAAGATAACTTTGTTTAAGAAATTAAACAGATTTGTATTAGCACATTGCATTCATCATTGTATACCATCTATATATACTTATGAAAGATAACGTTTCAATTATAATCAGAAATGATATATAAAAGAAACGCTAGAAAAAAAAAAAAAAAAAAAAAATCAACATATATAAATGATAGCAAATTTTAAAGAGAATATCATAAGACAAAAGAAATCAATAGTGAACAGATAAAAATACCTTATCCATCTTGAAAGCTTTCAAATGAAATCTGATACTCTAATCCAGTAATTCTGATGCAAAATCAAATCCAAAGGTACATAAATGAAATACTTCAAAAGATAATTTCAGCACAAAATCACCAGATGTGATCCTTTATAAAATATAAGAGGCAATGGAGTACATAAATGTAATCTCCAAGTCCCAAAAATATTACAACTCCGGATCCCTTCTCTAAATGCATGAGAGGGATTTAAATAAGAAATTACATAAAAACAGAATCCTACTACTACTGCTACAATCTATCAAATTAAAAACAGAAATACTATCTTAAAATGAAACTGATTCATTGCTTTTCTTTCTCGCTTGATGTAGCCAAGTTGCAAATTTTCAGCATATCTTGGAGCCTCGGTGGATGACTCATCTCGGAATGTAACTGTCCAGCGTATGTGGCATCAGAAAATTCGGGAATTAAACAATTAGCAGCATTTGAAAGGAATTTAATATCCATTTTTTGATTGTATGGCTTAATTAAATAAGTCCACATATTGTCCCAAGATATTTCTTGAATTTTGTTGATCTGTTGACTTTTATTCATCATTTCTTCTTTCCATCTGCAATCATTTTCTTTGACCTTAGGCAAACTACCTGGAACACAATCTGAAATGAGATTAATTGAATACAAGCTGTCGTTGATAAAGTGCGTCATATTACTCATCATGCTTCTAGCTCTTGATATTGCTCTCTCGGCTTTCATTAACTAATGTTCCCATTCTATAAACAAGATTTCTTTATGTCTTTCTTCTATCCTAGGAAGATTAGCTTCTCTTTTTTTTTCTGTATCTTGCCAAGTAAGAAATTCAGAAATATTTTCATCAGCATCATCAATTTCTTGCCTGAGAGTAATAATGTTCTGGATCAAGGATGATGTGATATCACAAAATGGTTCTGCTTGTGATAATTTTGCACAAAATTCATTCAATTGCTGGTACAACAGTTTATTAACTTCAAGAGCTTCCGATTTGAATTCACTTAATTTAGGGAAATCTTTGAACCTATCTAAAGCTGCTTGAAATTCTTTTTCCTATACGATCTTTGCATTCTTCTCATTTTTCAACAAATCTTGTAACTTGGAAATTTCTTGATTCAATTGTTGTTGTTTGCCTAAGACCTGCTCATCAAATTTCTTCTTTTCATTGGCAAGTTGTTCTTCTAACTCTTTAGACCTAAGCTATTGATCTTGTAATTGTTGTTCCAATTGAGCAATCTTTTGTTGATTTTCATTAGCTTGTTCTTCAAGTAAAGCTATATGGAGATCTTTTTGAGTCATTAACTGAGAAACTTATGAAGCTTTATCTATTGTTGCAGCACTATATGCTCCTGCATATTAGGACAACTTAGTGAGATCCTCAGATGGATTCACTTCAGTATTCTTGTAAACAATATTCATGAACTCCTCCTGTGGAGTGAAAAACATGTCCTGATCCATCTTCCTTCTTTTTCTCTATTTTCTAACAACAGCCTTATGTTTAGGGCTGTAGAATACATCCAAAGGAGGGATTTCCTCAATCTTCAATATAATCTTCCCTGTAGGATGTTCAGGAATGATTTCAACGTCCTGATCTTCTTGCTCTTTATCTTTATCCTGCAGTCCTAATTGCTGAGCGAATTGATCATATTGTTTCAACAATTGAGAGGAAACATTAAGATCAACTGAGTCTATAATTTTCTTAGTATTTTCTTTTCCTTCCAATTGTGTATCTGTTTTCTTTGTATTTATTCCCTACTCAATGGTTTTGCTATCTGATCCTCCTTTTTGATTATGCACATTAGTATCAGTACTTGTGCAATTTTCGTTTGTTTGAGCTGTGGACTGCTGATCAGTATTTACATCGGATTTTCCATCAGTATTCCCTTTCTGAACATCAGGTTTTCCATCAGTGCTCACCTTTTCAGTATGTACAGTGGGTTGGTTAATAGCCAATTGTGTAGTGACTTTACCGGCAGATGTTTCTCCTGGTGTTTTGCCAGATGTACCCTCTGTTTCTGACCCTTGTATAGGAATTCTCAATTGGTCTGGAGGAACTTTCAACAATCTTTGACTTCTAAATAACAAAAATTTATTCATTTCTTCCTTCTGGAATTTAGATTTTGCCAAATCATAAACTTGAGGAAAATCATTCAACGAAACAAAAAAATCATCAAACTCATCTAGTTCATGCTCAAATCGAGCAATCGAAACTGAAGTGGTAACATTAAAAGCTATCTGTCGTGGATCATACTGTCTCCCGGGAATGGTCGCAAATTTGAAACCCTTTATTTTGGTGACTTCCTTTTCTGCATGTTTGAAGTCATTCAAAGTAAAATGACCACAATTGAACGGGAATGGAGGCCACATTCTTTTCTTACTATTGCTTATAGCTCTGGATATTCCTTCAACTGTTAATTGATAGGGGATTTCCTGGGCTAGAAGTTTGTCTGGAACAAAAAGAGGGAGAACATGGGGTTCTACAATACTCCCAAAAATCCTGATGTATGTGAACTTTTCTTCTCCAAACCAATCTCCTATTGAGGATAAGTCTGCTTTAGCTTTGTCGGAGAATCTAGGAGGGAAGCGATTAAAAATGGTTTGAAAGACAGGGATAAGGAAACCATGACATATTCTATACACATGATCTTCGAAGTGAACTTTCCAAAGAAGTTTATGATATATATGAATCGGGGTGGGATCTTTGGGATTCCATTTCCATCCTAACAAGGGAAACTCGGAATTAAAACAAAGAGCGTCTAGAATATAAGAACAAAAGAAAAAAGGAGTGGAATTTCTAGCGGTTTTATCTTGTCTGTACTCGAGTATTCTATTAGCCATTCTATCAGAGAGAATAACAGCCCAGTCCATAATGTCAGAATTGACAGCAGCTAAGATTAATGGGACCATTTGTATAGAAAACCTAGCAGAATTGTCATTACCAAATAATCTACACATCATGGCAGCGGCATAGCAATACGGGGGTAAGAGGGAATCTACTGAATACATACCGGATGATTCATTTCTGTGCTTCTTAGGATTTTTCCTCCAATATTTGATAGGATCAGATTGAACCTTATTATTATCAGCAAAATCTTTGATAAATTCTTTGTTATAAACCTTCTGCGGATCAGGAAGATGATACATTGCCTTAATGTCTTCTGCTTTAAACGACCCAAAAGACACTCCAAAAGCTGAAACAAATGTTCTGTCCTTTATTTTCACACTATCGATGACCCATCGAATCACATCATAATAAGGCATGATGCTTGCTCTGGCTGCAATTCGATGTAGAAATGAATTTGCAAGTGATTTTTCAGTAATCTCAGAGTCGGAATCTGAGCTATCTTCATCTGGAACTGATGCCTTTTCTACTGTGACTTCGGGGTTTTCTTTCTCCAATAGATTATAAACTCCTTCCCACGTCATTCTTCCGAGCCCTTGGCATGATGTATCTGTAACTAATCTCAGTTTAGTCGGCTTTTCTTTTGAGACTGTGGGAGTCTCAACAAACTTAACGGGAACAACAGTCTTGGTTCTCCTTGCTCTCTTCGACATTTCTGTGTTTGATACTATTTCCCTTTGTCTGTGAACGAAAGGGTTCAGTGTTCCTTGATTCTACAAGACAATAAACTTTCAGTCGTGACAAACAAGCAACTTGAAAGGAACGATTATGAACTCATGATTCATTATTTATTGGTCTCGTATAACACGTAAATGTTATTTTTGGGTCACACTCATGTATTTAAAACCGAATCATCAACCAATATTCATTTGATTTGCTATTGAATACCAACGTACAATTGGAGATTTGACGCTTGTGAAATATTATAATATTTACCTATCTTGAATTCTTCGAATGTAATAAATGTCATGTATAAATCGCATCGAAAGTTTTCAAATGGTACATAAATATCATAATACAGATTTCTCGATTTGCCGATTGCGATTGCAAACTTTTCCGATTTCCGATTCGATGGTTATAGATCGCAATCGGGGAGTTTCAATCGAAAAGAATTGTTAATGGCTTTCTCCGATTTCCGATGGTGGGGTCTACCATATAAAGGTTTTTCTCATTTAAACGAATGAATGTTTGTTTTCCTTTTGGAAAGTGTTTTTTATAATAATGCGCGTCGCATCGGAGAATTTGAAATTGACCGCAAAGAATTTATTAAAAAGTGTTCCGATCATGCGATTGCGATTGGTCCCATCACATCGGAGATATGTAAATGAATAATTTAAACCTTTTGCTATTGAATTTTTGCGATTGAACTAATCGCATCGGAGAATTTGAGCTTTTATGTTAAATTTTCCTCTAAGGATTTCTCCGATCTCCGATTGCGATTATTATTCATGAGACTTTTTAGACTTGACTTGTTTTTATATGATAAGGTCTTTTATATTTGATTGGGTCGAAAGTTTTGAATGTTGTATTTTGTTTGTAAACAAACAAAGATGAGCTTTTTCAAAACAATGAATCTTTATTTCTAATTCTTTTATTTCTATAAAAAGAAAAAGGGACCCTATTTCTTAATGAATTTTATTCTAAAATTAAGAAAAAGGGAGGGTTGTTGTATAGTACAACAATTGGCGATTCACTGAAAGAA
>JAXQQM020069009.1:0-78969 GCA_034641835.2 Pinus albicaulis | reverse complement strand
CGGGCAGACAGTTCACCACTCGCGCCAATGAGGAAAATCCTACAAAGAGGCCGCGCCAACTGGCGCTCTGTCCCAGAGCAGTAGTCGCGCCAGCCAATTTAAGGAGTGTTTTTTTAAATAAAGATGGCGGAAGTTGTGTTTCAACAAACTCAGAAACCATTGCCTATCTTGAGTTGGGAGGTTTGGCTGCGGGAGTTCTATGGAAGGGAAGTAGTTTTGCCACCTCCCATGGAACCTTCCTTGTTGATAGGGCCAATCCCACAATAATAGGGATCCCAACTCCCTCCTTCCCCATCTATAAAAGCCTGCTCAATTCCATGGCAAGTTAGTCTTGAAGTGCCTAAGCTTTGAATCTCCAAATTCCCAAGAGCCTTTGTGCTGTAAGAGCCCTCTTTCTTCCCTTAAGGCCGACTCAAGTAAGGAGACTATCGTCGAGAGACTCTAGAGAGGTTTGCCCTTTCCCTGGCGAGCTTTGCGAGACGTGAACGACTGGAGACCCATCCGAAGGAGACCACGACGTCAGAACATTGGTTGTAATCTCTTTCGATTGTTATTTAATGAATGATTACGATTATGGTTCCACTCTGTTTTCGATTATGTTAATATGAGTAATATCCTTTCTGACTGATATTTAGTTGCGTATGCTGGATTTTATGCTTGTATATGTTTGTTTCTTGCATGTGCAGGTGTCCATCCGCGGAGATCGTGGAGGATCGTGATCTGCCGAGGCTGAGGAATGGGAACGCTCTCTTCTTCAGATCATAGCATTGGATTCCAGGTAGGCCTCCATCTTTGGTCTTTTCATTCGTAACTAGGAACTTGCGTTGTAACATTTCGTGATTGTTGCTAGACCCCTGCTGGGCTAGTAGGGATCGCCTCTGTCCGTAGAGGGGATTTACCTCCTCAACAATTTGGCGACTCCGCTGGGGATCGTCTAGATTTCACTGTCTCGTTTATATTGTCTCGTTTTGATTATTTTATGTTTTTCCTTGCTTGATGAGCCTTCTGGGTTGGGTTCTTTTGCTGTTTTTTACTTCTTGGTTTGCTTAGTATACATTGATCTGCTTCTGGAGTAGTTCTTTTTTGTTTTTGGCTGAGAAACTCGACTGGCGCGCTTTTTAGCTCGACAGTCGCGTCAATTGGCGCATGTTGCTTTTCTTTAGCCCGCGCCAATTGCTTTCTGGCGCCAGTTGCAGCCTTACAGTCGCGCCACTCCTGTAAGGTTTTTGAGTTTCCTCATTTTTGAACTCTCTGGGTTTGGTCAGTGCTTTTCTTCTTGATTTTCCGACTACCTGAGTGTGTTGGAGTCTTGTTTGACTGGGAATTCACCTCTGTCCTTTGGTTGTTTGCTTTTATCTATCGATTTCACGTTTTGAGCCCTAGGGCATCTAGTGGCTTAGTGTATCGAGCCCTCCTTGGGAGTTTTGGTGTTTCGTTTGTCCAGTCGACTTTCTGATTGCTCCTCCGCATCCTCTTAGTAGTTGTTCATTGTTTTGTTGTGATTTTTGGGTGATTGCTCATTCCTTCATTCAAATTTCGTTTGGTCTTGCTTTGGGCCTAGATCACACGGTCCATTGGAGCCTTTGAGTCTTTTCTTGGTTTTGAGAGACTTTGGTCGATTTGGGATCTGATTGCTTGTGTTGTTGAGTGAAATTTGCTTGTTTTGCTCTCTCAATATCGTTTCTCAAGTTGTTCCGTTTGTTTTCAGTTTGTTTAGTGCATATTAGCTATCAAACGTTGAAAATTACAAAAAAAAATCTCTTGTGCTTTTGGTTGAATTAGTGGAAATTGTAATCTTTTCGATTTTGCTAGTGATTAGTGATTTGAATGAAAAGTTTTCAATTTCATTAGTTGCATTAGAGATCTCATTGTTTGTCTTCCGATCATTTCGTTTGTGTAAAAGCTCTCAACTCTTCCGTAACTAGTTTTCATCGAACGAAATGTTGGACTGTGGCATGTAGCTTTGCATTTAAGAGTCTTTTAAGACATTACATACGATAGGGCCTGAAAATTGAAACCTAATTGAAGATCAACTTTAAAATTTATTCAATTAACCTAAGGCAGCATTGAAATCTAACGAAACATATTTAGAGGTCTAGGCTAGAGACGTGTTCCGGCGTCTTTAAACCTAGCAGCTGTCGTTCGCCTTTTGGCTTTAGACAGCGCTAGTACGGACTTGTGCTCCCCATACCGTCGCGTATATAAAGGGAGACCCCTCTAGGTTTTCAATCCTTTATCCACAAGAAGCCGAGTCTGCCGCCCTATACCCGTGATACACCGAACACAGCATTCGGGGAGACTACCTGCACGTACGGAAAGTCCTTGGTCGATTTATGTTTCATTTTTGAAACCAAGGTGTATATTGCAGTTCACGGATATTTGGTACACCCTTTGTGCCTAGTTTTTCCTGAGCAGTCATTTGGTCTTTTCTGACTCCCTAAACTTGAAAAGACCGTCGAGCGCTTGTCCTTTCACGCTTGTATCAATTCTGAAAGAGATAGAGTCATCTTTCTATTGTTTCTCGACTCTTAAAATATGAAACGATAGAGTTTATTACTTTTCAATGTGGTAAAAATTAATCACCCATGATTACACGCCCGCTTAGATATTGCTTGTTGACCGTTTGATCGTGTGTCTTAACTCTTTTTCAGCCCGTGTGTGTGTTTTCTTCTTTTTCTCTGGTCTTTTGCCACAGTGGCGGAACCTTCGATTTCGTCTACTGGTAGTCCTTACACGGACGATTCTTCGGAGGCTTCCCAATCCTCTGTCGAACCACAGCAGCCTGTTGTTTCCGAATTTCCTAACGGGGGACCGATTCTCGCTGAGCAACCCTTTGGAGGACCAATTGAGTTCAATTGGCCCTTTTCGGACCCTGTGTCTGAATTGAGATTAGGAGCTAATTTCCTTTCTCTTACCTCGGGTTCGCCTTTTGTTGCTGCTGTATTTCCTCCTAGTCCTCGCCGTCTTTTGCGTGATTTAACGGCAGGATCAACCATGAGTGATTCTGGTGAGGAAATCCCAACGTCTGGTGAAGACTATCAGTTCTTCCCGCGAAGATTGTTTGAGGGAGACAACTCTGAGCTGGCTACCATGTCAACAGCCAGTCCTTCTTTACCACAGGGATACATATCTCTGGGTCAGATCATTTCCGCTGCAGCCTCTATGGGAATATCATCTCCTGCTTCGAGGCCAGCTGCTACTACACCCGGGGTGTCTCCTCAGACGCCCGTCACTTCTGTTCCCGTCCGGCCCACTGTCTGTGTGGCCGCCTCTTCTCTTGTTGTCTCAGCATCTGCTACTAGGGCTGGGCCAACTCCTGAAGATGTTTATCTAGCCACTGCTATACCGGAGAACATCTCTCCAGAGGAGTATCGGTTGTCTTTGCAACAGCCGAACGCCGAGGTTGGACCGTCCTCCCAAGATCCCTACCGATCTTACTTTTCGCACTATGCACAGGATGGTACTCCCGTGTATGCTTTCCCAGGTCAGTATGACGAGCACGGGGAGATTTTGCGTCTACCCGCTCCTGAGGCTTATCTCTATGCTCAAGGTTTACCTTATAACCAGGCTTATAACCCGCAAGGACAGCCTTTCCAAGGCCAACCTGCGGGCCAACCTGGCTATCTTTATGATCCACAGGGGCAGCCCATTCAAGGCTATCTTGTCGGCCAACAAGGGCCATCGTACGGTCCGCAAGGACAGTATTATAGCCCTTCTGGTCCGTATAACCAGGCTTATAACCCGCAGGGACAGCCTTTCCAAGGCCAACCTATGGGCCAACCTGGCTATCTTTATGATCCACAGGGGCAGCCCATCCAAGGTTACCCTGTCGGCCAACAAGGGCCATCGTACGGTCCGCAAGGACAGTATTATAGCCCTTCTGGTCAACCTGTTCAGCCTCAGCCGGGGTATCAACCGGGACCGGTCTATGGTCCTGGGGGGCAAATCTAGCCTTCTTTACCGATGCAACCGCAGTATCCTGTTGTTTCTAACGTTGCATATCAGCGAGGACCATCCTATGGTTCTGCCTCAGGTCAAACCGGTTTCCAGCAAGCACCTAGTCCTGTTCCACCACCGGGCCAACCGGTTCATCCGGTACAACCCGGTGTCCCGCCTCCAGGCCAACCGGCCCATCCGGTACAACCTGGGGCTCACTTACAAGCAGGTCAACCTGCGCAACCGACACCTCCTATCTATCCGGGTCAACCTGGTCATTCAGGTCAGCCCTCACATCCGGGTCAACCTATTCACTCAGGTCAGCCCTCTCAGTCGGGTCAACCTGTTCATTCAGGGCAGCCTGCTCATTCCATTAACCCTGCACAGCAGCCGGTTCATTCAATGTCGCAGCCAAATCAACAGCTGCGCCCTACTTATCAGGCTCCGCAGGGCTCCACTTTTCAGCAACCTACTCATCCTCAAGGTGGTTATTATCCTCACGGTCAGTCTCAACCGAACTATAACCACCCCAGAGGCTCTCAGTATTATCCTCCTCCACCCGATTTTACCTACACTCAGCAGCCAAATCCAAACGCTGCTTATACAGGGCCGATGCATAATCAGGGTCCGTACCCTAGTTATCAAGCCCCACACTATGGTTACCAGCATCCAAATCAGTCTGGTTATACGACCTACGCCCCCTACGGTCAGAATCCTGCAGGACAGAACCCGTGGGGGCAAGGATATTCACAACCATCGTGGAGTATGGGTACCGGACCTCATCCCGGGCCTGGCATGGCAGTTAATCCTCCATTGCCGTTCCTGGCTACCTTGGAACTGCCGGATGTTTCAAAGTTGACCAATGATCCGATTTTACATAATCCGTATTGGCCTCCGGTTCCCACCAAGATACCAGGTGATTGTCCCAAGTTTGAGGGAAAAGTTGGGGAGGACCCCCAGGCGCATGTGATGACGTATCATCTTTGGTGTTCATCTAACTCTTGGGTCGACGATTCGATTCGCCTACGCCTCTTCCAGCGTACTTTAACTGGAGCTGCTGCTAAGTGGTACATAGAGTTATCCCGTGGCATTTTCCAAGATTTCAACTCTTTAGCCATGGCTTTCCTCACGCATTTTCAGTTACCGGTTCGGTATGAAGCCGGGACGCACCTCCTGACTTCCCTGAAGCAGGATAAAGCCACTCACATCTCAGATCACATTCATGAGTGGCGGCGTCGTCGTAGACTGATCAAGTTTCACATACCTGATCAGATATTGACTCACTGGTTCACCACCTCCTTTGTGAATAAAATCGCTCAGGATATCGCGATGGGAGCGTGCGTGACAGAGGAACAAGCCATCGCGCGTGCCCAGTACCTGGATCTTGTCTATTCACAGTCCGACACGCTTTATGACATCTTGACTGATGCTCCACGGCCCGGAACCACTAAGGCTCCGCCCACCCCTGCGGTAGACGGTGTCATTGGTTCTGTCTCTCAGAATTCGAAGAAATCTTCGAATGGGAAGCAGAAGGCTAATTCTTCCAACAATACCTCTGCTAATCCCGCCTCATCCGATTCTGGTAAAACCGCGGAGGTGAATGTCGTTCAGGCCAATCCTGCGGACAAATCCTCCAAGGGGAAGAAGAAGGGCAAAGGCAAATCTAAATCTGATGCCCCGAAACCAGAATCTAAATCTCGTACTGAGGATGGCTCCCAGCGTAAACCGAAGTACCCTTGCCTCATCTGTGAAGGGGACCATTATACTAAGGATTGTCCACGACGATCCAAGGTTAGTCAACTTCTTAAAGGCCCTAAAGGGACTCCGGCTGTTTTGAAAGAGCCATTTCCATCTCAGCAGACCCAGATGGTCGAACAGGCATCACCATCTGCACCGTTTGGGTCTCAGGTTTTCATGGTGAAGAGTGTTGCACCTATCTCTATCGCTACGCGGTCGAAGGATTACAACGAACCGCGGCAGGCACCCGGGAAGGCAGTTGCGGATGGGCCGCCTCCCCCACCTGTCTCCGGTCCGTTGGAAATCGAGAAGCCTTCTCTTGAACCCGTTGTGAAGCCACCTCCCAAAGGTGTCCTTCGAAGATCTTCTTATAATCCAAATGCTCGTGCCGCTCAACATTACAACATTGTTGAGGATTTGGCACAGGCGCCGTCTGCCATGTCTGCGCTAGAAGTTCTTCAAAGTTGTCCTTCGCAACGGAAGGCTTTACTGTCTGCGATCGGGGGCATTGATCCCGCTGACTCGAGTCTTCTCACCTTCGATTTGGAGAATTTCACTCCCCGGCTTCCACATCAAATCGCTCTGGTTATTCAAGTCGGGATTAACGGTCTGAACATTCATAGGGCCGTCGTGGATGAGGGTGCATCTACCTGCGTTATGTCCTCCGCTTGCTGGAAGGCCATCGGCTCTCCAGCCCTCTCGTCATCTCCCAATGCCCTTGAGGCATTTGATGGTCGAGAATCTAAACCCCTAGGCGTTCTCGAGAGTCTAGCGATCACATTACAGGGAAAAACTGTCAACGTAGAAGTGGAAGTGGTTGACGCTAAACTCAACTACAATATACTTCTTGGCTGCAGCTGGACCCATGCCATGCTCTGCGTGCCGTCCACCATCTTTCGATTCATTAAGTTCCCTCATGAGGGAAAGATTGTCACGGTGGATCAGTTGTCATTTTTCACCTCTAACTCTGAGAACAACGTGCCATACGTGGATCAAATTCCGAATCCCCCGGACAGTGTAGGACCTGGTCTCTTCAAAGACCCAGTCCTCATGGGTATCTTTCTCGCACCGCCACCACATACCGCTCAAGTCAACATGTTGTCCAGGTCCGATGACCCCTGGCTCATTCCTACACCTGAGCAGGTATATGAGTTTGGAGAATCCATGCCTTTAACGCCAGTAGAGATCAACTACTGTGAGATTGTTGCTGCATCGGACCCTCCACCTCCTCAGCATGCTCCTTTGAGCATGGCTCTCGACGTCTACTCTCAATCCCCCTGGCTTGGTCAGGCTGATTCACCTGATCCTCTCAGAGAGAATTTTCCTTCCGATGAGGCTATCATTGAAACTATGTCTCTTGAGGAGCTGCCTTGGGGCGATGGACATCATCGCTCCTCGTTTATGCCTAGCTTGGGGGCAATGACTGATTGTCTGGAGCGTTATGCTACTCAGGTTCCTTCCCCTCCTCTTCAAACACCCATCTTGACGCACGAGGTTTTTTCGGAGGGTAACCTGAGTAACATTACTCAAATTGTTCCAATCAACATCTCCGTTAAACCGGGGATCGTTGAGAATATTCACGTGGGTGTGACTTGTTCTCCCGATGAGATTCAAGTCTATACTGAGCTTTTCAAAGAATTCAGAGATGTTTTCGCGTGGTCTTACGAGGAAATGTCGGGGATTGATCCCAGTATCGTAGTGCACAAGATTCCAACCTATCCAAGTGTGAAACCCGTGCGCCAACGCTTACGCCCCATGCATCCGCAAAAAGCCGCCGCCATCAAGGCAGAAGTTGAAAAACTTCTGAACGCGGGTTTTATTTATCCCATCCCCCTCACAGAATGGGTGTCTAACATTGTCCCTGTCGATAAAAAGCAGGGTACGATTAGAGTCTGTGTGGATTATCGCGACATCAATCGCGCATGTCCAAAGGATAATTATCCCACTCCGTTTATAGACCAGATCATCGACGAATGTGCCGGGAGTGAGATATATTCCTTAATGGACGGTTTCTCAGGATATAACCAAATCAATATTGCACCTGAGGATCAACACAAGACCACATTCATTTGTCCGTGGGGTACTTTCGCGTATAAAAAACTCTCGTTCGGCTTGAAGAACGTTGGAGCCACTTTTCAGCGTGCGATGTCCTACGCTTTTCATGACATTCGCCATATCGTTCAGCCTTATCTGGACGACTTGCCAGCCCATTCGGGTAAGCGAGAGGACCATCCTGAGCATCTCCGCCAGATCTTTCTTCGTTGCAGACGCTACAATATCAGGCTCAATCCTCATAAATGCGTCTTCTGCGTTGATTCTGGCCGTCTTTTAGGATTCATCGTCTCGAAAGACGGAATTCGCCTTGACCCTTTAAAGGTCGAGGCCATCGTAAATCTCCCATCACCCTCCTCCCTGTATCAGTTATAGAGTCTGCAAGAGAAAGCGAATTTTCTTCGGCGCTTTATCCCGAATTATGCCGAGGTGGCCAAAGGATTCACTCGTTTATTAAAGCAGAACGTTCCCTTTCATTGGGACGAAATTGCTCAGGAATCCTTTGAGAAGCTGAAGACGTTGCTTGTCAATGCTCCATTGCTTCGTCCTCCGGACTACCACCGCGACTTCACTTTATATCTAGCCGCCGCATTTAGCACCATAGCCATGGTCTTGGTGCAGGATGACGATCACGGTGATGAACATGTTGTTTATTACCTATCTCGGAACCTTCTCGACCCGGAAACGCGTTATGCACATGTCGAGAAGTTGGCATTAGCAGCAGTACACGCTGTACAACGCTTTCGCCATTACATCCTTTTGCGCATGATAACAATGGTTTCATACTGCAACCCTATGACGTATATTCTTTCTAGACAATTACTGGGGGGCAAGTACTCCAAATGGATTGTGATCCTGCAGGAGTTTGACTTAGAGTTCACTACTGCTAAGTCAACTAAATCACTGGTCTTCGCGGATTTGATATGTTCTCTCCCTACGGACTCTGCTCCCTCACACTCTGAAGACCATATACCGGACGAAACGCTTTTCCTCATCAGTACTCGTGACCCTTGGTACGGTGACATAATAGTGTATCTTCAGACCTCGACGTTTCGGTCTGAGTTGGATAAAGCTGCCCGCCGTCGGATTCGGCACCAGTCCCAACCCTACCGTATAGTAGGAGATACCTTATATCGCGTTGGAGTAGATTCGGTGCTCCGGCGATGCCTAACCTTGGAAGAGGCTGAGAAGGTCCTAAATGACTGCCACAATGGCGCCTGTGGTGGACATATGTCCGGGTATGCTACTGCCCAGAAGATTCCGCGAGCAGGTTATTGCTGGCCTTCCATATTCAAGGACTGTATTACTGCAGTCCGTAAATGTCATCCATGCCAGATATTTCAGGACAAGATGCGCACGCCGCCTTTACCATTACATCCCATTATTACCGTCAACCCTTTTGCGAAATGGGGCATGGATTTTATGACGTGTAACCCTCACTCGGCCAGGGGGCATGCGTATATCATTGTCGCCGTCGACTACTTCACCAAGTGGGCCGAGGCGATGCCTACACTAGCTGCTGACGGGAAAACGACTGCTCAATTTATATTCAACCACGTTATTGCACGGTTCGGGGTTCCTCAAGCCATCGTCACTGATCACGGTACTCATTTCTGCGATTACATGATGGCGGAGTTGACTTCAACGTTGGGCTTGCGTCACGACAGCTCAACACCATACTACCCTCAAGCGAATGGTCAGGTTGAAGCAGTGAACAAGGTTTTGGTCACTATGCTTCAGCGAACAGTTGGTATTCACAAATCCAATTGGCATCTCCAACTGTTCTCAGCTCTCTGGGCATATCGAACATCTGCAAAGAGTGCAACTGGGTTCACACCATTTCAATTGGTGTATGGCCTGGAAGCAACTCTTCCGGTTGAATGCGAGATTCCTTCATTAAAATTAGCTGTGGAGCTTCTACCTAATACTTCTGCTGAGGAAGAACGTCTTCTGTATCTGGAACGGTTAGATGAAACCCGTCGTCTGGCTGCTTTAATTATCGAAGCACAAAAGAAGAGGGTCAAAACTCATTTTGATCAATCTGTTTCTCCTCGTTCCTTTATTGAAGGGGACCTCGTCCTCCTGTACGATCAAGCACATGATAAGCTTGGAGCCGGTAAGTTCCAGCCTATGTGGCATGGGCCCTATATAGTAAAATGCGTTTTGAAAAATGGGGCCTACGAGCTTATAGATTATGAAGGAGTTCCGCTGGCACAGCCCAGAAATGGGTTGTACCTCAAAAAGTACTATGCCTGAAGTGATTTCTTGGTGTGGTGTGTGTACATAGGTGTGTGTTTTTCATTTGTGTGCATGTATTGTGTGGTGTGCTTTGTAAACATCTTTCTGCTGATCGGGTCTTCCTGGTTGTGTAGATGTCTATTCATCCATTTGTTGGTTTCGCGGATGGTGCCTCTCGCAGTACCAGGAATCTATCTTCAGCAGCCTGGGTAATCTATGATCCTGCTGGTGAGTTGATTGACCTGCAAGGAGTGTGTCTAGGACGTACCACGAACAACATCGCGGAATATAGTGTTGTGTTAGAATTATTAACCGAGGCAGTAAACCTTGGTATCCGTGAATTGCTCGTGTATCTAGATTCACAACTTGTGGTGTTACAACTAAACGGACACTATTCGGTAAGGAACCCGTCCATCTTACGTCTATATCTGCGTATTCGATTACTGGAAAGAAATTTTGACTACATTACATATCATCATATACCCAGGCATTTGAATACATTAACAGATGCAGTAGCAAATTTGGTATTAGACGGACATTTGCGCAATTTGTAAATCATCATCACATGTAAAGAAAGATCCATCCAGAAATAGATATGCACATATATATAGATATCGAAATGTTTACATAGAGTGTGTCACATAAAGTCAAAATATACATAATCGTCTTAAGTACATCCGGAGACGATATGTCTCTCAAAAAATAGGTGTGGTATAAATCCTAAGAGCTAATCCACATGGTGCTCATGATAGCATGTGACTGCACGCACTAAGCGTCTCAGGATTCGGTGGATCCGACTTGGAACTCCCACCGTGTGGCGCTGGTATGCCATCGGTACGTCCGCCAGCCGAGCATAGTCCGGAATCCCTCGGGAAATGCCCTCAAGATTCTGGATCAACTCCTCTCCTCCGGTGCCCTCTCCCTGAGGATCAGGGGCGAGTTGTGTCCTCCGTGAGATTGGAGACATCCCAGCTGGTCTCTCAGGTCCCACATTTGCATACATATATAAAATGTGTTAGGACGAATGTGTATTAACAAAAAAAAAACATAAAACATAAAAATAAAAAACATGAGGCCTTACCCAACTCCTCGTCCCAGTCATCTCCTTCTGGCAGTGGGAGATCTGGGTCTCCGGTGAAGTCAGTTCCTGCATAGGGCCAGTCTTCCATGACAATCAGCTGGCGCCGTAACCACCTAAAGAACTCCGGCCTCCAGGACATCTGTTGGCCGCCTCCAGCTCTGGGCATTAATGCTGCCCAGCGAGCCATTCTTGGCTCTCGTGGTATCGGATCTGCTACTGAGGCCCCTTGGCCTTGGAAGATTGGTAAGCGTTCCAGAATGAACGATACCAGGATGGAACCATAGCCAAACTGTTTCAGTTTAGCTTGTTTGCATTTTGTGAGCTGCCTTTTCATATTTATTGTTACTGTTGTTGCCCAGTCGAACAGTAAGGGACTCATGCATTCTGAGGCTAGCAGGAGTTGGGCCTTTGTGGCCTCGTGCGGTGCCTGCGACCCTACAGCCCGCGTGATGGTATGTAGGACAACTCTCAATGCCAGATCGGGGATAGTGTGGATATCCACCTTTTTTCTCCCTGATCCCATTTGTGCTCCTTGGCACACTCGTGCCATCACTTCTTCCATCTTCTCGCCAGATGGTCTACTTCCAGTCAAGACGGGGATCGGACCTCTGCGAGACAATCCGGTGATGAAATACACATCAGAAACCTCCAGCTCCAATACCTGATCTCGCAACTTGAACACTTGTTCATGTTCATCCCAAATACTGATCAAATACTGGAGGAGCTCGGGCTGAGCTCGTAGACCGGGTGTAAGGAAGAACTTCTTCAGCCCACAGTTTCTGAGGGCATTCATGCAAGCCTCACTTTGGATGGCCTGTTCATCCTCTTCTCCATGCTCTCGTTCTTTCCATTCAATCGCCATTTTTCTTGATTACCTGCATTCATATGGTCATAAACCCTTAGTTAGATCTCTGATAGGCCTCAAATTCCATGAAATTTGGTTTAAATATCGAATTTTTAGGCGGATTTTTAGGTTCGGCCGCTGGCGCGGCTGTTTTGTGAAAATTTGCGCCACGTGGCGCGAGCCCTTTGTATAAAAGAGCCCATTGGCGCGGGTCCGTGCCCGATACCCGCGCCAATGAGCGCGGCCCTAAAATTTCAAAAGTGGCCACATAGAACTGATTTACAAGGGAAAACTATTAAAAAATGGATGAAAATGTAGAGCAAGGGAGCGCCTCTTACCTGTAGCAGACGAGAAACTGAATGGTCAACCGGATCTGTCGCAATCGCCGTCAGAAGTTTCTGCTCCAAATGGATCACTGTTGCTTTTTACCAAGGTAAATAGTAAATGTAATTTCATTTTTACCAATTTGGCATATTTATAACTTTTTGACATAAAATGAGTTGTAAGAAGTCATTTTTATCAAATATTTTTATATATTATGTCGAAAATGGGTTTTACGCTTGCTTGGTATGTGCAGCAGCAGGTTTTTGTGACTTTAACGATGGAAACGAGTTGTATTTTATACTTTTTCGGACTCGGTAAATACACGAAAAAGTCACTTTGGAGTCATCTTTCAGCTCTTTTCTGACTCTCTAAACATGAAAAGATTGCCGAGGCCCTTGTCGTTTTGATCTCGTTAAATTGGACACGAATCGACATCTACCCAGTATACGTTTACCCCTTTTTCGGGCTGGGATGGATTGATTACGAAAAAGGAATACCCTAGCCTATCGCGACTAGGAGGTTTTCTCAGACATAGTTTTCTACCTTTTCGGATCTGAGGAACTATTTACGAAAAGGGACTGTTGGAGTTTACTTTTCCGCTGTCTTTTCAAACTCTCTAAACATGAAAAGACGCCAAGTTCTTCCTTTGTCAGACTCGTTAAACCCTGATGACATCGGATCTAGTCGAAATGACGTTCTCCGAGTTCCTCCTTCCTAGGACTCGTTAAATGCACTAGGATGGATTCGCTCGAAGGGCGGACTTATATTACAAGCATATGCTATCCCCTTCAAGCTTGTTATTAAAAATAATTGGGGTACTCACCAGAAATGGTGGGGAAAAAATGGAACCATCGTCGTTATCATCAGCAGTATGTCGCTCTTGAACATGGCACTTGTCTGCATTCGTGTCGGGTTGGGGACATCTCATCTCGTTGCTTCATTTTGCTTCCATGGGTTTGGGAAATCTCTTTTGACCTCTCATCTGTTCATTCCCTCGTCACCATGACCTCTGATCCGTTGATGTCAAATACTGCCAAGTCCATTGTCGTGCCGTTTATATTTTCAAGAGAAGTTGACCTCTGCAAATATCAAACCTTCCTCTATTTCTCATATGATCCTGATTCACAATAAAACATCATGTTCCTCTGT
The DNA here is from genome assembly GCA_034641835.2 of Pinus albicaulis. Classification (NCBI taxonomy): domain Eukaryota; kingdom Viridiplantae; phylum Streptophyta; class Pinopsida; order Pinales; family Pinaceae; genus Pinus; species Pinus albicaulis. The sequence goes on along the minus strand of JAXQQM020069009.1, from coordinate 65,608 downwards.
CTCGTGTCGATGATGTGGGAATCATTATGGCCCACCTTCGATCAAGGTCACTTCCTGTCGACTTCAACTCATTATCCAGGAAGTTGGTCTAGAGACTCCTGATGGTACCTTGGAGCCTGCATGCCTCAATGGCGGGTTCGTCGCATTCGACGAGAGGTTTACATCATTGGCCTCCGATCGAGTGATTCTGCGGGTGTTCGACGTCAGCTCATTGTTGATCCTCACACGCGTGGGTGTACACTGCGGTACCTTGAGGGCCCAAGCCATAATCCAGTACACGGTGTGGATTATTATCATTATGTATATGACTCATTGATTGGATGGCTGCGACCATACCTGAGTCTATTTATTTGATCCTCGCTGGATGGCTGCGCCCATACCCTGGATCCGGATCATAGTGTACTCTGTTTCGGATGGCTGCGCCCATACCACACATACATCATGTACTTGAGATATCAGTTGTATTTTTCTGCGCAGGTTTTCCGACGGCGGGCCTTCAGTTGAACATGTTCTCGTAAAGCATTTCACCCCTCTCTCTCTCGAGCCTCATACTTTAGGGGGCATCTGTTACATAGTAATTTGTCACCGTCCCTACCATTCCCCGTCCCGCACAATGGAGGACCCATTTTGTGACCTGTGAACATTGTCATGCCTTGAAAACATCATCAATGCATTCCTCTAAGCATGAGCTTCAATTTCCCTAAAGACATCTCCTTGCAAAAAATCATAAAAACATCTCCTTTTGCATTGGCGTGGGCAGACAGTTCACCACTTGCGCCAATGAGGAAAATCCTACAAAGAGGCCGCGCCAACTGGCGCTCTGTCCCAGAGCAGTAGTCGCGCCAGCCAATTTAAGGAGTGTTTTTAAATAAATATGGCGGAATTTGTGTTTCAACAAACTCAGAAACCATTGCCTATCTTGAGTTGGGAGGTTTGGCTGCGGGAGTTCTATGGAAGGGAAGTGGTTTTGCCACCTCCCATGGAACCTTCCTTGTTGATAGGTCCAATCCCATAATAATAGGGATCCCAACTCCCTCCTTCCCCATCTATAAAAGCCTGCTCAATTCCATGGCAAGCTAGTCTTGAAGTGCCTAAGCTTTGAATCTCCAAATTCCCAAAAGCCTTTGTGCTGTAAGAGCCCTCTTTCTTCCCTTAAGGCCGACTCAAGTAAGGAGACTATCGTCGAGAGACTCTGGAGAGGTTTGCCCTTTCCCTGGCGAGCTTTGCGAGACGTGAACGACTGGAGACCCATCCGAAGGAGACCACGACGTCGGAACATTGGTTGTAATCTCTTTCGATTGTTATTTAATGAATGATTACGATTATGGTTCCACTCTGTTTTCAATTATGTTAATATGAGTAGTATCCTTTCTGACTGATATTTAGTTGCGTATGCCGGATTTTATGCTTGTATCTGTTTGTTTCTTGCACGTGCAGGTATCCATCCGCGGAGATCGTGGAGGATTGTGATCTGCCGAGGCTGAGGAACGGGAGTGCTCTCTTCTTCCGATCGTAGCATTGGATTCCAGGTAGGCCTCCATCTTTGGTCTTTTCATTTCGTAACTAGGAACTTGCGTTGTAACATTTCGTGATTGTTGCTAGACCCCTGCTGGGCTAGTAGGGATCGCCTCTGTCCGCAGAGGGGATTTACCTCCGACACCGATTGAAAGAGGTAGATGAAAGGGTGGAGTTAGCTATCAGTGGCGACATCAGTTGTGCATGAGATTTGCACCACACTTGGAGGAATTGCCCATGATGATTGCGTTGTCAAGCCAAGGATATTCGAACCTTGGATCTCTATATAGACAGGCCTGGATTGCGCAATAGAGGCAAGGCAATTGGCAGTGAGTTTTGAACCAGTAACCTGTTCAAAACTGAGCTAGATTGTGTGTAACTTCATGAGAAAGTCTTGAGTACTTGTGAGGAGTATTGTACTGAGTTTGTTACATGATTTATCCATTATAATATACACAATAGCTGTGGGGTTTTCAGCTATAAGCTTTCCCCATACATACTGTGTTAATGTGTATGATGATTTGATGTGTTATCGCTTGATTTTATTTCCTCATGTTTGATGATCTGAGTGGAAGAGATTATGTGTTGCATATAAATTCGAATTGTATGTGATCAGGATAGTCTCGGTGGATAATTAATCATTATTCAGCAAATTTCTACACGAACTCATGGTAACATGCTCTTACTTCCTTTAGAGGTTAAATTGTTGTGTTTTTCCTATGTTGTGTGTATGTACCATCTTTTATTGAAACCTCTATTTGCCTCAGATTCCATAAGAAGAATTATTTTCATTGAGTTTACTGATGTTGACTCCATAGCCCAATGGTATAAATTCTTTCATTTTTCAACCTACAAACAATAAAAATCAAGTCACATTTCATAGAGTTAGCCATCTAATAGTATTTCGATTGAAAATCATAAGTCCCCTTTGAGAGAGCCCTCTCAAATTGAAGAGGTTAATCTTTAGTTAAAAGTGGTTTGGAAGAGTTACATTAAGTTGATTGATGAGAAGCCTATCAAGATCAATTTGGTGATAAAAAGGTCCTTGGAAATAGATATTTGGTACCATCATCTCACTTCTTGTGTGCGAGAGAAAGGATGCATTGGATAATTTTGCTTCGGTACATTCCTTTCCACGGAAGATGAGGATGCGAATATTATGACGAAAGGCGCTCACCAAGAGAAAATTCAAATACCATAGAGACATGATCGAGGTGAAGGATAATCACTTTCTTGTTGAGAGGAAGTGTTGAGATTCAACAAGACAATTTCAACACCCATGCCTAGTGCATTAAGCACCTACACTAGGGTGGGGCCCACAGTACTATTTTTGGGTGCATGTCTATTTTAGTTATCCCTTAATTAAGATGGACAATAAATTGTAATCTATTCTCAATGATGACTTGAAATAGTTAACTAAGAGTGATAAACTCAGTTAGCTAGTGGATTTCGAGTTAGGGGTGGTGTTGAAAATCACAGCAGATGATGGAGCTTAGTGAAATGAAGTCGCCTTCACTAAGTGGGGCCGCCGGCTATATTTTTTGGCGCAAGAGTCTATTTTTAGACATATGGATCATGGTCTATGAGTTGCGGGATGCTATTTATGGATGATTGAGCAGGAGAGTTAAAAAGCAAAAATGAACGGATATATTTTCAGACATTTGGTGAGAGGATTTTCTACACATGAGCTGCAGAAACTAAAAATAGAACGAGTCAAATATTATTAACCCTTAATAATATTTAGACTATAAACATTATCTTATCCTCTTGGAGCACTTCAGGGTTTGAGCTACGGATGTGGCACATGTAGGTAGGAAGAAGGAAATACGCTTTTCCCTGTGGGTTAGTTGAGCTAATGCATGGTGACTTCAGACTTCGATTAGAACTCAAGTGGCGGAGTTTGGTGGAGTTGTGTTATGTTTAACTTAGTTGAACTAGTTGTATTTAGTCTAACTGAAAAATACACTAGTGATGAGTTGTGTGAATTAATTATTAATTAATTCACTATTTATTAACTCATAAATCAACTAAAGAACACATCAGTTAACTGCAATGCATGGACAGTTCAGTGGAGACCAGTGTTAGAGGTGGGTGAAAGGGTTAGTGTGACTATCAGTTGTGACTATACCTGTGCATGAGATTTGCACACACATTGATGGAGATTTCCAATGAGGATTGCGCAGTTGGAGCTAGTGGGATTCGAACTTGGATCTCATCATTACTCATCTTGGATTGCGCAGTAGAGGCAGGCAGACTTGTGGAGGAGATTTGAACCTGTGACTAGTTCACTTTCCATACTAGTTTGTGTGTAACTTTTGGAGATAGTACTGAGTACTTGTGAGGAGTATTGTACTATGATTGTTACATGTTCTCTATCATTATATTATACAGATAGTTGGGGGTTTTCAGCTATTGCTTTCCCCATTACATACTGTGTTGATATGTGTGCTTGATTATGTTTTAATGAGCGCATGCGACTGCTTTCTATTTCCGCATATTGATGATCAATTGTAGAAGAGGTTATGTGTTATGCATGAATTTGAATTAGTGTGTGACCAGGATAATCTCGGTGAATAAATCTTCATTATTCAGAAAATTTCGCAGGTGGTTGGTGAGGCATGCGATTAATTCTAGTTGTAACAGAGTTCAAAGTGCAATGGTGCATTAGTTAATGAAAGTTGTAAACAATTTAACTCAATTAAATGAGTTAAATTCAGTTGTGCTAGTTGTAATTGAAGATACACTAGTGAGAGATCAAGTGAATTAAATATTAATTAATTCACAATCAGTGATCTCACATGCAACTGAGGATTTACTATTATTAGTTGCATGCATGTCAGATCCAGTGGAGACCCAGTTGAGTTCTAGGTGAAATGGAATTTGACTATCAGTTGTAGGATTATTGGGTTGCACACATGCAACCAAACACCCATTGGAGTGCCCATGATACTTGTGCAGTCAAGGAAGGCCAAAAATCCTATAGTTTAGGGATCTATTCCATGAGGGATTGTGCAAGCAAGGCAGGTTGTATGGAGGCTGAGAATTGGCTATGTGTCGGTCAATTTTGCATATGACATTGTGAGACAATTAGTTGAGTAATGGAGGGCTCTTGTGAGAAGATTTTTGTATTTAATTGTTTCATGATCCATGTTGAATATACAATAGAAGATAGTGGGGTTTTAAGCTATAAGCTTTCCCCAAGAATTTATCTGTGTTGTGTGCGATTGATATTTCTTCATGTTCATGTGATTATCGATTGTGTTTTTAATTCCGAAAAATATTTGTAGAAGAGATTCAGTATTTAACTTTAGTACATTGTTAGATTGGGTGAATCCAAGATATACATGCATGTTGTATAATTTCTACATATGGTTTGTCAATCAGATCAAGCAAGAGTTGTTGAACAATTTTTGTTGTCCCTAGTGGCCTAATTAATAGAGATGTCAACTATTACATAGAGAGATATTTGTTGGTTAATGGCCCATCAACCATACTGGCTTAGATCAAGAAGGATTTGGTGAAGAACCCCCGGTGAGCATATGCACCACTAACCGATTTGGGGAGAATAAAGAGAGCAATAGTTTGTTACCAATCACTGACAAGTGCTAGTGGGATCTATGATGTGATAGGACCAATGATTCAAAGTTTATCGAGGCTCTGATTTTTGAACATCTATAACTTCTTGTAAAGTGGTCTTAATGGAATTCCTAGATTCCTGATGTTAGAGAAACCAGTTGTGTGGAAGTCACATGGAGACCATGTGAGCATTCTCAATCCTGCAAGTACGTGAGTGTTAATGTATCATGTTGACATGTCATGCTGACATGGCATGTGGATTGATTACAGATGATATTCCGTGTTGAGGTGTCACTAATGTGACATCCCAACATGGCAATGTGATGTGTATAATAGGCACATTATCACTGCGATGGAACCTTGAGCAGTAACCTTGACGTATTGATGTGGATTAACAAATGTTCCAATTAGTGGAAATAAGAAAAAAATGGACATTTTGGAAATGGACATTTTTTTGTTTTTTCAAACCCAGACTGATTAGGACCTTTGTCATTTGATGGAGATATGTTCGTTAGTTGATATCCATCAATTGGACTACGAAAGGGCGTAAGGAATGTTTTCAATTTCTCCCAATGGAGTGTTGGTGTGGTGGTTGGTTAACAAACTTATAAGATGACGGGTATTCAGGATTTGTTGAGTGATAGGAGTGGTATCCGAGTTATATAGTGATTCGAAAGATTGAGAACTGATAAAATATTATAATGAAATTTTTATTGGAAATCCTAGATCTGGATGTAAGGGAGTAGTTACATGTGTAGTGAGGATGTGGCTTATGTAGTGGTGACACGTGGGAAAGGACTATGACATTTCAGTGATGCAATGCTAATGTAGTATTGTACATATTTTGTTGTGGCACTTTGAAGGTAAAATATTCAAAAGGCCATAACTCTGTACTAGAGCTTGGATTTGGATGAAATTTATGTTTTTGGAAATTTATTGATATGAAGAAGACAATAGTGGTCTTGAAAATGAATTTTAATATGGTAGAAAGAAAAGGATTTTGATAATCCCACCTCCTTAAGTTGAATTAGAGGGTTGGGTATGTTACAAAGTGGTATCACAACTATGGTTCAAACATTATGCTTGGAGGGTTGAATAGACACCATGGAGATGAGCTTGGAGCACTAAGAGCTTGTTGTATATGTTTGGAAGCACTATTATCACTTGTATTTGACCTGGAATTGAGGGTCATGTTGTTTGAATTGGCGAAATTATGTAAGGGAAGAGTTCTCTCTAGGAAAAGAGAGTCATGATTGGAAAATTTGTGGCTTGAAGAAGGTTGTTTCAAGGATTATATCTCCTATGCATGATGTTGATATAGGAATCAACAAGGTATAATTAAAGATTAAAAATGTAGTGGGTGCATTGCAATAATATGAATGCTAATGCAAGTGTGGAGTATGAGGTAAGCCTACTATTAGTAAGGTCAAGTTATGGTTGCTCTTGTCGAACACTTAAACCAGTGAGGAAGACTTGATTTCCATGGATAAATTATTGAAGGTACCTACTTGGAAAGTGAGTAAGACTGATGTATATATTATATTTTCCTCATGGAATAGGAAACATCATTGGTGAATGTGCTTGAGCAACTGCGGTAATAATATGTTAAGTTATATTATCCTGGTTTTGAGAACTTATGTATTTCGTTTTACTTATTGGATTACTAACCAAAGTAGGAAAAAAAATTCAACTTTAGGCCATTATAGGTTGATGCATATATTTTCAAGGAAATCAATTATATTGGAATTAATTCTTTCTAATGAACTAATAGCGGTATGTTTTATTCAACATAGATGAAGACTCATACAACAGTAAAGGAAGGAAGGAAGGTTCAACATGATGGAATACTGCAATGTGGAGGAGCCTTCACATATCAGTGATAATAAATTAGATAGAAGAAAATATACTGGAATCCCTCCAAATTTGGTGGAGGAGATTAGAAGCCTAAAAGATGAATTTGAGAGTTACAAGGCTAATCATAAGAGGATCCTTAAAGCCCAAGAGAAATAGGTTGAGATCAATGCAGTGATGCTTCTGGTATATGATATATACAATGGTAGCAGAAACATGGACTATTTGCTAGCAGTATCGACAGACACTTGTCTAAGAGGGTGCTAATACCATCAGAAATTATAAAATATGGGACAATTACTAGCTATACAAGAAAATCTCCTTAAGGAAGAGGAATAGGAGTGTCAGTAAAGGCACACCTAGTGATGATATCTCAAAATATACTTCTAGTAAAGGGACAAACAATTCAAACACATTGTCTAGAGATGCAATCAGGTTGGGGTTGCTGAAGGAAAGGAAGAAAAATCCTTCAAAATTTCCCTTTATTGAGGAATTTAAAGAGGAAAAGTCACCTACCTTTGGTGGTGAGGTTTAGAAAGATGAGGGAGCCATGTCAAAGCTCTCTAAGTTGATTAGATATTTAAAATAAATCCCATGATAGGGTTGGGAAACTTGATGATAATTAATGATATATATATATATATATATATATATATATATTGAGACAACTGGTATGCACAGGAGTGCGAGGGGGAGGGTTACCCTAGTCTATTAATAAATTTTTGGGCCTTTAAGGCTATTGAAGACTTTAAGGAAACCTTAATTGAATTTTTTTGCATATGCTAATGTGTTAAGTTGTATATCAACTTGCAGAGTTCATATGTTGCATAAATGTAGAGTTTCATAATAGGGTAGACTATAATGTTTAAGAATCATTGAAGGTGGATTTGAGAGGGTTATGAATCAAATATGAAATAGGTTGATCTTGACAATGCTCGATTAATTGTTGATGTCTAAATGATATTGAAAATGAGAAAAAGAGTAAAATGAATTTGTTGTTGAATCAAAAATGTTGTGGCACATGTTTTTATTTATTGATTAAATGTTTATGTGGGTATGAGATCATAAGGAAAAATGTAGACTATTCCTAGTAATTTGATAGTATCCCTTATTGGGAATGAAATTTGAGGTAGTAGATGTGCCTTTATTCATCAAAATAACCCTAAGAAAAAAGAAAAGAGAACACTTGTCAAAGGAGGCTAAAGAAAGATCCATGTGGACTCCTTGAGGAATCATCAACTAAGTATGTATGGTAATGGAAACCATGTAAGTATGTAAATTAGCCATACTACAATAGTTGGTAAGTTGACTGGATTGGGTGAAAATTTCTTCAGGTTGAGTTTGTATTTTCTGATATATTTTCAGATTGAAGGCATATATTAAATACCTAAGGGTGAGGTGGTTAAGGTAGAAAGTCTTTAGCACATAATATTTGGTAAAAGTCTTAGAATGTTATGCATGTCTAAGCTATCATGATATACAACAATCAGATAAATGAGTGGTACACACACATGTTAAATAATATTTATGTTTGGTAATACATGGATATCTATGATGCATTATATGCTTGAGGCCATGGTAGTGGCCTGCGAGCTTCTAGGTTTGAAGCTAATGATTTCATCACCTAGTGATCAATGTTATAAATCATACCATGTTCTAGAATATATGATTTTTCTTGGATAATGTGAATAGCCAAGAAAATGTATGATGCATAGAGTTCCAATAAGGGTCATGGGAATAAATTATAGTTATCTTTTATGGATATGTATAGCCATGGAATGGTTGATATGTGAGTGCGTGCTTGACATAAATACTCTGTAGAGTATGATAGATATGTGAAGCCCTCGATGAAAGACTCGATTGTTTAAAATTTGGTCATGCACACTTATGTAGGACAAGCTTTAACATCACTAAGTGTCATGGAAATCAATGATTGTTAGTATTTTTGAAAGGGATGTTAATTGTTGAAGTGAGTGATGTGAATCTCTAAATACGACATAATGTAAATTCTTGGGAAAGCACATTGTTAATAAATTATGAAATAGATATCTCAGTGGGGAGAGTGAGTATGAAACTCTCAACCTTGAGCTAATTTAATTTGTTGACATGAAAGGTCTAATTACCATATGTATTTTATGGAATGGTTGAGATGATATTGAATGAATGTGTAATGCAATGATGTTCTCATTTTGATTGGAATAGAATGTGGTTGAATTGATATAATGATTAACTATGTGATGGTTTTGAAACAAATTTAGTGGATGCTATAAATTATATACTAAAAGGATTTTATATATGAGAAACTAACATTATTTTGGTGTTGATGGAAAAAAAATGACAATGTTAACATTCAAAAAATCACCGATCAAGTCTTGAATTAGATCCTTTTTTGTTTGGGATGGTGATTTTGATCGATATGTAGTCCCAATTGCCACCTGAAAGGTTTGCTCCAAAAATGGAGATTCTTATTATGATTTTCTAAATACAAATGAAATATGATCTAATATGAAAACAATAGAAAGAAATATAATCTATTTCAATAAAGGGAAGGAACAATCCCACTCTCAACCAAGGGCATGATGCAAAGGAATGGACCAAAATTGAGTTTAAGGTTATAATAAGCTAGTGAATCATAGAAGTAGTTCATATGAATTGTAGTAGTTAAGATAAATGTGCATATGCAATTATCTAATAAGAAATTATCGGATCCTCACAAACACATACTTAGATTCAAATACTAATAAATGAATTCAATATTAGATATGACATTATATCATGGAAAAAATTCACTTGACACAACAAAAATTAAAACAAAGACAAGCATATAATTAGGATGCTAAACAATTATCGGCCAACACATATAAGTCTACTTGAATTTGTGATTCAATTCTAATATCAGTGTGACCAACTAAGAAAGACAACTTTCAATTAGTTTTGAATGAGCATGTATTTTCATGAATTCAAAATAGTGCATGACTCAGAAACACATATTTATCTAGAAAATAAGATAAATCATAATTGAACGGTATCATTATTCATAGCCAAGTTTGAGCAGTAGTACTCATATTGATTACAAATATAGATTTGAAGGCTTTACACTAGTCTTCTACCTCTTACAACAATGCAAAAAATTGGAATATTTCTTCAAGAATCAGGGTACAAGAAATTGTTAAGGATCCACTGTGCAACATAAATTTTGTCCTTGTCTAATATCCTCCCTCTAATCTTGTCTTACAAGCTTCCAATTTCCCTCGAAAAATCTTCTACAATAGTGCAAGAAATTTTTACTTTTCTAGAAATTGGAACCCTTCTTCCTTTTCCATACTTCTCATTTATAACCAGCCTAGATCCATGTTAACTCCATATCTACCAAGTGCCAGAGGGATCAAATCTTTTTGCATCTTAAGATATTTGCTTCTCATGAGATTTAATCCCTCTGGGCACTTGGTAGATCCATAGCAAAGATGGATCTAGATCGGTTTAATTCCCTCCTTTAAATATGATATATTCGACATGAATACCATGAGTAATACCATGGGTTCTCATAAACAAACTAAAAACTATTGGTAGCTTGACCAAGTCCATTTTACCTTAACTACCAACAAAAATTAATTAAAAAAATAATAATGAAAAAATCTTATTTTAATATAGGGTTATTTTATTTTTATTTCAAGATTACCTTAACTATAAACAATCCTCCGATGCGGGTGAAATCTCTAGAACGAGCGAGGACAACTCCTCCCATGATTAGTTTGACGTCGCATTGCAACGCCAACACCTACCTGATGCAGAAACTCAAATCGCTGATAATTTTTGTTGACGCTCTGCCACACTTGGCCTCTAGACACACCACATATCACATGCAGGCACACTTGGATTGTCCCTCTCTGCATCCTCGCTCGAATTCAGCGCCTCATGCCTTCAAAAGGAAAAAAGGCTCCTCAATCAGCCATTTCATTGCTGCTCCAACCGGTCCTTCGAGCTCTTTGTGCTTTTACTGCTCTTGTTTCCACCATTTCACTGCTACTCGAGCCTGCCTTGCGCACTACCATCTCCATTGCTCCCTCTATTGCGCATTCACCCTACTGCGTGGCCCCCCTGCTGTGAGCCTCCTGCTGCACTTCCCCTGCTGCATGCTCCTCCCCTTGTGCTCCTCCCTGTTGCGCGCCCCCCTGTTGCAAGCTCCCCTGTTGCGCGCCCCCTTGCTGCACGATCCCCTGTTGCGCGCTCCCTTGCTACGAATCTCTGTTGTGCACCCCCTTGCTGTGTGCCCCCTACTCTCAGCCTCGTCTCACAGCCAGCTCCCCATCCTCTGCTTGATAGTCTTTCCATGGCCCACTGCCAACATCAAAAGCCCATCAGGGGCAGCTATAGAGGGGTGCTCTCTAGCCACTCTCACCATGTCCAAGACTAGTGGCTGGAATCCAACAAAGGCTCCTCATAAGGACGCCATGATAAGATGGCTACCCAAATGCCTGACAACACTCATGAGGATATTGTTCAACCGCCGGAGAAGCCTAAGGGTAGAAGAGGTCACATAAAATCCACTATTGTGTAATCTGAGCCGCCCATACCTCGGAATACCGACTTGCTTCCAATCCATGAGCCTGCAGAGGAGGAGATAGACGTTTTGATTATGGACTTGGATGGTGTCTGAACCAGAGTTCATGATGTTGAGTGTCCTGTTGCTCCCATCGTCCACGTAGCCCCTTCGAAGCCTCCTCGTGCTGCCACAGCTGAGGAGGAAGCCATTGTAAGAGAATATGGATGCCTAATTGAGGAGGAGGACCATGCGACAGAGGAAGATGAAGGAACTCCATGACTGCTCGGTAGCAAGGTTCATCTCTGATTTTTGTCTTCTTGGGACATACTTCAACTATTTTGTTTTCTTGTGTCACTGAATATTTTGTAAATCTCTTAAGGGGCTGGTTTCCTCCTATGAGGCAGCCCCAAACATGGTTTATTTTGAAAACTTACAAGGTAGGGATTGGCTAAGTACTGCTTTCCATCCATTCCCACAGCCTCTGTAAAGTTTCTTTTTATGATTTCAATATGGTTTAGCCTAACTTACAAAAAAAAAAAACTATCAACAAAAAATGAATAAAAAAATAATGTAGAATTTTTATTTTAACATAGCAATAGGGGTTTTTTTTTTTTTTTTTTTAACTGAGTCAAAATGTTTACATGAAATGACATATACTGGGCCTTTCGACCCAAAAATGTTATAAAATAAAATTAAAATAAATTATTTATAAAATATTTTGATTTAGAAATGAGTTATGGTTTTTGGGAAAGTGGTATTAATAAGCCATGGTATTGGCTTATGGTATTGTAACAAGGCCTATTTACAAGTTAATAATATCCATGGTAAAATGTGGTGAATATTAATGGTTAAGAATCTTATTATATTGTAAACATTGATTTTTTATGTGCTTATTAATTACATTTAAATATTAGAAACATTATTTTAATTATATGGTAAAATGGATGCTAATTTTATATGTTATATATTTTAAGATAGATATGTATATTCAATATATATATATATATATATATATATATTTCCAACTATTCTATTATTGTACATAAAATATATTACAGGCTAGGTAACCAGAACAATCAGGGGGCCAACGACGGTCTATCCCTGACGGAATCAACATCAAGGTTTGGTTGGCACTGGTGGGCTGCCTAACAGAGGGAAACCAACCCACTAGTCGCAAAATGTTCAAAAGCATAGCTAAGAACCAAACAAATAGATAAAGAATCATGTTTAACAGAAAAAAAACTGACTTGAGATTCTGCCAACTTGACCAACAGACACCAGAAATCATAAAAAAAATTAGGGAGGTAATTCCTCTAGAATCAAACAAGCATAGGGGCTGGAGGGAGTACACTCGGATTCCTTGGGTTCGTCCACATACCCAGCCACTCGCCCTACATGCAAACTATCAAGACTTTCTTTGCGCTTCGTTTTGTTGCTAGAGGGAGCGCCACCGCTCTCGAGCATAGCTTTAACCCTTCCTTCTTCCGCGCCCTTTCTAGCCTTGCCTTCGTCTTCCGCAACCGACCTTCCCGTAGAGGAGGTGGAGGCGTTTGCATCTTTCTTGGACCTATTAACGTGCACTCTTAGCCCCATTCTGGTTCTCCTGGGCTTGGGCCTCACCGGCGCCGAAGGACTCGGAGGCTTGAGGGCGGCGAAAGGCAAGGGGTGGAAGATGTACACTGCTTGCTTGCTTGTTATTGTCAATTTGTTTGTCAATTTGATGGCTTGTAACCACACTATCTAGTCCAGAGTTCTATAGTACTGCATACTTGGGTATCCTAATCGCCTTGACTGTGTACTGTGGGAGTCTATGTTGGTATCACATTTTGTTTCACCTATGATGTCCATGTTTTTTGTACTATTTCTACATAGTTCTAGGTGAGGTCCCTGTTTCGAACTGGTTACAGTTCTTCCTTCAGCGACCTCCCAAAATTTTGACTCGATGAGAATTTATTTTCATTGTCCAATGTTGATTAGTGGAGTTTTGTTTCAAGGCACTTTCTCGGTCTGGTATTGATAGGACATTTCCCTCTCTTACCCTTTGTTTTATCCAAGCAATACCACCTCATCCAGTTTTTTTACCTCGTTTCCTGGGACTTAGTGGGCATATCTGATTATGTGTATTCGTCATTTTGGGCTCAGGGGGTTTTCTCAAACTGAAAGAAAAACTCCCTCCTACTCCTAGTCTACCAGTGCGAAGGCAATTCTTCCTTTGAAACATCGTGTCTCTTATCGTTCCTCAAAACGTTGGGGGTTTTTTTCCTTCTAGTGGTATTTTCCTTCATGGGTCAATTTACAAAATTCGTTTAGTTGGCATTTCTTTCATAGGTTTTGTCTTTCTAGTAAGGCCTATAGTTGGGTCCTTTATCACTTGCTTTGATTCTTGGTCCTGTGTTTGTTTGACAGGTTTTCGGTGGAGATGGATCCACAACAAAGGCTTCCTAGCCGTTGGGGTGGCGCTTTGAGCAGTTCATCCTCCAAGAATTGACGACTAATTGGTTGGGAATCGGTAACCACATTTTTTTATTTAGCTCCTCTAAAAGTTTGTAAGGAGATTTTATAGTTAGAAGCAAGGGATTTGGGGACCAGATATATCACTCCGATTTTGAAATTGGCAGTTGCTCTCTGAAATGGGTTCCTGATCCTAGAAAAATTAGGAAAAATAGAACGCACTTCCTCCACTCCATCACTACTCACGGACAAATGGAAACATTGCTTAGTATGGTTATACGAGACAAACAAATTGACAATTACAAGCTTTTTGTTGGACAAGAGGATATCAAGTGAATTATGAGGGACGTTAGATACGACCTTGATGATATCATGGTCAAACTGAATCGCGTGGAAAAATATATGGTCTCTAACTCGGACAGTGAATCAAATTACCTTCTGGATAATGACACAACCATCAACACTCTCCTTTAAACAATGTTCCACCTCTGAACACTTTAGATGCACACTCTCCTCCACTTTCTCCAGTCATCATCTTTGACTAACATTTCCATTATGTTTTTATGTCTTTTGCATATTTTTCTTATGATGTACTTAATAACTGTAGGTGGCTATCTACTGGCTTTTTTGTCTACTCGTTTTTTTTTCCAATAGTTATTGGTGGCTATCTACTGGTTACTTCTCTTGGAATTGGCAGTATAGTTTTTGTTTTTTGAATGTAACTATAAGATTTCTATAATTAGTTTTTTTTTTCCTACAATACTATCTCATAGTCTTCTGGACAGTGAGTATGGTTACCAAGTTATATTTATGTAATCTTCTTTTTTGCTATTAATAAAAAACTACGCTGAAATTTACCAAAAAAAAAAATCACCCTCTTCTTAGCATAATCATAATCCCAACATAACTATTATCACATTCACTTACCAACATCAATAGTCATGGCCATTAGCATAGCCAAACGTTTGTGGAAAGACTTAAGAGCATTAGAATATACATATGTGTATTAATGGTGAATTATTGATGGGGGAGTTGTGGAGAGCCCAACTCTTCTTATTAACAATGTTAGTAAGCAACTAACTTATATTTTGCAATATAAAGTAAATTTTTATAATTAAGTAAAATGGTATGTAGGGTTTCCATATATCACACACATAATTTTGTTGTTTACATAAATAAATTAAAGTTATCACTTTATTAAAATTATCTAACCTTTTTATTGGTTCATAAAAGTTCTATCTTCAGTAATCTTAATCTATTTTTTTCAGCAGTAAGCTACCATACCTCCCTTCTTGATAACTTCTCGGGGGAAAAGCTTGCCGTGGTTTCTTAAACATGAGCATAAAATAGGGATGGTTTGGCAATGAACACGGAAAGATTTCCTGTATTGACATTGACAACATAATTTCCTTTCACTCCACTGGTCCCTGGAGTCGTCATTATTGCACGGCTCCTCCTCTTTTCTCGCGTAAAGGCGGAGACATTGCCAAGTCGCAACCACAATTTTCTCTCACTTCATTACGCATTACAGTCTTCATTCCATTGATTTTCGTGGATATTACCCGGTTCCTTCTCTTTTCCTAACTAAATATAAACTGGCTCTGACAAAACCAAGGCATGATTCCTTATTCCACTGAATTTCCTGGTATTAGCAGCTACAATTTCCTCACTCCATAACCCTCGATGGCACTCCTCATTCCATTGATATTCTAGGATATTGCTCGGTTCCTTCTCTTTTCCCACTTATAAGGAAACTCTGGCTCTCAACTACAGATGCATTCTGAAGCAAATCGAATGGTATCAGACTCGTCTACCCTGCTGTAAGAATAAGGAAACTTTGCCTCTCAACTCCAACGGAATTCTGAAGCAAATCAAAGGAAGCAGCAATAGCAGACCATTGATTCAGAACATACTATTAAAAATCGGTCGGCTTGAAACTGAAAACGGTCAAATCGACCGGTTCATTAGTCGACCGGGTCAAACTAGTAGAAAAACTGGGTTCGACTCTCTTCTTCGTCAAAAAAACCGGTCCAACCGGTGCTAACCGGCCGGTTTAAGGTCAAACCGGCCAGTTCTTACCTTCTCATTTTCGTGACACATTCCTAGCAAGGTTGGCAATTAGTGGTAAAATTCTTAAAGTAAAAGTGTCATTTCTTTTATTTTTCATTTTCATCCTTTTACTTAAATTTTTAACATTACCTTGAAATGACTCAGGTTGTTTGAGAGTGGTTTCGACCTCATTGGATTCCATATGGAGAAACTAGAATTTTAGTTTTCACTCAAAATTCATTTCAGGGTTTCATGGGTTGGGGGTTTGCAATGTTTCCATTTGATTCTATCATGTGTAAGGGTATGAGATTGGCATTTGATCAAGAGCATGAAGCCCTTTAAGAACCTTGATGTTAGGTGGCATTGATTGTTGAACTCCCCTACCCTGGCCTTAACAAGAATGTACCCTTCACTCAAAGGAAAACCACTGATTAGACATGCTAATCTTTTTCTACTGCATTTTAAGGTTGAGGAGATGAACCCTTCACTCAAACCAAAATCATTCGTTAGGCATGTTAAACTTTTTCAATTTCTATCATATTATAAGGTTGAGCAATCCAACTCTGAAGACTTTGAGCTAGATGATGTTTATGTATCTCTTGTTGATGATCCCATTTCTAGTAGCGATGAATCAATGATGAGTTTCATGAGAGACCATGTTGCTCAATGATTTGTAGTTTTGATGTCTATTTTTGTTGCTACTACTACTACTACTAAAGTTGTGGAGGAGTTTTACGAGTCCTCAAATTCTGAGCCATATTATTTATGTAGCTCATGTCGATGATCCCTTGTCTAGTAGTGGTGATGCTTTTGATCATGATGAGGAGTGATCATGTTGTTGATCACTAATATGTAGTCTTGTACTAGGCCAATGGCCTCATAGCTTGTGGCATTGTTTTTTGACTTTACGAGCCATTTGGAGCTTCATTGCTTATGTATTTTTCGATGATATGTATTGGTGGAAAGAATATAGGCAAAATCAATTACCTGAATGGACCTCTCATTTGAATTAGATAATAGAAAGTGAAAGTTGGAAACACTGAATTTGCAGAGAGTTTGGATTGCAAGGACCTTGTTCCAATTAGGGTTTTGTCTTTAGATTCAGTTTCCTTTACTTTATTTAAAATTAGCGTGATGGCTGTGATGTAATATTTTGATTTGATGGTTGGGAGAGAAATGTATTTTGTTTAATTTTTCAAGGGTGGGATCTATTGAGACATGGCATATCGATTATTCAATTTTATTTTTTTCTTATATATGTTTCAGTCCATGTACTCTCTTGGCAAATCTCTTTGTTTATTTGCAGTACATTGAAATTTATAGTTAGGATTATGAATTTTATTGTCAAATCTCTTTGCTTGTTTGCTTGCAGTGCATTAGAAATCTATAAATGATGATTATGATGTCAAAAGAGAGGTGTCTAATTTTAAATTTTTAAACAGCAGGATGATAAAATTTCATGAGATGTTTTTTTAATGTTAATATTTAAAAATGATGTTAGTAGTTACTTGATTTTCTTCATTTTTACATTTAAAAATGATGTTGGTGGTCACTTTATTCATATATAATAGAAAAATATTTCAATCACTTGTCATTTAAGCGCTATTTTATATTAAAACAAAAGAAATTGTAACATTAGTTAAATATTTGCAAACTATATATATATATATAAATAAAAATGTTAATAGCCAATACAAAATAGGTAAAATACTTTAGTAACTTATTTCTTTTACATTTTATAATCAAAAGCATTAGTATCACCACCATTCACAATGTCATTGTGCTTTCCTTAGGCTGCAAACATATTTGGACCAGATATTCAGTTTGCAGTTGTGGTGAGTTACCTCCTTAAGAGGATTACTATCATGTTGGATTATAAAATTTTAATATATTAAACTTCATAATTTATTTTAAAATTTCTACCCAAGGAATATGTAAACTTATGAGATGTTATGAAATATATAAGTTTCAAAAGTCTAATGTAATAAAAGTATTAATTATGTTGTAGAAAAGTTGAATAAACAATTATAAGTAGTTTATCCAACTTCATTTCACTTCTATAGACTAAGGTAATGGTTTTAATTCCTATCTATTTTTGCAATTTGCTAGAAGCCAAACAACAACACGGCCACTTCCTAGTAAATGAGAGGCTAATACGGTGAGATGCTCCTTTTAATCAATAACCATTATGCAAAGGCTAAAATATAAAATTAATTATAACATTAACCATCATGTTTATAAATTCACGAAATCAACATTTCAAAGCACCAATCATTATAATTTAATGAAAAAAAGGTGATTATGATACAAAGCAAATACTATGTTTAGAAGTTTAGAGAAACTCATAATAGAAATACTAATGAAAATAATATAATAAAGTGAGAATTCTTATAGCCTTCATTTATTAAATGGGCCCTACCCAAAGGAGCTCCAAGGATCCTACAAAACACACAAGAAAAAAGCTTCAGTAAAATTTAATTCCATTTGTTCAAAAAATGTCATTTAGAAAAATGATAGAACGTCGTCATTTGAACATAGTATATAGTTTAAGCTGGTTTTCAACAATGAAATAGAAAATAAAATAATAACTTTGAATATATCTCTATCATCTAATTCTATCTATACACTAAAATAGTGTTAGAGACTAACTAATCCTATCAACTAGCATTTGCACCAAGAGGTGCAAAGTAATGTCGAGAAGTGGGGAATGTGGAAAACAATCATTAATTGAAATATATGGAAATTTTAGTTTCTATATATCTTTTAAAGAATGTAATAGGAGGTTACATTTAAAAATAAAGTTACACTAACATAAAGTAACAATAACATAATTGTCTAAGAGTAATGGCATAACATAAAGTAACAGTAACATATTTTTCTAAGAGTAATGGCATAACATAAAGTAACAATAACATAATTGTCTCAGAGTAATGGCATAGTAATGACGGTATCCTTCCTCTTGGTGATCCCTTATCATCCTATGCTTTACTATATAACATTTGAGAAGTGGAGAAAGTACCAAGGTGGGATAAGAATCAAAGAGAGAAAATGAAGGAAAGGAAACCCTGCATAGAACACAACATTTCAAAACAATTTTTGAGCATGTGAAACTCATAACATCAACGAAAATAAGTGGTTCAGTTTAGTGGTATTGTAGGTTTTAACCCTGTATAGAAATTATCTACGAACGAATCTTTAAAACAGAAAATAAACAATAGCGAGAGCATAAAACATAAAACAGATAAACACAGATATTTTCCCTTGGATCCCAAATCAGGACGACTAGCTTGATTTTTCATTATATTCCTTTTAGTGTTACAACACATATATATACATGCCGAAGCATACATAAACCCCAATCCATTAACCCCGGATTAGGACATAAAATCGTAGTTCCCTTGACCGGATCTACAAACTATCGTGGGCCGAAAACCATCATGCCCCAAAACTATGTGCAAACCCATGCACAAAACCATGGGCGAGACCCACCCACCGGAAAATAAGGACCAATTTTTTTTCCTAGGGCAATAACAGTGGGGCCTATCGCCCCCCCCCCGCCCCGTGACCCCCCCATACGTTCCCGACGTTGCACCCATCACAACGTACAATGGGGGACTATCACCCCCCCTATTACCCCCCCGCACATGACTAGTCGTGGAAAGAATATAACACAAACCCAACAGGTATACTAGTAAATTGCAAAACATACTACTAAGGTATAATTTCAAATTTATCAATTGAATTTCACAATAGTAAGATGTGTATTAAAAATTATATTTAAATGAGAAAAAATAAATTAACAAGTGCACAACATTTGAACTTTAAATATATTAAAAATTGTTTATAAAATATTATTACTGAAATATAGTTTCAAATTTATCATCTTAATGTTAAATCTATCAAATATAAGAAAAAATTATCATATAAGATCATTCATTCAAATTTAATTTATAATTTATCAAATAAAATCATTCACTCAAATTTGTCATCTTAAATGTTAAATCTATCAAATATAAGAAAAAATTATCATATAAGATCATTCATTCAAAAAAATTATAATTTATTCAAATTAAATTTATAATTTATCATATAAGATCATTCATTCAAATTTATCATCTTGATGTTAAGATTATCAAATGTACATTAACATCTTATCAAATATACCTCTCAAATATCTAAACATTCATTTAGATTGTAAAAAATTTTGATATCCTAAAAGTGATTACAAAAATTTGATTTCGGGGAACTTAATATTTATAAAAAAAAAAAAAAAAATATTAATTTGTAAATTTTTAAATTTTTAAATTTTGTAAAATATATATATATATATAATTTTTAAATATTTATTTTTTTAATTTTTTTCTATTTGTTTTCAATAAAAAAACAATCTTAAACAAATTTAGTAATATGAAACAATTTTTTCGTATTTGTTTTAAATAAAAAAACAATCTTAAACACGACGAAATGTATCTCTAATATTTTTATGATATAATACTCAACCATTTAGTTTATGAGATGATTTCCCCACCAAATCCTCAATCTACATCCAAACAAGATAAATACTCACTGTAATGGAAGACCAATGTTGACGAAATCCTTAATGGATACCAATGTTGACAATTTATGTAATTATTATAACTCGATGGAGCTTTTAGAAAATTTCCCCACGAAATTCCTTTGCTGCTTTAAAACAAGACTAAAGCAAGAAAACCAACTGTAATGAAACTCGCTATAATGAAAAACCAAGACCAATGCTGATAAAGCAATGTTTTCTAAAAATCTTCGTTCAAAGTTACATGTTAACAACCCATCAACCAGGCCCCTACTTAATCAGGGCATAGACTCGCATCGGGCCCCACCCCACTGGAGAAATCAAACCCTAAAATAGAAATAAAAATGACAACCTAGCTCCCAAACCCAAAATAGAGAAATCACTCTAAATAATAAGAAAGGAACTTCAGTTCATCTCCACTCATTATGCTACAAGTTTACACTACATCATTTCAATAATTTTAGGGACCCTGAAACAGAAAAGGTAGGGACATAGAAAAGTAGTAGTGCCATTTTGAGAACAATACTTCACTAAAATTAGATTCAGAACATCTAAAGGACAATATACAGATTAAAAATTCACACATGATATGCTTCTAGATAAAGTCAGCAGCTTTCTAATAAAGATAAAAATTCAAAGTCATAGTACTTGCATAGAATTATTTAAGAATGCAGGGTAAAAAGGTAAAGGATTTCCAACCTAGAAATAACTAGCCTAGTGGATCATGTACACATGCCTTGGCCTTGGGTTTACCTCCAGTGACATCACTCCGAACAGGGGGCCAATTAGATTTTGGAAAAAGCTCACAAATCATTTCTGCAAATGGCTTGACATCTCCTTGATGTACATGTTTTTTCAATACATTGTACTAAATGACATTTTTATGCACCAGTTTGAGCAGAAGCTGCATTATAGAGATATGTTGTTGTGGCTTACTTTTTAGTTTTCCTAATTGCGGGTTCTTCAAGTGAGACACCCCATGAGATTAAGTGGAACTCGATAGAAACATTATAACATTAGTAAGGTTGGGCATACTGCAATTGGAAAGAAAACCAGATGTTGCAAATGAGGAGACAACACCAGAAACATTAACACTGAACATTAGAAGGTTGCAGAAGGCACAAAATGATTTTCAACATATTATTGTGATTGCAACTAGGTTAGTGTATTGCAGTTACTCGAGTTTTTGCCAAATTTTTCAAAAACCTCCCGAGTTTAAAGACTTTTTCCATTTTCTAGCCTTTTTTATTTGTTCCCAAGGTTGACTATTTCCACATTGGTCAAGACACACTCAACAAAAAGGAATTTGTGTGCAAGAACATCTTAAATCCATGGAGTCCCTATAAACCAAATGACATATTTATGGCTAAACTACACTAGAAATGAAAAAATACTTTCAAATAAAACTCAATCAAAATTTAATTAAAATTCTAACTCAATTAAGGAGATTAGTGGTGAGGATAAATATCATAGTGGACTGAGTACAATACCTTCAAATAAAACTAAATCAAAATTTAATTAAAATTCTAACTCAATTAAGGGGATTAGTGGTGAGTATAAATATCATAGTGCACTTGAGTAGCGCACAGTTTCAACGGAGGTGAATGACAAGAGTTGTACATCACATTGACATTATACCCAAAAACCTATAACCAATGTTACAACTGGAATGTATGTCATATGCCAGCTTTATGAAACATAGTGGTTGTGGACAAGTGCACTCTATGGAGTCCCGTGTTTTGATAGTTTGGAAAATCAAAAGACAAGGCAACATCGTAATCCACCTGTATGCCACAGATCTAGTCCTCCTATTCTCAGAGAGGGATCTCTCAAAAGTTTGTTTGCAAAGGTTTATCTTGTGTGCTTATAGTATTGGTTTTAGAATAGTTATTAAGTGCAAGTGTTTGATTGTTTGTTTAGTTGAATTGACACATCAGAATATGAAAGGTCTAGGAAAGGTAGGTAGAAAGAGGAAGTAGTAGCTTCATTGGGCAATGGAGTTAAAGAGGTCATGAAAAACTTATCAATGGATATGGGATATCAAAGGGAAAATATAACTTGGCCGCAGGATCCTTTGGTTTTGAAATGAGATGGACATCAATGATTTGGAAAGAGAAGTTTAATTCTCAACAAAGGGATTTTGAAAACATAATTTGAACAATAAAGAGGACTTTGATAGACAGGGTTGGTCATGAATTCTACAAACCACAGTTTAAGCAAATAATGACTTCAAAACAACTTTTAAAATGAAATCTAAGATTCGGGGAACACCCTATTTCCTCAAAGATATTATTTCAAATGACTTAGAAAACATAAAAGATTCACTGATAATTGCAGTCATAGAAGAGGGAACACCTAACACATCTATGATTACAACTATAAATACCTTTAAGACAACTGTTTGAGCAAGGACAAAGGGTAAGATCAGAACAGACCTCCTTGGCTCACTATAAACAGAAATACTTCAAAGGGAGACTTCAATAACAACGTTTAAGTGGCAGCAGACAAGCAGGGAGAACCATAAATCATGCCGAAACCAACTTATTCAATCTATCATAGAAATAAACAAGCACGAGGACTAAAGAGAGAGATTAAAAACTCTAAAATACCTCAGCAGAAGAAAACATGAAACAGTGAAGGATGAACAGATCTAAGGTGCTTCCAGGAGTCATTTCTTAGCCTAAAAATTTCAACCTACTGTAGTAAGAAATTATGGAACAAAATAAAAACAGGAGAAAACATTAAACTGTTCAGAATACTTCACCAACAGCCAAGCTCATGGATCCAATGATAGAGCCTTCTAAAAAACAAACATGCAACAACATCATCAGGGCTTCCAAGACTTCAATTTCTTCTTCAACTTCAACATACTATGTATTATTTCAGAGAGTTTCAGTATTACAACTAGTGATCAACCAACCAACCAAAAAACAATTTCTCATCTTCTACAGAAGTATTTATAGAAGAATGAGGAGGTGGGATCTGATGAAAGATCTCCTAGGGTAATTAAAACAGAGTAATGACTGCTCGGCCTTTGAGGGGCTCTATGAAGAAGCTTACATACGTGTCCTCTATATTAATTTTTTTTTCAATTAATATTAAAGCTCGATGGGAGCTTTTATTGACTTTTAGGCTCTATTTCAGGATGTAATAACTCTGCTGATATTTTTTGCATTAAGTTCCCTTAGCAGAATTAAAACTTTGGCTGCGCTAAGGCAAATATCTTTGTTTGATCAATAACTTCGGCCTCTGTTTGAATGCTTTGAAGCACAGGTGGCTTTGTGGTAGCTGAGAGGATTTAATTTGCCTCAGATGCGGCGGTGGAGGCCTTTCTGTCTGATAAAAACTTTATGATTTTCTTTAAACTGTGTTTTAATTTGGAGGATTAGGCTTTTGACAATCAATCTTAGCCGTAATCCTCACAAATTTGTCTTCAATATTTTGTTCTGGTGTGTTTCTTCTTCGACACTGATACTCTTTAATTTGATCAAATAATATTGTGTCTTGTTGATGTGCAGGGCTGTGCATGGCTCACAAGGCATCAATGCCCATGAAGCATCGACGAGAGGTGGAGTTTGAACCTTGCGAATGGTTTTCTTTTATGAATCGAAATCATGAGAATCTTCATTCCCAGCCTTCGGCTTTTCCTTCATTATACTGGACAAAACCATTAATCACCTAAAAAACACGAAACTAATTAAAAAATCATGTGTTATTTGGGGTAAACTGCTTCGGAGGGTGTGGGGAGGAGCGTGGCCATTGGATGGCATCATCCAACAGTGTAGATTTGTTAGAGGAGGTCAGAAAGGAGAGCAGAGGGAGAAAATATGTCAGAACCGTTGATCGCGCGGAGATCGACGGTTGGGAATAATCGAGAGAATTTATAATGTAAATGGTCACATTAAGGGGGTATGGCGAAAATGCAAAGAAATAAGGTTTAAAACCTTTGTTTCGGAGGAAAATATGGCGGAAAGGAGTTTGGGTTTGGGACAGTCATGGGCCATCGGATCATATCGGACCCCAGACGTCAACATCGGATATTAAATTGGGAGATCGACAATCGGGGCTTTATAATCGACGGGGAGAGAGTAGGGGTGCAATAGAAAATGCTGATGCGATTGGCGCGATCGGGGAAAGGTCGATGCGATCATGCGATCGGACCATCGCAATCAGAGGTTGGGCCTTGTCTTTTCAATCTACCCATTCAAAAAAAATTCTCCGATGCGATTAAGCTCCTCGGGATCTTTATCCTTTGGTCTCAGGCATAACTCATATGATTAAAGCGGGGGAGGGCAGATTTTATGTAAAAGGGTTTCAATCGCAACGGAGAAAATGATGCAGGTCTTTTAATCAACCCATTTTTCATTAAAAAGCATAACTCCGACGCGTTTAAACCAAACTTTGGATAAGTGGGTTTTCTGTATTTACAAAGGAAAAAAAGAATCGGGAGTGAACATTTATAATGTTACAGCGCCCGACTGTGGGCCCACGGGTTGTATGGAGAAATAATATGATCGGGGTTTATGAAACAGAGGGCTAATCGCATCGGAAAACTTGTGAGGCAAAAAGATTTGTGCGCTGCGTATCGTTCCAATGTGATAAGCGCTGAAAGGCTCTTGCACCTAGTTCTAGGGTGCGGGCATATGGAGGGGAAGTGGTTTAGGCTTAGCTTAAGGGGCTTAAGCCTTTATACAAAAAGTATGTATTTTTTACGAAGTTTTTCAAGTTTTTCAAGTGAGGGAAGGGGAAAAATGGTGATTTTGCAGCAGTCTTTTCTCATGAAATCAGCAAAATTTCTAAGCTTTGAAATGGGAGCAGCAGTGAAGATTGGGACAAAGGCATGAGGCCTTCAAGATTCTTCAAGAGATAACATCTTTTTAGCAATAAAATTTGTTTCTTGAAGACTCCAAAAATGTTTAAGCCAGCATTTGATATAACAAATTTTATAGCTGGCTAACAGTGGCTCCACTTGGGGATGGTGCCTTCTTGAAGGTATCAAGAATTTCAGACTTGCATTCTCTGGGGGTTGACCAGTGCCTTATCCATTGGGATGTCTTTCTTTACTTGGATGTTCTTCTTTTGCTCTGAAAAATGTTAGTAGCCACAAAAACAATGGATCTTTCATCAACAAGATTTCTACCTACCCAATCCTACTGATCTAACATTTTTTCTTCTTTAGAGTGCACTTGGATTGGAAAACTCTCTTACAACATTTTATTCTTTTGAAAGCAAGAAACTAATATATTTATATCCTTATTTCTCCATGAACTCAGATTAAACAATTGAGTTCATATGTTTCTCTACCTAATCTACTATCTGTTAGGATTAAACAGTCTAACAGATTTTTATTCACTAATTTTTAAGACAAAAATTTAAAAGCATGCAAGTCAAGATTGAACAGTCTAACTTGTTGTTGATCTATGGCATAAGACAACAAGCTGCACATAGATATTATTTTGCAGAAATTAAAATCATAATGGAAGGCTTAAGGTCTGAAAGTTCAAGAACTTCCTTCATCTTTTTTTTCTTTTTTTCCAACTCTGTTTTTACTTCTGTTTGAGTTGTTCTTTGCTTGTCCTCTGGTTCCGATTTTGAGTTGATTAGAACCAGTTTTACCTCTGTTTGACTCAGAAATTAACAGATTTGAGTCATCTCTCTTTGGAAACTTAGGTTCAGTTTTTAAGCATGCTTGAACCTTTAATTTCTAGCCTAATCTGCCTACTGATAAGCCAAGATTAAGCTATTTGGCAAATCTATTTCATTAACCTATCAACAGTAAATTGAAAACTAATTAGTCATGATTAAACTATATGACTAACTAGAAGTGTGTATTTTAGGAGTGGCATTTGAGCTTGCACACTTTCAGATTTTTGTTTCTCTTTTTTGGTATGGGGCTGTACCTTTCTTGTTTTAAAATCTGCCCTCTTTTCTTTTCTATTGTTTTTTGTATTTTTCTTTTTTCTTCAAGACAAAAATCAACAACTAACTAAATGCTCAAAGGCTGAGCTTTATTGACATTCCTATCTAACCTAATCTAACTTGGAATATTTACATGTTTAGCTAATGAAATCTCTTTTCCAGTACAACCAATCCAGTAAATGATTCCATGATTGATCCTTCTTCATCCCTTTGGGCAGGCTGGACAAACAGGGCCACTCCCATTCTTTTTTTTTTCAGCAGCAGTGCTAAATAATCCTCTTGCTTTTGGTAATATACTGCTCCTAATAACCTTTATCCTTTCTTTAAATATTTTCAAGAAGTGAGCATAGGGATCTTGAAATAATGCCTGGTTAAGAGTATTTGGAAGACATGGTTCTACCAGGATCATTTCTTCTTTCTTCACTGGATCAAGGTAAAGATTCTTTTGGGAAAGAACCTTTTCTTCATCTTCATTATTATCTGAACTGGAGGACTCATCATATATTGCAGTGTTGTCCTCTTGTAGTCCTGGTATGCTCTGATTTAGTGGACTGTACTTTGTGAAGATATCATCATGTTCTTGAGCAGGGGTATCTTTTATTACCTCAATCCTCTCAGGAGAAGGCTCCTTATCTTCATCGTGCTTAAGAAATTCCTCTTCCTTTTTAATCTCAACATTACAACTAATAGATTGTTGATTCCCAATTATGTGAAAGCTATTTATGATGGATTGAATGGGTTAATTTATGCTTTCAAGCTGATGATAATGAATTTCATGACACCAATCCACTGTTGGTTTCCCTGCATGATTATTTTTTGTTTGGAGCTCATTATCATCATCAGATTGATCAGAAGTTGAAAAATCATTAGTATACACAATTTCACCAATCAAACATATTGGGTTATCATTTTGTTCCTCTTTGAGCTTTTCTATAACTGTGTTTTCTGATTCAAGACAACAAGGTTCAGTAAGTAGATGAGCAGAAGTGTTTTGTTCAAATGGAGGTTTGGAGGTTGGCTGTCTGTTTAATATTAGATCAATCTCTTCTTTTGTTAAGAGAGAAGGAATTGTCTTTTTGCTTAGGACAAAAGTACAGTGATCTTCATGAGCCTCTTCTAATGGATCTCCATTTGAGTTTGCAGGGGAACTTTGAGGTTTCTCTTGTTTTTCCTGGTCTATCTCAGCTTTGAACAACTCCTCATGATTTTTGTGACAGTTATTTAAAATATGGGATTCGGGAGTTGTTTCTAATAGATTATCAGGATGCCATTCTTCTTTAATCATCTGAAATGAGTCATGACATAAAGGCAGAGACTCTAGTTGTGTTGTCTCTTCTCCTATTTCAGATTTTGTGGGTTCAAAATGGCTTATGTTTTCCTCAAGGCACTGCTCACTATTAGTTTTTGCAATCTGGTCATGAAGTTCTCTTAATAGCATGGTACAAGATATAGGTAGATAATCAAGAATTTCCCGACAACCTTTTTCATTGCTTTCTTTGTAATCTTGTTCATCGCACATATCTTGTAATGTTTGGGTTTGTTCTTGATTTGAAAGGAGCATGGGCTGCTCTAGATCATCAATATTCAAATTAGCCTCATTCCATTCAATTCTTTTCCCAAGCATATACACCATTTTTTCCATCATGACTAGCAATTTTTCTTTATTGTTTTCTCTATAGTCTTGCTCACCTTATTCTATAAAGTCTTGATCATCATCTATATATTGCTCATTGTCTAGGTCTTGTAATGGTTGAGTTTGTGTTTGATCTGGAAAAACATAGGTTGCTCTGGATAATCAACATCTATATCATCCTCATGCTTTCCCAATATTTTATCAAGTATGTACACTATTTTCCCAATTAGGTCCAATAATGTGTTTAGTTTAGCTTCTCTGTCCATACTTGGATCCATGTTTATAATAAGAGGCCACTGTATCTTTCTAACTAGTTCAGAGTCCTTTACCAGTGGATTTATTAGGTCTTTTGGGATTGTGGAGTCGCCAGGTGGAAGATTTTGAAATTTGCTATCCACCAACAGCATGATTGGGTTTGCTCAATGCATTCCCAAGGGAGTCTACAAGGACTGGAAGGGTAATAGGCCTTTTGGAGGCCAGTGGAGTCACCAGGTGGAAAATTTTTAGCTTTTATAAAGGTAAAATGTTTTATGGTTCCACCACCATGTTTATTATGAAGCCAAACTAAATATTTTGGGTTTCTCTAAGTTTCTATGGTTATTTGAAAGACTAATGAGTTTATAAGAGCTTTCTAGGCAACTATGAACTCAGTGGTCCCACCGTGATCGCCATTATGTTGGTGTGAGCGGTGGGATAAGTCCAGAAGGTGTTCTTTATCAAGTTAAGGGCCTAAAGAGTTTTAAGGAGTGTTTTCAAACCACTGTATTCTCAGCAGGTCCCACCGTGATCGCCATTATGTTGGAGTCTCGTGTTTTGATAGTTTGGCAAATCAAAAGACAAGGCAACATCAGAACCAATCTTTAGAGTTACAGGATCTAGTCCTCATGTTCTCATAGAGGGATCTCTCAAATGTTTGTTTGCAAAGGTTTATCTTGTGTGCTTAGAGTATTGGTTTTAGACTAGTTATTAAGTGCAGGTGTTTGATTGTTTGTTTGGTTGAATTGATACAGCAGAATATGAAAGGTATAGGAAAGGTAGGTAGAAAGAGGAAGTAGTAGCTTCATTGGGAAATGGAGTCAAAAAGAGGTCATGAAAAACTTATCAATGGATATGGGATATCAAAGGGAAAATCTAACTTGGCCGCAGGATCCTTTGGTTTTGAAATGAGATGGACATCAATGATTTGGAAAGAGAAGTTTAATTATCAACAAAGGGAATTTGAAAACATAACTTGAAAAATAAAGAGGAATTTGATAGACAAGGCTGGCCATGAATTCTACAAACCACACTTTAAGCAAATAATGACTTCAAAAAAACTTTTAAAATGAAATCTAAGATTCAGGGAACACCCTATTTCCTCAAAGATTTTATTACAAATGACTTAGAAAACATAAAAGATTCACTGATAATTGCACTCATAGAAGAGGGAACACCCAACACATCTATGATTACAACTATAAAGACCTTTAAGACAACTGTTTAAGCAAGGACAAAGGGCAAGATCAGAAAAAACCTCCTTGGCTCACTATAAACAGAAATACTTTAAAGGGAGACTTCAATAACAGCCTTTAAGTGGCAGCAGACAAGTAGGGAGAACCATAAATCATGCTGAAACCAACTTATTCGAACTATCATAGAAATAAACAAGCATGAGGACTAAAGAGAGAGATTAAAGACTCTAAAATACCTCAACAGAAGAAAACATGAAACAGTGAAGGATGAACAGGTCTAAAGTGCTTCCAGGAGTCATTTCTTAGCCTAAAACTTTCAACCTACTGTAGTAAGAAATTATGGAACAAAATGAAAACAGGAGAAAACATTAAACAGTTCAAAATACTTCACCAATAGCCAAGCTCATCGATCCAATGATAGAACCTTCTCAAAAACAAGCATGCAACAACATCATCAGGGCTTCCAAGACTTCAATTTCTTCTTCAACTTCAACAGAGTATGTATTATTTCAGAGAGTTTCAGTATTAAAACTAGTGATCAACCAACCAACCAAAAAATAATTTCTCATCTTCTACAGAAGTATTTATAGAAGAATGAGGAGGTAGGATCTGATGAAAGATCTCCCAGGGTAATTAATACAGACTAATGACTTCTCGGCCTTTGAGGGGCTTTATGAAGAAGCTTACATACGTGTCCTCTATATTAAATGTTTTTTCAATTAAGATTAAAGCTCGATGGGAGCTTTTATTGACTTTTACGCTCTGTTTCAGGATGTATTAACTCTGCTGATATTTTTTGTATTAAGTTCCCTTAGCAGAATTAAAACTTTGGTTGCGCTGAGGCAAATATCTTTGTTTGATCAATAACTTCGGTCTCTGTTTGAATTCTTTGAGGCATAGGTGGCTTTGTAGTAGCTGAGAGGATTTAATTTGCCTCAAATGTGGCGGTGGAGGCCTTTCTGTCTGATAAAAACTTTATGATTTTCTTTAAACTTTGTTTTAATTTGGAGGATTAGGCTTTTGATAATCAATCTTAGCCATAATCCTCACAAATTTGTCTTCAATCTTCTGTTCTGGTGTGTTTCGTCTTCGACACTAATACTCTTTAATTTGATCAAATAATATTGTGTCTTGTTGATGTGCAGGCTGCGCAGGGCTCGCAAGGCATCAATGCCCATGAAGCATCGACGAGAGGTGGAGTTTGAACCTTGCGAATGGTTTTCTTTTATGAATCAAAAGCATGAGAATCGTCATTCCCAACCTTCGGCTTTTCCTTCATTATAATGGACAAAACCATTAATCACCTACAAAACACGAAACTAATTAATAAATCCTGCGTTATTTGGGGTAAACTGCTTCGGAGGGTGTGGGGAGGAGCGTGGCTGTTGGATGGCATCATCCAACGGTGTAGATTTGTTAGAGGAGGTCAGAAAGGAGAGCAGAGGGAGAAAATATGTCAGAACCGTTGATCACGCAGAGATCAACAGTTGGGAATAACCGAGAGAATTTATAATGTAAATGGTCACATTATGGGGGTACGGAAAAAATGAAAAGAAATAAGGTTTAAAACCTTTGTTTCGGAGGAAATATGGCGGAAAGGAGTTTGGGTTTGAGATGGTCGTGGGCTGTCAGATCAGATCAGACCCCAGAGATCAACGGCGGATATTAAATCGGGAGATCGGCAATCGGGGCTTTATAATCGGCGGGGAGAGAGTAGGGGTGCAATAAAAAATTCCAATGCGATTGGCGTGATCGGGGAAAGGCCAATGCGATCATGCAATCAGACCATCGCAATCGGAGGTTGGGCCTTGTCTTTTCGATCTACCCATTCAAAAAAAATTCTCTAATGCGATTAAGCTCCTCAGGATCTTTATCCTTTGGTCTCGGGCATAAGTCATATGAGTAAAGCGGGGGAGGGCGGAGTTTATGTAAAAGGGTTTCAATCGCATCAGATAAAATGATGCAGGTCTTTTAATCAACCCATTTTTCATTAAAAAGCATAACTCTGGCGCGTTTAAACCAAACTTTGGATAAGTGGTTTTTCTGTATTTACAAAGGAAAAAAAGAATCGGAAGTGAACATTTATAATGTTACAGCACCCGACTGTGGGCCCACAGGTTGTATGGAGAAATAATATGATCAAGGTTTATGAAACAGAGGGCTAATCACATCGGAAAACTTGTGAGGCAAAAAGACTTGCGCGCTGCATATCGTTCTGATGCGATAAGCGCTGAAAGGCTCTTGCACCTGGTTCTAGGGTGCGGGCATATGGAGGGGAAGTGGTTTAGGCTTAGCTTAAGGGGCTTAAGCCTTTATACAAAAAGTATGTATTTTTTATGAAAATTTTCAAGTTTTTCAAGTGAGGGAAGGGGAAAAATGGTGATTTTGCAGCAGTCTTTTCTCATGAAATCAGCAGAATTTCTGAGCTTTGAAATGGGAACAACAGTGAAGATTTGGACAGAGGCATGAGGCCTTGAAGAGTCTTCAAGAGATAACATCTTTTTAGCGATAAAGCTTGTTTCTTGAAGACTCCAAAAATGTTTTAGCCAGCATTTGATATAACAAATTTTATAGCTGGCTAACAGAATATTTGGGTGATATTGTATCTCAGGAAGGTGTTAAGGTAGACCCTAACAAAATTAAATCCATTGAGGAATGGAAATTACCCACAACCATAAAGTAGTTGCGAGGATTTCTCGGGTTAACAGGGTATTATCGCAAGTTTGTTAATAATTATGGGAGAATAGCAACACCTCTAACAACATTATTGAAGAAAGATGAATTTTCATGTACTCATGAAGCAACTAAGGCATTTGAACATCTTAAAGAGGCAATGTGCCAAGCACCAGTCTTAGCTATGCCACACTTCAAAAAAACCTTTATTGTGGAATGTGATCTCTCAGCAAATGGAATTGGTGTTGTTTTAATGCAAGAAGGAAGACCCATTGCTTTTGAAAGTTGTCCAATCAAAGGAAAGTATTTACATAAAGTTGTTTATGAGAAGTATATGTTGACAATACTACTTGCACTAAAGAAATGGCGACCTTACCTAATGGGAAGACACTTCAAGGTAAAAATTTATCATGATAGTCTTAAATAATTTTTGGAACAAATACTATCTTCAGCAAAAATGGGTCACAAAGATGTCGGGTTATGACTTTGAAATCGTCTACAAAAAAGGGAAGAAAAATGTTGTTGCAGATGCACTCTCAAGAAAGGATGAGGATGTGGAAGCATTACTTTGTGCCATTTCTATTATCCAACTAGATTTGATAACTGAAGTAAGGGGGGAATGGAAGAATAACGAAAAAGTGTGGACACTCATTCAAAATTTGCAGCAAGATCCCAATACATCTGACACGTTTAGTTGGAAAAATTATTCCTTATGGTACAAATATCACTTATATCTTTGTAAGAATTCCCAACTAAAAGAAAAACTTATTTTGGAATTGCACACCTCTCCCTTAGGAGGACACTTGGGGATTTTTAAAAGCTTACCACAGGGTGAAGAAAGAATTTTTTTGGGATGGCCTTAAATTTGATATTTAAAATTTTGTGGTGGAAATTTCCCTCAAGCAAGCTAAGAAGGATAATAAATTATCGCCAAAGTATTATGGTCCTTACAAGGTGTTGCAAAAGATTGGTACTATGGCATACAAATTGGAGCATCTTGCATCTTCCCGAGTGCACCCAGTTTTCCATGTTTCATGCTTAAATATGGTTATAGGTGACAAATTTCTAGTTCAAACAATATTTCCAGAACTTGACGAGGAATGAAAAAACATATTGGAGCCTGAAGCAATCATGAAAACAAGAACTCAACAGCTATGAAATCGATCCATTTTAGAGTATCTCATCAAGTGGAAGAACTTACCCACTGAAGATTCCACATGGAAGGATGAGAATTTTATACAACATCCATAACTACTCAAGTATTGAGGACAAAATTTTTTTGAAGGAGAGGGGCATGTTAGGTCCCTATATTACTAGTGTAGTCCCTTATTATTGTTAGTGTATCCCCCTTGTTGTTATTGTTGTACCCCTATAGTCCCCATATTGCTATTATTGCGCCCCATCAAATACCACTAGTGTTATTGTTGTGCCCTTACATTATTATTGCTAGGTCGGCTAGGATTATATTGTGACCCCATGGACTCATATATATGGAAAGGAGGTTTTTTCATTTGTATCTTCGAAGAATTGTTCATTTATGTAATGTAAAGGAGGTTCCCCCCTCTAAGAGGTTGATTTCTAAGTCATGATCTATCTTTTCTTCTATTTTGTGAGTTGGTTTCATACATTGTTGGCTACTAGCGGCTCTTAGGGGTTTTTGTCTTCTGGATGGAAGGGATGAATAGGAGGAAGTTTCTCCTAGGAGTCGCCCACTTTTGGTGGGTAACATATGTCTCCAACTGGGACATGATCTCACTGTAGAGCACATGGCCCATGTACTCAAATGGGGAGTTCACGAGAACTCCAGCAATCTCCTAGGACCACAAATCTATAACCTGTTTATTTTCTATGGAACATGATAGAATTAAATTTTTCTTTAACATATAACTACTTCAATGATCAATTTAAACATTAGTTTGACATAGTATTAAATTCCATTTCATTTAAGAATTTATACAAAAGAAAACATCAACTAATAAATAAGAAAGATCAGTAAAGTAAGGATGAAACAATGAGACAAGAGAAATTGAAAATTAGGCACACAACCATGGAAAAACCCACAAGGGGAAACCCAGAAAAAATATTCCTTATGAGAGAGAGAGAGTGATCGGGAGATCATGTCCAAGTTAAAAAATGCTCAAAAATGAAAGTGCACAAAAATGGTTGCAACCTGAACGACCGGAAAGGTCTCGTCGCTGTGATTTTGGCGCCGCGAACGGTTCGCAAAACAGAGGTTGTATGCAGAAGTTATTAAGGTTTGAAAATGTCTAGTAAACTCCATAAATGAGTTGACCAAGTTTGACTTTTCAAATTTTAAAAAAGTAAAAAAATAATATTCTGTATGATCGAATAGGAAGTCGACAAGTGGCAGCTTGGGATTTGATGTTGGTTTGACTTTTTGTGATTTTGGCCAATCACGGGCTGCTACGTGGCAGGCCCGGAGCTGGCACGTGGCCCCAGGCTGGAGGAGATTGGCATTGTAAAAATAATTTTGTATATTCAGTAGTTTTCAAACCATGGTCTCCCACCTGCGAGCGCCGTGGCCCGACCAACCTGCCTATGCAAACGTTTTTAACCATAGTGCAATGGAAAATGTATTTATCGTGTTAGCATTGAACTAACGAAAAATAAAAGGGCCAGCCCCTCAGGGCTAGTCCTGCATACGTGACCATACTGCCTGAGCTCGGGCACAATAACATAAATCGTGGTGACAAACAAACCTAACCGCCGACTATTCCATATGGGTCACATGATAAAAGGATAAAATTAAATGCGGGAGGTTGCAATTGGTTAAAATGCAGTTTATTCAGCGGTTTGCGCAGCGGTCACCATGTGACCGCCCCACTTAATATTAAATGCCAATACTAACCGTTCACTAGATTTGAAGCGGGCCCGACAATTTTTTATTTATCCCCAAATTAGCGCTGGTAACTGGAGTTCCTCCAGTTTTGGAGGAGGTTTTCAAGGGACATTGGGCAAAAAAAAAAATTGCCATAACTTTTTCATTGTTCGACCAATTTGGGTGAAAAAATAGTCAATTTTTGGTATTCTCGACATTCTGAGCAGTTTGGCATAAGTTTCAGGTCGAACAGAGGTCATCTTCAGTAGTTTTAGCTTCAAGGAAGTTCAAGGAGCCATGAGGGCCATCATGGAGAAGGAAGTGTATTGGGCTTTCTTTATCTGTTTTAGGTAAATGAATAGTCATCTCTGGCTAATTCATACCTTCTGAAGCTGATTTTACAGAGATTTTTGTCTATTGAGGCTTATTTTCACTTGTACTTACATTTTGAGCAAATTAATACATGAGGGACATGCCAATGGGAGTTGGACCAACAGATGTAGCCCAGGAGGGGTGAACTGCTTCAAAAATTTGCTGAGTAATGTGCTTTTTGAAGTTTATTTCTCTGTTATTTACTATTGTACAATGATAAACAGTTAAAATACTTAATCAATCCTCACACAGAAATCTGATTAACAAAGCCATAACTATTTGTTTAACTTGCAATTTAAAGAGAACCTTATGCACACATTATTATTACTGTTTGGATACTTAGCACAGCAAAACTAATACATTCCATTAAGATCAAGTTGGTATCAGGGCTCAGGTTGAGAATTATCAGAGCTAGAGTTTCTTTCTCTGTATTGTTATTGTGAAAAATTTGTTTAACTATTTGCAAGGTTTTTAATGCTTACTAGGCTAAAGCTTAAGAGAGGAGAAGGTCAATTGGTGAGAGCTCAAAGAAATCCTTAGCCAAGGAGGGCAAGAGTGCCATTATATCCACCTTCAATTTCACCTCCAAGAGAAGCAGAAGAAACCATAAGCATGTCTTCAAGGGAAGGAGAAATCCATGAAGAAGTTGATCCTAAAGAGGAAGAAAGGATGTTTAGAAAAGAATTCCTTGATTTGATAGAAATGGTGAGAGTCCTTTATCAAGAAAGGAATGAGAGACTTGAAGGATAAGGGTCCAAACTTCACAAGGAAGGAGAGGGATCGTCAGGAGGCCATAATGATGAGGATAAATCCAAGAAGGGTAATGGAGGAAATGGAGACAATGGAAAGTCACCATCATCAGCCTCATCTTCATCTTCATCGTCGTCAACCTCTACATCATCTTCAGTACATCATTCTCACAAAGTCAAGAACACGGGTAAAAGTCCTTTTCTTAAACTTGATGTTAAGTTTGATGGTGAAGTCAATGCAGAAAAGCTAGATAATTGGATTAGGAAATTAGAGGTCTATTTGAGAATTCAAAATTTTCATGATGATGAAATCAAAATTCAGCTAGCTTCATTGAGAATGGAAGGTGCAACTTTTGTTTGGTGGGAAGCCAAAACAAAGGAGGAGATCAAAAAATATGGTAAGATTATCTTATCATGGTCTGATTTCATTTCTGCAATAAAACAACAGTTTTATCCATTAGCTCACATGAAGAAAGCCATAATTGATTGGAAAAAATTTTAACAGTTGAAAGGAAAAAATGTTCAAGTTTATACTCAAGAATTTAGAAGAAGGGCTCTTTTAGTAGGAGTAGATTTGCATAGCCAATACACTTTACTCAAGTATATAGGAGGTTTGCATACTTACCTAAGACATACCATTCTCATGTTTAACCCTACAAGATTAAATGAGGTTTGTGTTCAAGCCACACATTTAGAAGCAAGGGGTAAACAAATTTTTGATGGGAATGAGGAAAGTGAGTTTAAAGGCAAAGAGAGGAAAAAGAGAAATGAAAATTCTACAAATGAGAAGCGAAAATTTTTCTGCAAACATTGTTCCAAAACAAGCCATGATGAGGACCATTGTTGGAAACTTCATCCAAAGTTGAAACCAGAAAGTTTTAAAACCAAAGGTAAAGCCAAGGAGAAAGGCAAGACAGTTGCAATAACTGAACAAGATCTAGGATCAGAATCAGGAGATGAAACAAAAATCATAGCTATGTTACTAAAGAACTTGAAGGGGAAAGTGAATGAAACTAAACCCAGTTCTAGTATTTCTAATTGTTACATAGAGGCTCCAAATGAAAAGAAGAGAATTGAACTGTTTCATGTGAGGGTCATTTCCAAACACACAAAGATAGACACACTATTTGACAGTGGGTCGCAAGCAAACCTTATTTCTGAATACTTAGTCAAGAAACTAAATCTTGAAACCATTCCACATCCTAAACCATATCCTCTTGGTTGGATTTGTAAGGATACAAATTCACAGGTTTCAAATAAGTGCATGTTGCGCTTTTGCAATAACAACACATTTTGTTGACACGGTTGAATTAGATGTTGTTCCGCTTGATATTACAGGTGTGGTGTTGGGCAGTCCTTACTTGTATGACAGGAAAGCTATCTTTCATCGCC
Organism: Pinus albicaulis; assembly: GCA_034641835.2. Classification (NCBI taxonomy): domain Eukaryota; kingdom Viridiplantae; phylum Streptophyta; class Pinopsida; order Pinales; family Pinaceae; genus Pinus; species Pinus albicaulis. The sequence goes on along the minus strand of JAXQQM020069009.1, from coordinate 28,043 downwards.
ATGAGAACAAGTACCATTTATTCAAGGATGGCAAGGAGTTTATTGTGAGAGCACATCGCAAAAAGTTAGACTCTTCTTTAGTGAATGCAGGGCAGATGAAAAGGCTTGTCAATGCAAGTCAAAATTTGACTTTGTTGATGATTAAACAAAGAGAAGTTGTACATAATCCTTTTCATGTTTTTTCTGATGTAAATAATGAGATGTTTCAGTCTGAAAGCAGGTCGTCTTTGGAAGAAGATGATAAGAAGTTGCAGCAATTGTCTTTGGTGTCGGTCGGTGCAGAAAACAAAGTGTCAGTGCAAGGTGGTGCAAAAATCCAAGAGAGCGTAAAGCATCCAAGCAGAGATGGCACAAAGTTTAGCAACGATCATTGCTGGTTTCAGAATGGCAGAGTACTATGGCGAGGAAACTTGGTCCGAAATCGACACAAGTACAAGTCTAATTCAACAAAAAATCACCATAAGGATAGGTTGCAAGGTGAACGTAATTTTCGGTTTCCTTTGAAGGTAGACCAATGTAGGAACAATATGTTTATTGCAAATTTCAGTTGATGTTCTGCAAGTTTCGAAAATATGCAACATGACAAGGTCAAAGTCGGCAACAGTTGGTCAACAGATTCAAGGAAAATTTTGTTGTTTCATGAGAAGCTCCAATTAATGAAATCAGGTAAATTTCAGTGGATTAAGATTGGAAGAGTGGAGATTCAGTCTCCTCATCTTCAAGTTCAGTAGTCCAGAGATATTTTGGGTCCAAAATCTTCCCAATGGGGAGGCGTGATCAGGAGATCATGTCCAAGTTCAAAAATGCTCAAAAATGAAATTGCTAAAAAATGGTTGCAACTTGAACGACCAGAAAGGTCTCCTTGCTGCGATTCTGGCACCATGAACGGTTCGCAAAACAGAGGTTGTATGCAGAAGTTATTAAGGTTTGAAAATTTCCAGTAAACTCTAAAAATGAGTTGACCAAATTTGACTTTTCAAATTTTGAAAAATTAAAAAAATAATATTCCATATGGTCAAATAGGAAGTTGACAAGTGGTAGCTTGGGATTTGATGTTGGTTTGAATTTTTGTGATTTTGGCCAATCACACGCTGCCATGTGGTAGGCCTGGAGGCCGCCACGTGGCCCCAGACTAGAGGAGATTGGCATTGTAAAAATACTTCTATATAGTCAGCAGGTTTCGAACCATGGTCTCCCGACTACAAGCGCCGCGGCCTGACGAACCCGCATATGCAAACATTTCGAACCATAGTGCAATGGAAAATGTATTTATCGTGTTAGCGTTGAACTGGCAGAAAATAAAAGGGCTAGCCCTGCATAACGTGACCATACCGCCCGAGCTCGAGTGCTTAACATAAACCGCGGCAGAAAACAAACCTAAATGCCGACTATTCCATATGGGTCACATGATAAAAGGATAAAATTAAATGCGGGAGGTCGTAGTTGGTTAGAACGCAGTTTATTCGGCGGTCACCATGTGACCTCCCCACTTAATATTAAATGCCAATACTAACCTTTCACCAGATTTGGAGTGGGCCCAACAATTTCGGAGTTATCCCCAAATTAGTGCTGCTAACTGGAGTTCCTCCAGTTTTGGAGGAGGTTTTCAAGGGACACTGGGAAAAAAATTGTTTTTGCCATAACTCCTTCATTTTTCGACCAATTTGGGTGAAAAAATAGTCAATTTTGGGTATTCTCGACATTCTGAGCAGTTTGTCATAGGTTTTAGGTCGAACAGAGGTCATATTCAGCAGTTTTAGCTTCGAGGAAGATCAAGGAGCCATTAGGGCCATCATGGAGAAGGCAATGTATTGGGCTTTCTTTATCTGTTTTAGGTAAATGAATAGTCATCTCTGGCTAATTCATACCTTCTGAAGCTGATTTTATAGAGATTTTTTCCTATTGAGGCTTATTTTCACTTGTACTTACATTTTGAGCAAATTAATACATGAGGGACATGCCATTGGGAGCTGGACCAACAGATGTAGGGCTGGGAGGGGTGAACTGCTTCTACAATTTGTTCAATAATGTGCTTTGTGAAGTTTATTTCTCTATTATTTACTATTGTACAATGATAAATAGTTAAAATACTTAATCAATCCTCACACAAAAATCTGATTAATAAAGCCATAACTATTTGTTTAACCTACAATTTAAGGAGAACCTTATGCACACATTATTATTACTGTTTGGATACTTAGCACAACAAAACTAATACAGTCCATTCAGATCAGAGAGAGTTTCCAAATTCATCAATACATCATAAATAACAAATAATAGAAGAATAACCAAACCAATAACCAAAATTATGATAAAGTTCCATGTCAAAATCCAAGTTCTTGAAATTTCAACACTCCCTAGAATTTCGACCTCCTCCTGAAATTCCGTCCCGCCTGTAATTTTGTTGGATCAAAGATGCATGAGATAAAAAATTGATGTGTCCAAATGAGGATAAATTATCTACTATATAGCCTCCAAGTGGGGATCGAATGGGTGCCTCTTATGGGCCCAACTGACCTAAAACATTATGAGGCCGACTTGAAATAAATTTGGAGGAAAATTTAAAAATTCAAATTTTCATTTCTTTTTCGAGATGAAAACACTGACCATGGTTGTCATATTTTTCAACATAACCTGCACACAAAAATGCAACTATTTGGGAACATGTTCATTGGACGTAGGGTATCGCCTATGTTTTTCATATAAATAATAACCCATACAGAAAGTAAAGCCTAATTCAAGTGCAATTCTAATATACATGCATACTAATCTAGGATGATAATATGACATGATGTCATTAGCGATGCAAAAGAAATATGCAATGCACCTACACCACCATGCAACGCTAGTATACAATGTATGAACTAAGTATAATCATACAACCAATGTAATCAACATATCAATAGATTAATATAACATCCCTTGTTCATATGAGTTCTCGTAAGATAAGGCATATAAATATCACATCCTCCTTTGCAAGATTAGCTTGGTGAACGATAAGGGTAGGAGGTGGGAAAATAAGAGAACCATGTATCATGAAAAAAAGTCAGGAATGAGGAAGAGGAATCCAATTTGTGCAATTGGATCGTCTCTTTTAACCAAGGGATGTAAAATTCAATGATCAAGATCATGAAATTTTGTTGAAGAGAAACCCTAGGCATGTAATTCTCATCATTGTCCTTAGGGACATGCTGGGAGTGATATGAGGAAGATGAAGGAGGCACAATATCATCATCAATATCATATATCTAATCATTGTCAAAATGATGGATAATGTTCCACTTCCCTTTTCCTATATAGAGGAACTCATTAATGTTAACCTCATACATATCTCAAGAAGTCATTTCCTTGAGTTTTTCATAGCAATCAATAAGGAGTCCCCATGAGGAATTTAAGATGCCTTGAAATATGTTTGATACACCCTACAAGCATTTAATTTAAGGTTCGATGAAGAACAAGGGCTTCATTCTTCCAATGAAGTTTCCAAATAAGGATCTATATTTTCGTAAAGGGACAAGACACACACTTTGTGTCCTCAACAACGATGCCAAAAATATTTTCATTTAATCTAGCAGGCCTAGGAGAGGGATGCCTTACTAGGCTTAAAATAAACCAAGAGACAAGAATGGGGTAGTGGCCCACTGTCACCACGACCAAAAACCCCCTACTCTTTACAAGCTTTCACAGATGGGAGGAATCTCAGTTGGGGCAGATGTCACTTATGTTAGATATTCTAAGGTTATTATGTAATATGACCTCACTAGGATCTCTTTAAGAGAGTCACAATTTAGGTTTGAGGCTCGACAAGGAGACAATTTTCTTTATATGATGAGACCTAGGAAAGAAGGAACAAGACCTAGGATTTGATAAATTTTACGAGTGTTGGGCTTTCCAAAGGTCAAGGTTAAGAGAAAAGGTTTCCAGAAATGTGTCCTAGCAATGCCAAGTCTCATGAAACATTCAAGAAGCCCCTAAGTTGAAGAAGAGTAAAACTAGGTTTTCTGTCTTAGGACGAACAACTAGGGCAAGAGATTTTATGGATGAAATTGAAATGGATGCCCACCAAAAGGATATATTTTATGGAAAATACTATCCTCTCGATGTTTAGGCTCTCCAATCCCTGAAACTCATCTTTCCTAGGGTTTCGCACCAAGCCTTAATTCACTACCTTAGTCTTAAAGAACATAAAATTCAAAGGGGGGAGAAAATGGATAAGAAAGGTAAATGATCACCAACCAATTTAACCAATCCTTTGTCCCTTGGAATAAATGAGTTTATCATCAGATAGATCATCCAAAAATGTTTCCAAAGAGGCCAAAATTTGATGCCCTATAAACAAATTTTCAAGCATTATCCTTCCTCTTGCCTTCTTTGCTTTTCTTAATCCAATGCTGAATTGCTCCAAGAAAACTCAAGTGTACAAGAGTGTGAGAGAGAGAAAGAGAATAGAGAGAGAGATCCAAAACTAAATTTTCAAAAGTCTATGATCTGATCTTTGGAAACCTTTTTATTAATAAAGCCTTTATTTTCTTCAATTTCCATTATTTTTCCTTCATTTTCCCCCTCACATTCAACCTGTGACCTTTCACCTTCCTTTTCTCCTAATTTCCATTATTTTCATAAATAAAATTCCAAAATGCCACTTGCCTTTTCAAAGCCTTTGTCATTGCCTTTGCCAATTTCCTTTAGCCATAATAATCAAAATGAACACCCACACTCGAATGTTTTTCCCAACATTCATCTTGGAATACGTGTCCCATGACCTTGGTCTTATTTTTTCTTTTATTAAATTTTATTACATGGAATTTTCACCAGGGTTGTTACATTAACCCCATTTAAGGTGAGGTAACAAGATAATGACTAAGTCCCTTCTTTCTTCCAAGTTACCCCATAATCTATGTCAAAATGCCCAAATAAAAACATGCATAAGCACCCAATTGCAAAAAGAATAAAGTACATTTTGATCAAAATCCTACCTTCCAACATGTGCTCTTGGGAAATGGGCAAGAAAACATATGAATGATGTAGGTGGCAGAGATATGCTACTAGTGGCTCTCAAGGCTTGTTGGCCATTGTTTTTTAACTTGAAGCGATGAATAGGAGAAATTTTCTCCTCGGGGTCACCGATTTTTCGTGGGTAATAGGAACAACACTCCATAATGTGATTCATGCGGTAAGGCTCTACCTCAACCTTGCATTCTCTTATGCATGTGGATTTAGGTTTGATGTAGAGATTATGGATGGATTTTACCAATGTATTCAGAGGATTGTGTTGACTTCCACTAAATGCAATGATATCTTTAAACAAATTAAGGTATATAAGTTGAGTTCTACACTGATTGGGCATCATATGGATATCTAAGACAAGACCTCTAAGATGACAAGTAAGTTGTAAGTAAAATTTGTTTTTACCAATGTATTTAGAGGATGGTGTTGAGCTCCATTGGATGTAACGAGATTTCCATACAACTTGAGGTATATAAGTTAAGTTATGAGATGTTTGGGTATGATTTGGATGTCTAAGACATGATATATAGGACGCTAGATAAGCTACAAGTAAAATTTGTTTCAATTTTCAAACTTTCATATTTCAATGCATTCCCTTTCTATCTATTTGTTACTCAATAGAAAATTGAAATATAACTCATTGTCTTTCCTTTGAAATTTGAATCCTTTCCATTTATTTGTTGCAGACGTTTGGTGGGAAAACTATGGTAGAAGAACCTCAGAGTCGAGTGTTGATTCAAACTTGCAACTCTTCAGTGTGTGAGTGAAATTGGAGTGTATTTGAAAAGATACACTCTAAGAAGCACAAGAAGTTAGAAATTTTCAATTTCAATTTAAATTTTTAATAAGTTTGTTAATTTAATCTATAGAGTATGCCCATGAGACATCATCCTCTAATTACAAAATTCCCCTCATGTAGGTTAGATACCCACCACATCAATGACATTGTCCATGTCTACTACAATCTCGTGTTATGGGTGAGGCAGATAAAGAAAGAACTAGATCCGAATTCCATTTCATTGAATGCACTTGACACCATTAGTACTTGAGGGTGAAGACCAAAATTCCTATCATGGAGGACGCACTTGAGTGGTTCAAGCAAGAGGATGAGGAGTTGGAAGAGGAGGAGGAGGAGGATGCTCCGCTTCTAGGAGAGACAAATTTGGAGCAGGGGGAGGATATTGAAAGTGTGTCGCAACCAACGCCACCACCTTCACAAAGAATTCAAACTATAAGAAGAGGTGAAATAAATCCCACTTCATCTTCCAAATTTTCCCTAAGAGTTTCAAGTTCCACCTCAGGCTTAGACTCAACATGTCCAAATATTGCTTTCAGAGGAAGAATGACCTCGATGATCTTAACCCATAAAAGGGGTAGAGAGAATCGTGGATATCTTAGTGCATCATGATTAGCCTTGTAGTATCTAGATGCCTCGTGATTATCATCTCATGCGATACACTTAATTTTTGTTTTGATGTGATTTTATTTTATCTTATTAGGATTTGTGACTTGAGACAGATATCATATTTCAGTATCGATGTTTGATGTACCACTTGGACATCCTTGTACATTTTGTTAGTGTCAGTCTAGTCATACTGCCATCAGTGATCAAAACTGCTCTTTTTCATTTGCATATTAGGAATCCCATAATAATAAATTTCACTATTCCGCTAGGTCATGGATTCATTGATGGTAGTAATTATTTATCAGTTTTTCCCTCATGAGGTACTTATTGATTCTCCTCTCTATGGTCTTCAGTCATGAGTCACTTCACTCTCAAAATCATGTCAGTAGGTCATAGGATGGGTCTCATTAGTTTCTAGGATCTCACCATGGTCAAATTAATGAGTCAAATGTCAATAATATCAGCGCGGTCATGAGGAAGTCAATAAATTCAAAGTCACAACACCTAGAAAATAAAATAAAAAAGATATTTTATCCAGCTTGATGTAATTTTCACCTCAAAAATATGTTTTAAGGTGAAAACATGATATTTTCTCTTTATTCATTATGTAATTCTATATCATCATATGTAATAAGTCACAATTCAGAAGCTGCTATCTCCGCAAATTGATGTCCCTGCATTCAGAAGAGTTTTCCGTAGCATGTTCAGCACCAAATCATCTTCCAAGCAGATCCATCAAAGGAGCCCGGAAAGAGCTTTCCAACGGTATACTACACTCTCAAAACTGACTTCTGGATTGAAATTTATGCTTAAGTGAAGTAAAAGTCCCTATATCCTCATATACTCCCTATTTCTCATTTTTCCCTTTAAACTTTATATTATTAAAGTTTTATATTTCTTTAATAAAATCCTTCCCCCCCCCCCCCCCCCCCCCTTCCCCCCTTTTTCCAAAATACATAGTTGCATGATTAAAATCCAAAAATACTTATGCGATTAAAACCACTTCCCCTCCATGCCATAGAACTTTATAGTAAAAGTTTTATATTATAAATTTCCCACCGATCATAAACACTTCCCCTTTTCCATAACCCCTTAAACTTTATAACAAAGTTTAAGTCATATATTATAAACCCCGCTGCTCTTCCATCGCAAATCGCAAAGTTTATTTGAATGTTCCGATTGGCCCATCACGAAAGTTCCGATGCAATTGTATTACCCCCCTTCGATGCGATTGATCGCAACCCTTCCTCCGATCTCTCGATCACATCCCTTCCTCTGATCTCCTGATCGCATCCCCTCCTCCGATTGCCCGATCGCAACAACTTCTGATTGATCCAGCACCGTCGATCTTCCCCGCCGATCGGACGGCCCACATTCAATTGCTTCATCGCGATCGGGGCCTCCGATCGTCTCCCTCCGATTGACTCCCGCCGATGGCTCGCTCCCGATTATCCCTCAGCCGTTGATCTCCCATTCCGATCGGATGGCCCACGTCCAATCGCACCATCGCAATCAGAATTTCCATATGTGTTGCACTCCGCTCCCCTCCGATGCTATGATTGTGATTGACCCTTGGTCCCACCACTTAAGTCTTCCGCCCATTCATTTCAAAGAGCCCTTTTCCTTTGTAAAAGTTAAAAATCGTCTGTTTTGTTTATCACAAAGACCACCCCCAATCACATCGGCAATTTCGTATATATCACTCCGCCCCACTCCCGAGCCCGATTCCGATTGCGATGGCCCCATATTACAATGCGTTTATTATATTATATCTCCCCGCCCTGTCTGTTGTGATTGCGATTTTTATATGATTTCTGCCTCCTTCCCTTCCCTTTTTCCCATTTAAAATTAAATTTTCCCTTCACCGAGGCATAATTTCATTTCATTTTTCCAAAATATTTTATAAAGGTCAGTTCTCTTCAAAAGAAATAGTGGAAAGCAAAGCGACAGTCAAAGGGCCGAGAGCTTATTTAAAACAAAGATTGTTACAACGAGCAACAAAATAGGAAATATGTTCATCGAATTGCCTATTTTCTTTCATATAGCATAACAGCAAAATCTCTAAGTGGTCAAATGCAATCCTGTCCCTTATTTTTAGGGGGCAGATTGTTGTATTTCTTTACTATGATTGTATTTCAGTTCTTCAGCTATTAGAACAGCTCCCTTTTCTGTAGATCTATGTTCCCACATTTCAGCCTATTTATTGTAATTGTAAATCATTTGTAAGTAGTTTGAGTCAGAAGTAACTCAGAAGCAGGGGAATAGTGTGGAAGAAAAATTTGCGCTCCATTGTACAATTTGACAGGGATTAATAAGAGATGCAGCTCTGATTTGTGGGATCCATGTGGTATGAGATTTAGCACTTGTTTCTTCCTTTGTTTCATATGTAAATTGTTATGTTTTCACCTCTCATCCATAAACATTTCCTTTTGAATGCTTTCAAGATAGAAAGGTAGAATCCATTTTATATGCTCTGCCTTGGGAAATCATTCATGCTTTGTGTATTTCTTCTGTTTGAAAATGATCCATTTACTGTGCCATTTTCAGCTCCTCGCCAGTCTTTTCATCCCATCCTCATCAAATTTTGATTGCTAAGTTTCCTGCCTATCTTGCCCCATGAAATACGCTGTGTCCTGATTTAATTCCTGGTTTCAGCTGTCTTGTTTTTATCCCACACATCCCTGAAAATCATTCATTCATTTTATTAAACCCTTTTCCCATCATTTTATCTAGCCTAATATCAGTCCATGTATTGTGTTCCATTGGATATTCTTTCACGGAGAGAGCCCTCTCCTGTCCTTGTAGGGCTAGCTACAAGGCTGAGCGTGGTTTAGTTTGTTACCCTGTTTTGCCTTTTCAGCCTGGGGTCCAATTCAGGTGCTAACATTCTTTGGCAACCATACTGGGGAATAGCTCCAGATTGTTTGTTAGTGTTATTCGTTTTATAAACTACAGACGGAGCCTGAAGTTATGCCAGGTAGCCTTCGAACTGCACATTGCTTTGCAAGTGCATAAGTAGATAAACGTTGCTTCAGTCAATCTCCGGTCTAGTCTTATAAACGTAACATCTGACTTGCAAATTGCCCCAGTACATCAAACAATTCCAGACCTTTAGACGATGATGTTCAGATGTTTGCTAGGCTGGAAATAATTTTTTTGTAAAATAGAAATTCGACCACACTGGCTTCAAGAAGATACACCAGGGCTAATCCAGATCCAAATCCTCCCCCTGTGTTTGAAAATCCAAATATTATCCCAAGAATTATCAGAAGACAAGAAGGATCATTAAGCCCCAGACCCGTCTTCAGATCTTATACTTGGCCCAGTGACTGGTTTTTTGTAGAAGATCTTTCCGTTGATGAGAATTTTGAGCTTTCTTTATTTAGGAATAAGTCTGAAAATGACATTGATGATACAGTTTTAGATCCTGAATTCCTTGTAGATATTGAAATCCAAAGAGAAAATTCTTCCATTGATGATTACATTTTGAATTCTCCTCAGTCCATCACTATAACTAATATTCCTGAGCCTTCAGAATCATCACAAACAACATTTCCCCCTCCCAATTCATCAGCATTCCCATCAGTCTATTCCCAATTGTCATCTCCTCCATCAACACCTCCCTCAAATCCTACGAATCTTGTTGTAAATCCACCCAGAGTTATGGCTATCATGTATGCACCCCTGGCCTTACCCCAGGTCCTCAACGATATGCCAGCTGACTATCAAAGTAAAATTCCTATTTTTGATGCCACTCAGAGCATCACGGCCCAACAACACGTTGATAAAATGAATGACTTTTTTGATTTACATGAGGTTGAAGCAGAGAATGTAACAACCAGGTTGTTTGTTCAAAGCTTCGAAGGCGAAGTCAGAAAGTGGTTTAGAGCCTTACCGCAAGGCTCAATTTGCACTTTGCAGGAGTTGCACACTCAGTTCCTAGACCGGTGGGAGGTAAAAAAGAACCCACTCCAAATCCTGTCCGAGTATGAGAACATTAAAAGAAATGTGGGGGAAACCGTGCAGGATTATTGTTTAAGATTCAATGATGTATATAATGCTATTCCAACTAACTTGAAGCCTCCTATGGGATTAGCATTGTTGAAATTTCCCGATGGTTTTGATGTCGACATGGCATATCAGTTGCGTGAAAGAGACCCGTCTTCACTCGAAGACATGCAGAAGATAGCGGTAAACGTTGAAGCTAATCTGCTGACTGAAAGAGCACGAGCCAGAGCTGAAAAAAGAGTCACAATAAAAGAGGAGGCCTCTACTTCAGACAACAAAATGGAAACTCTATTTAGAACAGTAGAAAAAATGGTTGATAGGTTAACCATTGCAGATAGACCTGAGCCTCAAATAAGAAATCTGAATTTTAGAGGGCAGCAGCCGCAATTCAGAATTAAACAGAGAGACCAAAGAACGCAGGACCAAGCTGCGCCACCACAGCAGCAGATTAAAACTCCATTGCAGCAGAACTACATGCAAGGGACAGATTTTGATGATGATGATCCTGTGATTGAGGCTAATCACTTTTTCACAGCTGATGGTGCACCAATTTTTCTCACAGAAGACAAAGAATACACAGTGGCGACTCCAGATATTCAAAAAGACTAGAATTTCATTTTGGCCAATGACACAGCATTGGAAAAAGAGTCTGATGACTACCAAAGAGGGTATATGAACGCTCTGTCGGCCCAGCAAAGGCAGTACTCTTTAAGGAACAGAGACGTTACAATCAGTCCCATTCAAAAGAGAAAAGAACTCCAAATGAAGAACGCTGCACAGAAGAAAGCTAAGGAACCAGCTGATCCTTCCTCTAGCAAAGCACCTGTAGTTGCTAATACGGCAAGTGAAAAGAACCCGCAGAACACAGTAAAGGAGCAAACAGAGAAGAAAGACCCACCCATTAAAGAGATAGAAAAATCTCCCTCCTTTAATCTAGAAAATGAAATTTCTAAGTTAAAGGTGTCTATGCCCCTCACAGAGTTGGTGAAGAATAGTGCGTATAAAACTCAAGTGTCCAAAGTCTTGCAAATAGACTCTATTTCTGATATGGTTAATGCAGAAGACGACTTCCCTGAACTTATTTTCGGTCCAGCCACAGAAGAATCTGAAGAAAATGAAGTCCCTCCTTTTTACCTGAGTCTTAGAGTACATGAGTTTATCCTGCACAATGCTATGTTGGACTCCGGGGCCTCACATAATTTGATGCCCAAAGCTGTCATGGAGAAGCTAGGCCTTGATATCACTCGAAAATATCATGATTTGTATTCTTTTGACTCAAGTAGGGTCCACTGTGTTGGTCTAATCAAAGATTTGGTAGTGTCTTTAGATCATATTTCAGCAAAGAATGTCTTGATGGATGTAGTTGTTGCTGATGTCCCACCAAGGTTTGGAATGCTTCTATCGAGGTCTTGGGGTGCCAAACTCAAAGGAACTATGCAGCTTGACTTCTCTTATGCCACTATCCCTGTATTTGGCCAGTTGAGGAAGTTATATAGAGAAAAGAAAATGAAATATATGATTACCAGCAAAGACAAGCCTGTAAATCATCCCATTAATGTTGTCCATATAGATTTAGAATCGTTTGTATTGTATTCTGATGGTGGTTTAAACGATGAGAATGTTCAATTGGTACAAGTGGATGAGATACCTGAGATTTCAGAGAATTTCAGAGAAGTCCTCAAACAGGAAAAGGATAAAGCAACAAACACTTCTGAAACTCTTCCCTGCCAGCAGCAAAGGGAAAATGAACAGCCAGAAATCAGCCAAGAGAAAGAGGAGAAAGAAACAAATTTCTAGCATCTTCAAGAAGAAGAAGAAGGCCTGTGGAGTATGGATTTTGATGGAGCTGTTGGTAAGGATGGCGCTGGCATTGGAATATGGATTAGAAGCCCTATTTTCCAGCCTGAGAAGGTTCCCAGCAATGTGAGAGTTTGTGCTTATAAGCTAGCTTTTGATTCTCTAACAATGAAGCAGAATACGAAACTTTGATTGCAGGTCTCAAAATTCTTAAGAAGTTGAATGCAAGAAGGATTTCTGTGTATGGTGATTCCGAGCTGATAATCAAACAAGTGAACGGAGAATACCAAGAAAACACCCAATATTGAGGGCATACAGAAATGCAGTCTTGGACATTTTGAAAACATTCCCTAAATATACTTTGACAACAGTGCCTAGGATGCAAAACATTATTGCTTATTCCCTCGCCACTACTGTCGGCAACTTGAAGATTCCAATGAACTCCAGCAATAAGTTTGAGATCTATGTCAAACATAGGCCTGTTGTTCCAGACAATTTAAGGTATTGGAAAGTATTTTGGGATGACAATGAGATTAATGCATTTTTACAGGGTGATGGAAAGTTGAAAGATACTCCCATAGACGGTGAGTATGAGGTGGATGATCAGGAGTTAGAAGCAAACCAAATGGACATATTGCAGTTAAAGGATAATGTAATTCCTAGAGGTCTCATACCTCTAAAGGAGCTTTTTGATTAGGATGATGTTGCAAAGAAACCAAGCTTGGTGCCCACAGAGAAAGGAGTTGAAGATGTGAATATTGGAACAGCTGATCAGCCCAAGTTTGTCAAATTGTCAAAGGCATTATCCCCTGAGGTAAAGGAGAAATATGTCAAGTTTCTTTCTGAATTTTCTGATGTATTTGCATGGGATTATTCAGATTTTAAAGTATATGATAAGAACATAATCCATCATACAATTCTTATCAAGCCGGATCAGAAGCCTTTCAGACAAAAGTTGAGAAGAATCAATCCGAAGCTGCTGCCATCGATTGAAAAGGAGGTAAATAGGTTGTACAAAGCAGGTATTATAGTTCCCATTAGATTTTCTGACTAGATTTCAAATTTGGTCCCAGTACGTAAAAATACTGGAGAAATAAGATTGTGTATAGTTTTTTGGAACTTGAATAAGGCATCCTTAAAGGATAATTACCCACTTCCGAAAATGGACCATATCCTGCAGAGAGTAGTTGGAGCATCTAGGATGTCACTACTTGATGGCTACTCAGGGTACAACCAGATCTTGGTGCATGAGAAGGACCAAGATAAAACTGCCTTCACAACACCCTGGGGAACCTTCCAGTATGCTAAGATGCCCTTCGGACTGAAGAACGTTGGAGCCACCTTCCAGCGTGCAATGGACATTGCTTTTGCAAATGAAAAAGATGTTTTTCTTGTTATCTATTTGGATGATTTGACAGTGTTTTCAGGTTCAAACGATGAGCACTTGCACCATTTGAGAGTGGTTTTTCAGCGTTGCAGAAAGTTTGGGATTTCTCTCAATCCCAAGAAGAGCCTTTTTGCCATGGATGAGGGCAAATTTCTCAGGCATATCATCTCTAAATATGGCATCCACATAGATCCAGCCCGAGTGGAGGCAATTCAGCTCATAGATCTTCCACGGAACAAGAAAGAGATTCAGGTCTTCAATGGTAAGATGAATTTTTTGCGCAGATTTATACATAATCTGGCTGAACATTTGAGAGAAATGACCAATATGTTGAAGAAGGACAACACTGTTAAGTGGAGTGAAGAAGCTATCAAGTCATCAATTTGGTAAAATTTTCTTTGTCTAATGCCCCAGTTTTGATCAGTCACGACTATACTCAAGATTTTATTATCTTTTCGTTTGCATCTGAGCATACTATGGCCGTTGTTTTAATGCAAAAAAGAGATGAAATAGAAAAGCCAATCGCCTTTTTCAGTAGGACTATTAGAGATGCTGCTTTAAGATATAATATTATTGAAAAGCAGGCATTGGCCCTAATCAAAGCATTGAAGGATTTTAGGGTCTATATTATGCATTCACATACTATAGCATATGTCCCTGACGCAGTAGTCAAGGATGTGCTGATGCAAACTGATCCAGAAGGTCGAAGAGGCAAATGGATAGCAGCTATGTTGGAGTATGATCTGGAGATCAAGCCCACGAAATTGATTAAAGGCCAGGGCTTGGCGAAATTGATGGCTCAATCAAATCTGCGTGCTTTAGATATAAACCTCATTACAACGATGTCAGAAAAGGAAGATGAAGGTTTGCTGGTTCCTATTTCAGATATTTTTCTGCAGTCCCCTTGGTATTCAGATATTGTGTATGTTCTTCAGCATTTTTCACCTCCTCCAGGCATGTCTAAGAGTAAAGGTAGATCTTTGAAGCTTAAATCTGCAAAGTATTGCATTTTAAACAGGGCTCTGTTTTGGAAGGATCCAGGAGGCGTTTTGCTAAATTTTTTGGTTGAAGAAGAAGCTCATAAGGTAATGCATGATTTCCATAAAGGTGACTGTGGTGGTCACTTGTTTTGGAAAACTACAGCGAACAAGGTATTGAGAGCCAGGTATTATTGGCCCACATTATTTTCTGATTTATATAAAATAGTGATGAATTGTCATGAATGTCAGATTTTCCAAGGGAAGAAGAAATTGCTTCCACTTCCTTTGAAACCAGTTTTAGTGAACGCGCCCTTTCAGCAGTGGGGGCTCGATTTTATCGGAGAAATACATCTCGCGTCCTCAGCACAGCATCGATGGATATTGACTGGAACAGATTACTTCACGAAATTGATCGAGGCCGTCCCTGTCAGGCAAGCGACTGACGCGGTAATTATTCAATTCCTAGAATCGAATATTTTATCTCGTTTTGGCTGCCCATGTAAAATTGTGACAGATAATGCAGCCGCGTTCAGATCAAAGAAAATGATCGATTTCTGTGACAAATACAACATCGTGCTGGGCCATTCAATAGCGTATTATCCACAAGGTAACAGCCTAGCAGAGTCATCGAACAAATCGCTGGTGAATATAATTAAGAAAATGTTGGAGGAAAACAAAAGAAATTGGCACCGAAAGCTCATCAACGCACTGTGGGCAGACAGAGTTAGCTGTAAAAAATCAATAGGTATGTCACCTTTTGAGGTTGTCTTTCCTACTTCTCTTACAGTTCCAGTTATGAGATTGTTACAAGAAGTTGGCAACGAAGATGATGACAACCAGCGAAGGATCAACTAGATGATTCACCTTCAACAAACAAGAGAAGAAGTATCAAAGAAAGCGAGTCAGTTGCAGGACAAGATTAAAAAGATCTATGACAGGAAGACAAAAGTAGAGAAGTTTCAGCTGAATGATGTAGTGTTGAAATGGGATGCAAGAAATGAAGACAAAGGGAAGCACAGTAAGTTTGACAACCTTTGGAAGGGACCATACATAATTACAACATACAAGGGACAGAATGCCTTCTTGCTTTCAGAAATGGATGTTCAGGATTGTCCGGGTGGAGCAATAAATGGTAGGCTATTGAAGCACTACCATTGTTGAGGACTCTGAATCAGAATCTATCTCATCATCATTGTATATACCATGTTTTTAAATCAGAGTTCAAATACACAGTCATTCAAGTTTGGGGCCCGAGGTGAAGGCTATAAAACTTGGATGATATGTGTATGGTTTGGCTTTATTTCAGTTTTCAGTCTTAGTCTAGAGTCAGAGTCAGTTTGCATTTGTGTCCGCTTTCAGTCTTTTGACTCCATGCCCGGCGGATAAGGCTACTTGGTCTACGGTGTTCTTGGCACCTCCAAGGAGCTACCATCCCCATTGGAGCCAATGTTAGTGTCAGTCTAGTCATACTGCCATCAGTGATCAAAACTGGTCTTTTTCATTTGCATATTAGGAGTCCCATAATAATAAATTTCACCATTTCGCTAGATCATGGATTCATTGATAGTAGTAATTTTTTATCAGTTTTTCCCTCATGAGGTACTTGCTGATTCTCCTCTCTATGGTCTTCAGTCATGAGTCACTTCACTCTCAAAATCATGTCAGTAGGTCATAGGATGGGTCTCATTAGTTTCTAGGATCTCACCATGGTCAAATTAATGAGTCAAATGTCAATAATATCAGCATGGTCATGAGTAAGTCAATAAATTCAAAGTCACAGCACCTGGAAAATAAAATTAAAAAAAAAAAGACATTTTATCCAGCTTGATGTAATTTTCACCTCAAAACTATGTTTTAAGGTGAAAACATGATATTTTCTCTTTATTCATTATGTAATTCTATATCATCATATGTAATAAGTCACAATTCAGAAGTTGTTATCTCCGCAAAGTGATTTCCCTGCCTTCAGAAGAGTTTTCCGCCACTGTTTAGTTCCAAATCATCCTCCAAACAAATCCATCAGAAGGAGCCCGGAAAGAGCTTTCCAACGGTATACTACACTCTCAAAACTGACTTCTGGATTGAAATTTATACTTAAGTGAAGTAAAATTTCCTATATCCTCATATACTCCCTATTTCCCATTTTTCCCTTTAAACTTTATATTATTAAAGTTTTATATAAAGGGTACCTAACATGGTTTTTAATTATGTTTTTGTGTTTTCTATTTGATTCAGATTTTGTTCATACAGCTGCGGAAACTTGCCACTTTCCGCAGCTGCTGCAACTTTCCGCAGCTATTTTGTGGAATTATATGCTACAGGTGTCTACAAGGGAAACGAGCCACATGGGCAGGCTAGGAATGACGTGGACATGGTTCGTGTCCTACTGGTTCAAGCAAACTCGTCCAAAGAAGCCGCGGTCAAAGGCGTCCACATGGAAGTCAACTATGGAGTTTCATGTCGACCGGACTCTGTTTCGTGGCACATAAACATCCATACGGCCGTTTCTAAGCTTGCGGAGGTTAAATCGACATCTGTGCAGAGCTCTGGAGTTGAATTCAAGCATCCACCTTCCGTAGATCCACTTTCCAACACGGCCATACTCCTATATCCGTGGACGAAGTGGTCTACGTGCTCTTTGTCATCATGAACTTTAGGAAGCAGCTGTAATGAGTCATGAGATATAGAGCGCTTGCAGCACGACATGCAAAGTTATTTGGTAGTTGATGTTCAGGAACGACTACATTCTAGTTTTTTGCAGGATTATACTCGCTTGAGTTTAACACTACCATTCTGTAATGAACTGCTTTTTAATATGAGAAGACTCTGTTTTTCAACTTAATTAGTGTTTGAGGATCGTTACCAAGGCTGTGTAGAGGGCCCCTGCTCAGCTAAGGTTTTGTGTATTAGTGTATATTTCTCATTTCATTTCTTTAAAAGTCATTGTATCATAATCCATCATATGTTCATACTTTGTAGTTGTTTCATTTCTGTTTATACATTTCCATAATTTCCATCTCATTTCTGTCTTTCATGTTTTTATGATTGATAATCACTGATCAGTTTTCTTGTGCAGGTTTTAGGTAAACAGCCCAGGCATTTTTATAGCATTTTTATAGCATTTTGACTAATGACATGAAACTAACATTGTTCTGCTGCTAGTTTGCTCTTCATAGCTTTCTAGTTAACTTCTTACTCGTGCTTAGCATATTTCGCTTTTTGCTTATCCTATTTAGGGGGTAGTTAAATTTAGATATATTGTCGCTTAGCGCTCTTCTACTTTTGCTCGGAAGCTACAATTTGGGACTGATGGTGAGGGATTGCATTATGAAATGTGTAGTTTAGTATTAGTTTCTTTTCTGCAAATTTAGACATATTAAGCTGCTCATAGCATCTTCAGTTGCCTCCGAAAGCCACAGCTGGACTGATGGTGAGGGATTGCATTATGAAATGTGTAGTTTAGTATTAGTTTCTTTTCTGCAAATTTAGATATATTAAATCATACATGACATCTTCGGTTGCCTCCGAAAGCCACAGCTGGACTGATGGTGAGGGATTGAATCATGAGTGTATGGTTTATTGTTAGTTTACTTTCTGCAAATTAAATATCAGTTACTCAAGTTGTTTATGATTACTTCCGAAAATCATAGCTGGACTAATGATGAAGGGTCAGAAGATAAATTGATGTAATCTGATTTAGATTTATTTTGTTGCAATTTTGAATTTCCTTAAGCATAGTTTCTTTTGTGTTTAGTTGGCAGCAAGAATAGTTTGGTTTTCATGATCACTAGTTTACTGTTTTGATTCATTAGATTAGCAGCACCTTTTCATTTCAGCAGTACACTTTTACTTTCTTTCAAGTCTTGTCATTGTAATTTTCAATTTGCTTTCAAAAGTTTCAAGTTGGTAAATCATTATAGGGGATATCACTTCCTTGAACAAATATAACCAAACTTGTTTTCATTTTAGAATTTCCGTTTCACCTTAGAAAGACCAAAAATGACAAAAGTTAAGAAATAGGTTATCTTGCACATATAGTGTGCCGCACTTCATCAGCTTACGATTCCCGGATTGACAAATTAAATGCAGAAATTTAGGACACACTAAATTTACCAAACATTTTGGCGCCGTTGCCAGGGAAGTGTAACTAGGTAGCCAATTTCTTAAAAAAAAACATAAAATCATAAAAGAAGGGAAAACTTGATAACTTCTTGAAGTATGCTCTCCTCTTGCACCTAGTGTGATCTGGAGGATCAGAAAAGAGAGTTATTGGTTCAGTAATTTCTTAAGTATGCTCTCTTCTTGCACCTATTGTGACCTGGAAGATCAGAAAGAGAATTATTAGCCCAACTTTAAAAAATAAAAATAAAAAAAAATGACATGCATAGAGCAAGAGATTCTAGGGGAAGGTTTATAGCCAAAGCCAAGAGTTCGATTTTCACAACTCCATCTTCTTCAAGGCATAGACCAGATTCACCACCATCTACCCCTAGCCTTAAGATTTTTGGAAGTCAAGGAACAGCTGAATTAGAGGATTCTCCTATACCACCTACTAAAACCCACTTAGAAAACAAAGAGATTTTCTCTCATCCTTCCTTGGTAGAAGAACTAGAGGACTATAAGGACTCTAAAGAAACTATCATGGCAGAGGAAGTAATAAATAGAGGTGGAGGTAGAAGAGGATGAGATAATGGAGATAACAATGGTGAAGGAAATGATGGTAGAAATAGGGACAATTTGCTTGGATTCCCTATAGTTGATGAGGAAACTCATGCAACAATGAAAAATATCTCACCATCTGTTCTCCCTAACTTTTATGGATTGTGAAGTGAGGATCCTGAAACATTTCTGTTTGAGTTTGAAGTTGTGTGCCGAACTTATGACTATATGGAAGACTCTCAAAAACTCAAACTGTTTCCTTCAACATTGAAGGGAGCTGCTTTGAAATGGTTCATGGGATTAGCCACCCAATCTATTAGGACTTGGAATGATATGAAACAAACATTTTTGGTTAGATACTTGGACTATTGTATGCCCACCAATCACAAGGATGAGGTATTCAAAATGATGCAAAAAGAAGATGAAAATTTGGAAGACTTAATTGAAAGATTTCAATACAACTTGAAAAGAGCAAAGATGAGCAACTTAGATAATGAAACCTTGAAAGCCCTCCTATTAAAAGCCATTAGAGATGAATGGATAGACATTTTAAATATGATGGGGAAAGGAGACATTTCTCAACTTCCATTTCGTGATATAACAGAACTATGTATCCATCTCTCAAGGGGAAAATCTAAAACTGGAAAAGGGCCTAGGGATTCTTCTCTTATTAGGGCTAACAAATCTACAACTGGATCGGTAAGTAGGGCAGAGATTGGTAATATGCTTGATGAGTTCAAAACTGATATTTTAGGGAGCCTTAGTGAACAACTAGACACCCTTAAAATCCAAAACAAGCAGAAAGCAGAAACAGATGCCTTAGCCATTTTTTGTCCGAAATGTAGAAAGAAACATGCTTTAAGGGAATGTCCCTTGGATGCAAAAGTTGTAGAAACATGTATGATTTGCTCAGAAAATCATGAGATCAAGGATTGTCCTTCAATCCCTGGACTCAAAGCTTTTTTTCAAGAAGATCCAAATTCAATAGAATCTCTCTGTTTTGTCGCAAGGAGACCTTGGCAGGGACAACAATCTCAAGGGTTTAATAACCCTATGAATCTTCAAACTCCACCAAATTGGACTCCTTGGCAACAACCTTGGCCCCAACATCAAAATTCATATCAGCCATGGGTACAAGGGATGCAAAATCCTTATGGGAGATTTGCTCAATTTTATCAATATCCTCCATCTTTTCAAAATCAACAAGCTCCACAATTTCCAAGCCCAAATCCACAAATTTCATTGCCATTTCCACAACAACAACCTTCTCAACAAAATACAAATCCTCAACTCATGCTCCCATACCAACAGAAGACAAATCAACTTCCAGCTCAGCCATTGCCAAATCCTAACAATAAGAATCCTCAAACTACTTATATGGCAGAAGGACAACAATTTCCTACCTATATGATTGTTCCTCTCAACGATGTACAACTCAGATCTGGTAGAGTTTTAGAAAAACCTTCTATAGATATTCAAGAGCAAGATACCTCTGAGGAGGATTCTCTTCAAGTCAATAAGGGTTCTGAGGAAGAATATCTTCAAAATTCAAACATTCAAAAAGAAAAAGAAAAGTTAACATCCACAACTCCTATAGTTGAGCAACCCGCATCTTCATCTACACCTCCTTTTCCTGAAAGACTACAAATTGACAAGGGGGTGGAAAAACAAATCTTGTTGCCTAACTATGACTTTCTAGATTAATTGAAGAATGTTTGTATCAAGATTCCCTTGCTACAAGCCATTCGAGAGATTCCTATTCTAGCAAAAACAATAAAGGAGTTGAGTTTCAAAAGACCAGGAAGGAAACTAAAAGACACAAGAAGAATCCACCTGGTAGGAAAAATTGCAGATATCATGATGGGAAAAATTACCATGCAGAAGTATGTAGATCCAGGAAGTCCAATTGTAAAGACACATATAAATGGGATAGAAATTCCAAACACATTGATTGACTTAGGGGCTGCTATCAACATTATGAGTAGACAGACTATGGACCAGCTAAAACTTCCTAACCTTCTTTACTGCAACTTGCAGATCGATCAATTATTAAACCAGATGGTGTATTAGAAGATATTTCAGTCTCCTTAGATTCTTGGGAATATCCAGTAGATTTTATGATTTTGACTCCCAAGAGTAATCTAGGAGGGCACCCACTTATCTTAGGAAGACTTTGGCTAGCCACAGCTGATGCTTTCATTAGTTGTAGATCTGGGGATATGTACATTTCTAATGGTAATTCGACAAAGAAATTCAATTTGTATCCTCCAGCAAAAGCAATCACAGAAGTAGGAGACAATGAATGGGTTGATGATGAGGATATTATACAACCTGTCTTTACCATTTTTGAAATTAGTGAGGATAGTCAAATTCTGAACACATTAGAAAATTTTGAGACATCTTCAGAATATGACCCCACACAATTTCAGTTGGAATCTGACATAGAATATTTATCATCAAGACAAATGTCTTTTTACTCTATGGAAGAGTTTGGTAGTTCTACCATTGAGATTTTTCCAGGAAAAACATTGAATATCAACAAACATTTGGAAAAGTCACAACAAGAAGAACTAACCAAAATCTTGCAAAAACATTCTACTGCATTTGCATGGGAGTATACTGACATGAAAGGTATTGATCCTAAGACCTGCATCCATCATATCTATATTGAGGAAAACAGTAGACCAATCAGACAACCTCAAAGAAGGATGAATCCAAATCTTAGGGAGATAGTGAAAGAAGAGCTCCAAAATCTACTCAATGTAAACTTCATTTATCCAATTTCAGATAGCCGATGGGTTTCTCCTTTGGTTATAGTACCTAAAAAGAATGGTAAATGGAGGGTATGCATTGATTACAGTGAATTGAACAAAGCAACTTTGAAGGATCACTTTCCTTTGCCTTTTATTGATCAGGTATTAGATACATTAGCAGGTAAAAAGTACTTTTCATTTTTGGATGGTTTTAGTGGTTATAATCAAATTCAGGTAGCACCTAAAGATCAAGATAAGACCACATTTACTTGTCCATGGGGAACTTTTGCCTACCGAGTGCTTCCTTTTGGGTTATGTAATGCACCAGCAACATTCCAAAGAGCAGTACTAGGAATTTTTTCTGATCTAATCCATGATTGTGTAGAAGTTTATATGGATGATTTTACAGTTTATGGTAATTCATTTAAAGAGGCATTAGAAAATTTGGAAAAAGTTCTTATAAGATGTAAAGAAACAAACCTTTCATTAAGCCATGAAAAATGCTTTATGATGTTTACTGAAGGGATTGTTTTAGGACATCATATTTTAGGAGATGGGATTAAGGTTGATAGATCGAAAGTTGAAGTCATCTCCAAGTTGCCTATTCCAAATTGTCAAAGAGATGTTAGAAGTTTTCTAGGATTTACTGGTTACTATAGAAGATTTATAGAAAACTTCACTAAAATAGCATCTCCACTCTTTAAATTGCTTACAAAAGAATGTGAATTTAAATGGGATCCTGATTGTCAATCAGCTTTTGAAACTTTGAAAACAAGAATATCTGAAGCACCTATCTTGAGAGGACCAAATTGGAAACTCCCTTTCCATATTTCTACGGATGCTTCAGATACAGCTCTGGGAGCTGTGCTGGGTCAAAAAGATTTAGTTCCTTATGCCATTTATTATACCAGTAAAAATTTGACTCCCACAGAGTTGAACTATACTGTGACTGAAAAAGAGTTTTTAGCCGTTGTTCATGCAATTAATAAGTTTAGACATTACATAACAGGCTATGAAACTTTTATTCATACTGACCATTCTGCAATTAGATATTTAATGAACAAACCTTTTACTAATGGCAGAGTGACAAGATGGCTTTTACTTTTGCAAGAATTCAATATTACTGTGTTGGATAGACCAGGAAAACAGAATACAGTAGCTGATTTCTTGTCTAGGATTCAGAATACTAAAGAAGATTCTCCTGTAGAAGATAAATTTCCTGATGAATATTTGTTTGCAGTAACTATTAAGACCCCTTGGTATGCATATATTGCTAACTATTTGGTTACAGGGAAACTACCTTCACATTTATTTCCAAGTGAAAAATGAAAAATTATTCAGGAGAGTTCAAAATATTCATGGATTTCTAACGAATTGTTTAAAACAGGGCCAGATCTTGTGATCAGAAGATGTGTCATGGAAGATGAAATGCCTGATATTCTTAAGGCATGTCATGATGAACCATGCGGCGGACACTTTGCAGACAAAAGGACGGCCTATAAAATCCTCTCTTTAGGATATTATTGGCCTTCCCTCTTCAAAGATGCAAAACAATATGTCAAAAGGTATGACAGCTGCCAAAGAGTAGGGAAACCTACCCTTTCAAATGAAATGCCATTGCAAACACAGGTACTCATTGAACCCTTTGAAAATGGGCTTTAGATTTCATTGGACCTATTAATCCACCATCTAAGCAAAAGAAGTATATATTGGTTTGTACTGATTATGTTACTAAATGGGTAGAAGCCAAAGCATTAGTATCTGCTACTGAAAATTCAGTTGTTCATTTTCTTTATGAGGATATTTTTACTCGCTTTGATGTTCCAAGAGAAATTGTGACAGATCAAGGAAGCCAATTCACATCCAACCTGGTGGAGAAGCTGATGGAAGAATACAAAATCAAGCATAGAAGATCTACTCCTTACCATCCGCAAGCAAATGGTCAAGTGGAGTCTACCAACAAAGTTCTTGAAAGTATCATCACCAAAAATGTTCATCTACATAGAAGAGATTGGGCAGAAAGGCTTCCTGAAGCCTTGTGGGCCTACAGAACTACATGGAGAAATACAACAGGACATTCTCCCTATGAACTTGTTTATGGGAAAGAAGTCTTGCTCCCATTGAGTTCCAAGTCAAGACCTTCAAGATAGAAGTTCAGTTGGGGATGGACTTATCAGAAGCCCAAAAGCATAGAATGGAGCAGTTGAATGAGCTAGATGAGATCAGACAAGAAGCAATTTTAAGAACTGATCTAGTTCAATATCAAAGAACTAAATGGCATGACAAATATATCAAAGAAAAGAAGTTTCAAGAAGGAGATTGGGCATTGTTATTTGACTCCAAGTTTAAAGATTTTCAAGGGAAATTTCAGACTCATTGGCTTGGGCCATATGAGATTGACAAGATCTTTAACAATGGAGCTGTAAGAATCAAGATCATTGATGAGTTTCAAACTCCTCTTATAGTGAATGGCCATAGATTGAAAGTTTATCATAAGCCACTCTCTAAAGAGGATTTTGTCAAGTTGTTTCAAGAAAGTTCTGCAATCAGCCGCAGAATTTTCTCTTCACTGTTCTAGCTTTTGTTTTTCGCCAAAAAAAAAAAAATGGTATAAGCTCCTAAAACCAATCATTTGAATATACATATACAGTAAAATATAAGAAAACTGTGGACACCTAATTCATATTTCAAAAACAACTGCCTTTCTGCCTCATTCCTATTTCACCTACTCCATTTCGTCCACTATCATCTATTTCATTTCATTTCATCATCTCCACTTCATTTCATCCATTCCATCAATAAAATATTTTTGTGACCATTTCCATTTCAATAAATCTATTGTTTGTTCATTTCTATTCAACCAAGTAATAGTCAAAGGGCTCAGAGTCGATAACTGCTCTCTTTTAACCCGACCTGGCCTTCACAAACACATTCCAAGTACTACTCCTTCCCGTTTTCAAAGAGAATGTACAGTTAGTTGTTATTCCTATAATTATGAAATAAAATGCAGGAGAGAGGATCAATGGAACATTCAAGACACTAATGAAGATCAATCAGTTGAAGACCAAGGGCAAAAGCAAGGATTCCAAAGGTATGAATAAAGTTTATTTCAAATAGTATTAAAAAAACACATTTTTATATAATTTTAAACTATGAGCTCTACCCATAACGCGCAATGATTATATTGACAGTCCCATAACCTTCCACGATCTCCATGTTATCCTCTTGCATTTATTCATAAACGGTTTCATCATTGAAATTCCGATTCTCACTCATGTTCTAATATCCCACCGGAGATAATGATACGTATTTGAGTTGACAAAGGACTCTTACAAGCCGCATAACTTCATAACCGTTTATTGAAACGTGTTTATATTTATTACACAGCCACCAAAATTCAAAATGCGGTCGAATGCATTATACTTTGTTAACCTCTTTTGTCGTGTCTCTGTCGCGTTTACAAAACCCCACTCTACTCATTCTCACTCCCTGCTTCACTCCATTTCGTTCCTTTTGCTCACTCTCACTCCCGTATATCTACCCACAGTCTTACTCCATTCTGTTTATGGTGCTCATTTCCATTTTATGATAACATCCCCACAGTATTGTGCTCGATCCTGTGTATTCCATCGTTCCATTTCCACTTAAACCCTCACAGAGGCAAACTTGTGAAGCACAGAGAAGTGAAATGGAAAAATTATTAAGGGCAGAGCCGGAAGGACCGAAGTTTATAGAGGGATATCCACAAGCAAAAGAGATGTTGAGGAAAGCTAAATGGCTGCGTTTTATTCAGAAATTCAGGGGTTACCACAGAGAAGTTACCAAAGCGTTTGCAAGATCATTTGATGGCTCGGAAGCATAAGTGGGAGACCTCAAGTTTTTGGTCAATGAAGCATCAATAGCAACAGCCACAGAGCTTCTTCAGGAAGGAGAACGTTGGTTGAAAAATAAAAGTATCGGTGATGAGGCATGGAGAACAATCCTACGGAATCAAGGTATGGATATCACTGTTTTTAAAAGAGGCATCCCTGTACATGCAATAAAAGATGAATGGGCCACTTTACTACTCATTGTTCAGAAATTTATTACATGTGAAGGCTGTTTTGGCTCTATGTACATTTATCATACTAGGCTATTGATGAATTTTCTTGGAAACCAAACTCTCAATCTTCCTTATTTCCTATTCAATAGCTTGAAGAAAATGGCTGTGACTGTGCAAAAACACCTAGGAGATGTAGAGCCTCATTTATATCACCATGGCCTTATAAAAATTCTGATTGAAAAGGAGCTAAAAGAAAGAAAAGATACATGGGAACAATTCCTAGTTAGAAACTTCTTTGAAGAACCTCAGGAAATTCCTGAAGGTAGTTCAATTAGAAGAAGTAGAAGAAAAAGAATGAATGTTGAAACCCAAATTACTCATACTCAAGAAATTCCCACAGCTAGCACAGCAAGAAGAAGTAGAAGGAAAAGAACAATAGATGAAATCCAAAATACTTCTACTACTACTATGAAAAAAACTGATAGGGAAGAGAGATTGGTAAAAAGGAAGAAGAAGGAAATCAAAGCTAAGAAGCCAATAATACCAAAAGGGAAAGAAATTATTGAGGCTGTCCATAAAAATCCTTCTTCTGAAGAAGAAGATCACCAAATACTATCTGACAGATTAGCTTATTCGTGTCACTATCCATACCCAAGAAGGCAAGAAAGGAAAACAGAACAAAAGGACAAAGATAACACAAAGATGAGGCCTAGCAATAGTTTAAGGGGAAAATTAGAGAAAACACAAAATACAACTTACCTATCGATTTGGGTGATAGACATCTTGGGTCACCTAATCGACCATAGTCCAATACGTCAGTTAGTGAACCTCACTCCTTTCACTCCCAATCGTATACGATACTCCACTTATTTCGCTGAAATATTGATGTGTAAGCCCCATGATTTTGAACATAATTCTCCTCAAAGATTTTGGGACAAATTTCCCAATGAAAATGACACCCGGAAGTAGACCCGTACAGCAGGAGGCATACTACATAGAATTTGGGAGAAAGCGGGTTTACAGTTCCAAGTTCTTCTATTCGGCCTCATACATTGCAGGATGATTTGGTTCAGTCATTAAAACAGGAGATTTTTGAGCTTGAGCTTTTGAATCGGCATATCAAAAATGAAAATGAAACACTGAAAGAACAAGGCAAACTGGACAAGATCATCCATGACAATACTATGTTACATTTGGGAATTTGGAAAAAGAAGAATAAGAAATTAAAAAGGAAATGCCAAAAATTGAGCAGAGCACTTGTGAATATCAAATTTAGGTGCTTAATGAAGAAACCCAGAATGATGGCAGTACCAAAGAAGAAGAGAAGGGGGTTGGATGTGCTGGCTGAAGTATCAAGGCACATGAACTGAATAAAGAGTATCAAAATTTTGGTTGCATGAGGACATGCAACACCTTCACAGTGGGGGTATGTTGAGTCCCAAATTTGCATCTTTTCCATACACTTTTCCATACCTTTTTCACCCTCCTAAACCTCCCAAATTGTCAATATCATGTGCAAAAGAGTATTTAACATGGTTTTTAATTATATTTTTGTGTTTGGTATTTGATCTAGATTTTTAGCCTATACAAATTAACTCGCCAAATTCCGCAGCTTCTATTTCAGTATTATATGCTGCTGTGCAACTATGGAAACGAGTCACATAAGCAAAGCAACAGACGTGGATACGGTTCGTGTCTCTATTTTTCCAAGCAAACTCGCTCCAAAGAAGTCATGTCACAAGGCCCACGTGGAAGTCAACTATAGAGTTTCATGTCGGCTGGACTCTGTTTCGTGGCATATAAACATCCATACGGCCGTTTCTAAGCTTGCGGAGGTTAAATCGACATCTGTGCAGAGTTCTGGAGTTGAATTGAAGCATCCACCTTCCGTAGATCCACTTTCCAACACGGCCATACTCCTATATCCGTGGACAGAGTGGTCTACGTGCTCCCTGTCATCATGAACTTTAGGAAACAGTTACAGTTTGCTGTTATATATAGAGCG
>JAXQQM020073759.1:0-25813 GCA_034641835.2 Pinus albicaulis | reverse complement strand
GAACATCTGATCTGATGAAGTATGCAGCTCTGTAATCATTGAAGATATATACGCTACTTCGCCGCGGAGGAAGCGCGTATATACGTGGCTTCAGCGAAGAGAAAGCGCGTATGCGCAATAAAATATACACTGAGGTATACGCTGGTTTGTGTGGACGGAAGCGCGTATATACGCGACATCAGTGAAGAGTAAGCGCGTATGCAAACTAGGGTTTGCTGAAGCAAGGGGTATGAAATATCTGATCTGTTCTGCTGTGTTTCTGCTATCTGATCTGTGTTGATATGTATCTGTTGATGATGTATGTTTGTACTTAAAAGTATGGAAAGGGTTCGGTCTGGAAATATGATGAATTGTGGCCCGCAAGTTGTGTTCTATTGAAATGGTTGGATCCAGTGTGAAAATTGATGAAACGTGGTCCAAGGTGGTGCTGAGGGTTGTAGCCTTCAGTCAGGGGGTTGTAGCTCCCTTCCAGGTGAGGCTGGTAAACGAGATCGGGGGGTCGTAGCTCCCTTCCCGGAGAGGCTGGTAAACGAGTCAGGGGGTTGGAGCTCCCTTCCAGGAGAGGCTGGTAAACGAGCGCAGGTGGGTGCCTGCGTGCTGGTCAAGTCTGCGCCAGCACATATGTTGTAAGATGTTTTCTCTATAATAAAATATTGAAGGGTAAGCAACTGCAGCGGTGGTTTTCTCCCGACTTGGGTTTCCACCTAAAAATCCTGGTGTTCATGTGTGATGCTTTGTGTGATGGTTTGTACAATTATGAAGCCATTTCTTAGCAATGAATTGAATATACGATGAATAAATGAAGGAATGATTTAAGTGAAGAATTAATGACATAAATAGATAATACGTATACGCGAGTTTCGTAAGGGTATCCGCGTATATACGCAAGTCTGGTCAGGGAAAGTGGCATGCATTTTAGAGCGAGGAAAAAGTGAAAGTTTTGAATATGCGGTAAATGTTTGATTCACCCCCCCCTCTCGAGTATTTTTCCCAGCAGAATGTGACATGATCACAAGGGATAGCAAGACCTCTGGTATAACCCGCACAGAAATTGGCAATATACTAGAATATTTCAAAACTAATATTCTAGGGACTCTGACAACGCAGCTTGATATCATGCAAGATAAACAAAAACAAGCAGAAGCAGAACAAAATTTGGCAATATTCTTCCCTAGATGCAGAAAGAAACATAGCCATAAAGAGTGCCCGTTGGATACAGTCCAAGTCTGTGCCATCTGCATGAAAGATCACTCTACAGAAAGTTTCCCCTCACTCCCAGGATTGAAAGCAGTCTATAAAGAAGTGGAAGAAGAAACAGAAACGATATACCTACTCAATCAATGCCATCAATGGCAGCCACGACAAACAGGTATGCCCATTGATCCATCCTCTTCTTTTCAGTCTCCTAAGTATAATGCTCAACAATATAATGGAATGTGGCAAAATCAGCCACCCTTTCCTAGTTGGTCACAACAGCCATTTCCTACACCACCATGGCCAAAGCAAACAAATCAAACCAATTGGCCAAACTTTCCTTATTGTCCACCATTTTGGCAAAATAATACATATCCAACACAATGGTCCCCCTCCACCTCGCAGAGTCAGACTTGGCAGTCGAACTGGAAAAGATCTATGAATCAACCAGCTGGAACGATTCCTCTCCCTCCACCTACACTGTCAGCACCATATACATTGCAACAAAATCTCCAGACCAATTTAAGACCGCAACTCCCAGCCCAGCCCAACCCAAACCCTAATAATAGACCGGTTCAATCTGTTCAAATAATCAAAGCACCAGAACTAGAAACCAAGTTAAGGGAGTGCAACGACCTTCAACTAAGGTCTGGGCGCATAATAGAATCAGAGGGAGACAAAAATGTTCAAGTTGAAAATACGTTACCTTCAGAACAAACACTGCAAAAGGAGAATGTGGTTACCCAACAAACTCATGAGCAAGCAACCACCTCTTCTCCACCATTCCCAGAACGACTAATCATACCTCGTCCAATAGAACATCCTGATTTTGATCTTCTGGGAGAACTGAAAAATTTGTGTATAAAAATCCCACTCCTCCAAGCTATCCAAGATATTCCCATTTATGCAAAGACCATCAAAGAACTATGTATAAGAAAGCCAAAGAGGAGAACAAAAACTAACCCCACAGTTTAAGTAGTCGGCACTCTATCTAACTTACTATCAGGAAGAGAAGCACCTATAAAGTATGAGGACCCAGGAAATCCTATAGTTACAGTGCAAATCAATGGAAAATTATTTCCAAATGCTTTAGTTGATTTGGGAGCTGCAATCAATATCCTAACAAACACCACTTGTCAAAAACTTGGCATTACATCATTAGATCCAACAACAACCTTATTGGAATTGGCTGACCGATCGGTAGTCAAGCCAGAAGGCACACTACATGATATAATGGTATCTATAGACTCCTAGGAATACCCTGCTGACTTCCTGATTATTAACCCCAAAAAATGGCTAGATGGACACCCTTTAATCTTAGGTAGACCTTGGCTGGCAACTACTGATGCTTATATTGGCTGCCGACAAGGTAGCATGACTATAACTAGAGGGAGTTATGTCAGGAATTTAGCCTTATACCCTCCAGCCCAGCCAAGCCTAACAATAATAAAAACAAAGAAACAACCTGTATCATACCTCATCAAAAACATTAGATCACCATTAACCATAGAAGATGCCCTCGACTTTAAAGACCAAACAGAGGATGACATCATTAACAGTTTCATTAACCAACCAAAAACCAGATCCCATTTGCAATGTCACATGATCAAGGCAGCATTTGATAATGAAGAAGAAGAAGATCCCCTGAAAGACATTCAAGATCAATCAATACCTACCACTTTTGTTTACAATAGAAAAACTATAGAAATTGAGCCAGGAAAAACTCTGAACATTAACAAAAATCTGACTACTGAACAAGAAGAGAAGATGGTCCGACTACTGAAAAAATATAAGGGAGATTTTGCATGGGATTACCCAGACATGAAAGGAATTGATCCCCAATTATGTACACACCACATTTATACAGAAAAATATGCTAGACCCATTCGCCAACCCCAACAAATATTAAACCCTCATCTTAAGGATATTGTGAAAGCTGAATTACAAAAACTTTTGGATGTAAACTTTATTTATCCAATATCTAATAGCAAGTGGGTCTCTCCACTAGTAGTGGTGCAAAAGAAGAATGGAAAGTGGAGGATATGTGTAGACTACATAGAACTAAACAAAGCAACCTGGAAAGACCACTTTCCCCTTCCTTTCATTGATCAGGTATTACATACATTAGCAGGAAAGAAATTCTTTTCTTTCTTAGA
Source organism: Pinus albicaulis (assembly GCA_034641835.2). Lineage (NCBI taxonomy): Eukaryota > Viridiplantae > Streptophyta > Pinopsida > Pinales > Pinaceae > Pinus > Pinus albicaulis. The sequence goes on along the minus strand of JAXQQM020073759.1, from coordinate 22,463 downwards.
TGGCTTTAGTGGATACAATCAGATTCATATTTCCCCTGAAGACCAAGATAAGACTACTTTTACCTATCCTTGGGGAACATTTGCTTACAAATTTTTACCCTTTGGTCTATGCAATGCCCCTACCACATTTCAGAGGGCCATTCTCAGCATCTTTTCAAATTTAATAAATGAAGGGCTCGAAGTATATATGGATGATTTCACACCTTATGGAGATGATTTTGAGCCAGCATTAGAAACATTGGAAAAGGTGCTGCAAAGGTGTATTGCCACCAGGCTCTGCTTAAGCCATGAGAAGTGTCACATGATGATGACCGAGGGACTCATCTTAGGTCATTATATCTCAGCAGCTAGAATACAGGTAGATCCAACTAAAATTCAGATAATTTTGTTAATACCTACTCCTACCACACAAACAGAGGTACGTAGATTTCTAGGATTTTCTGGTTATTATAGAAGATTCATAGAGAATTATTCTCAAATAGCTACACCTCTATACGCACTAATAGGGAATATTGATTTTATTTGGAGAGATAAATGTGACCATGCTTTTGAGGATCTGAAAAAAGCTTCTATCAACAGCCCCAGTGCTAAGGGGCCCAAATTGGGATTTGCCATTCCAAATTTCAACTGATGCCTCAGACACAGCTATTGGAGTAGTCCTTAGGTAGGAAGAAGATAAAAAACCATATGCAATTTATTATATTAGCAAAAATCTATCTCCTGCTGAATTAAACTATATTGTGACTGAGAAAGAATTTTTAGCTGTAATACATGCTGTAAATAAATTTAGACATTATATAACTGGGTATCCTGTAGTTTTATATACAGATCACTCTGCCATAAAATATTTAGCAAATAAACCTGTTACAAATGGTAGAGTAACAAGATGGTTGATTCTATTGCAGGAATTTGACATCACAATAAAGGACCGACCTGGAAAAGAGAATCCTGTAGCTGATTTTCTCTCACGAATGCCAAAACCAACGGACGCAGCAGCAGTCAAAGATTAGTTTCCAGATGAACATTTGTTTGTTTTTACTGCCAGAACCCCATGGTATGTTGATGTTGCAAATTATTTAGCAGTAGGTAAATTACCTAAGCATCTAACGCCCAATGAATGAAAATAGATAGTACAGTGCAGTACCCGATTCTCTTGGATTGGGGGCTACCTGTTTCATACAGGAGCATATATGCACATCAGAAGATGCGTCTGAGAAGACAAAATATTTGACATCATGAAAGCATGCAACAACGAGCCATGTGGCAGACATTTCACAGATCGCAGGACTCATCACAAGGTTTTACAAATGGGATATTACTAGCCTACAATTTTTAAAGATGCTAAAAAGTTTTTACAAGCCTGTGATAGTTGCCAAAGGGCGGGACACCCTGGACAGACCGATGAAATTCCTTTGAATCCACAGTTAGTAATCGATCCATTTGAGCGCCGGGCGCTCGATTTTGTTGGTCCTATTAACCCACCATCAAATCAGAAAACATACATACTAGTAGCAACAGAGTATGTTACTAAATGGGTCGAAGCGGAGGCACTTCCAAGAGCTACAGAGGACTATATAATGCAGTTCCTTTTCCAAATATTTGTGCGATATGGCCTCCCAAGGGACATAATTACCGATGGAGGACCGCAATTTTTAGGTAATAAAATCGCTGCAACATTAAAAAATTACCACATTTAGCACAAAATTACAACCCCATACCACCCACAGGAAAATGGCCAAGTAGAGAGCATGAATAAGGTGATAGAAGCAATACTTACAAAAAACAGTTGCTTCACACAGACGTGACTGGGCTTCAAGATTGCCGGAAGCCTTGTGGGCATACCGAACAACATGGAGAAATACCACTGGGTATTCACCATATCAATTAGTATTTGGAAAAGAACCCATCTTTCCAATAGAATTTGAAATTCAAAAATTAAGAACAACCCAAGAGTTGGGTTTGAATTAAAACGAGGCCCAGGTCAGCAGATTATAGCAAATCAACGAGTTAGATAAAATTAGGCTCTCCGCCCTCTAGCACACTGCATTAATTCAACAACAGAGAGAAAAATGGCACGATGCCCTCATTAAAAATAAAATCTTCCACGAAGGAGATTGGGCACACCTATACAACTCCAAGTTTTAGTATTTCCCTAGAAAACTCCAGACACGATGGCTTGGACCTTATGAGATACAGAAAGTGCATGACAATGACATCATTATGTTAACTACCATTGATGGATCTGGACATTCTTTCAAAGCAAACGGTCATCGAGTACGACTTTACCACAAACTGCTTAATTGGGAATCCTTTTACCAGCAATTACGGGGAGATTCTACTATGCAGATTCTTGCTGAGGAAGATCACTCCTCCTCAGCATTCATTCACTAAACAATTCTTTTATTTCTAAAATTTGTACATAAGCTTTTCTTTTAATTTTGCTTGTATGAACTATTTTTTTGTAGAGATTTTATTTTTCGTGTTGTTCCTCTTAAGGAACAACTGCTGTTTCTCTTAAGGAAAAACATTCGTTCCTCTTAAAAGGAACAACAATCTCGTGTGCCTTTATTTTTCATGTTGTTCCTCTTAAGGAACAGCTGTTGTTCCTCTTAAGGAACAACAATCTTGTGTGCCTTTATTTTTCATGTTGTTCCTCTTGGGAGCCCGGTTGTTCCTCTTAAGGAACGACACGTCTGCATGTTCATATTTTTGTTGTTCCTCTTAAGGAACAACTGTTGTTCCTTAATTCCTCTTAAGGAACAACACGTCTGCGTGTTCATCTTTTTGTTGTTCCTTTTTAAAAGGAACAACATTTCCACCGATTGTTTTTGTTGTTCCTCTTCAAAAGGAACAACATTTCCGTCGATTGTTTTTGTTGTTCCTTTTAAATTGAACAATGTTAGCCCCCTATGAATTTTTTGACAAGCAAACAGGGGGGCTAAAATGTTTTCTAAGCCTTCAAGGAATGCATCTCCTCTGAAAACACATCATCCTTGAAGCCTCCTGTGCCTTTTCCCTTTGATAAATCCTCACTGTTGTTCCCGGTTTAAAAGCCCCTCTGTTGTAAAGAAGATTGCCCAAATGCCTCCATTTTTCCTTTCATCTCAGCCCTATTAAACCTTTATTTTTATCACCTTTCCCCCCTTCTAATTCCCCTTACACCTTTCAAATATCCTTTGTTTGGTTTGATATCCCCTTATTCTATTTACCGATCCCCTCTTTAGCCTTAAATCCCATTTTTTTGGCCAGAGACCCATATCTTTCATATGATAGGCTTAGCCCCTTTCGGCTAGTCCCTTAACCACTTCCCCACCATAAGCTCGGGCGCTAATACCAAGTGCTATTCCAAAGCGCCCATCACATCAGATAATCGGAGCGGGACATGCATTCCATTATAAAGCCCGAAGTTCCGATGCGATGGTATTTTACTCTGTCAGCTTTGAGTTGTTTTTCGCCGTCGATTGAAATAGATCCGACGGTCGTCGCAAGTCCCATCACTCTCGCATCTCCCTTTCTTCATCCCTTCGATAGCATGCCCACTTTCAATTCATCTTTAATCCAACGGCCCTTGCATCCCCGCTCTGATCACAATCGAAAGTCTTAAACTGTGCCATCCTCCATCCCTCCCAATTGCGATTCTCCAACACGATCCTGACCGTTGAATCCACAAGAACCAACGACCAGGATCCGCCCTCGTTCTGCCATGTGTTCCCTGATTGGGCTCCTCCGATTCAATCGCAGCCGTCGATCTCTCACAGATTCGACGGTCCAAAGCCAATCACTCCATTGCCCATTGGATTTAGGTTCTCCTATCGCTCCCCTCCTATTAGATCTCCCCCGTCGATCGTCGCCTCCAGACCTTATCATACGATCCGCATGCATTCCTCCACCAAACCTCCTTTTCACTACATTGTTTCACCTCTCTTCCCTACAGCCACTATCTCCATAGTTGCGCCACCATTCTTCCAGGCCTCCACAGCATCTCTTCCGCCACCCCTGGATTTTATAATTGGTTTATTTCACTGTGAAGGGCATGCAGAGTGGTGAATTCACTCTATTGCAGTCACTGTGAATCGGAACACAGAGAGGCCATTACAGCAATGGCTCAGTGAAAAAACAGAGACAAATTAGGCGGATTAAAGCCAGTTAATTGAATATTCAGCACATAATCCCAAGATCAAAGGATTAAGGCGCAATCCTAAGATTTAAAGAGCACAAGAAACGAGCCATATCTACTCTGAGCATCAGCGGGACATTTTCTCTGAATAGTACGCCCTCCGACAGAAGTCTCCATTCCTCCTCGAGCTCCCAAAGGCCATCTCGCTGACAGAATATTTCCAAAGACTATCAGGGTAACAATAATGGAGGTATGGAAGTCCAGAAGACCTTCGGTCACCTTACTTGCTTCAGAAGACAAAACAGAGAGCTTCTGACAGGAAGACTTCAAAAAGAAACATCGAGGTCCAAATCTAGGCACGAAAAAGACTCTAGACTAGACCACAGAATGCAGTAGCCGAGCCATTAAGCGAGTGGCATGAAATTCCTCCTCCACTTTGTCTTAATAAATCGATTTAATGTGTATCACCTGCTTTCTATCTATTTTTCCCTACTAAAGAATCTCGAGAGAACACATTGTAAAAGGGTTGGATTGCATTATATTTATTTATGCAGATATAAAGGTTAATTTTCTTATTAAAGAGCAGGTTGAGAAAGATTAAGTAAGTAGTCCCATAATGTAGTAGAAAATTTAGGGAGGAGAAAGTTGAGTCTGTAATCAGTTAGTGAGCTTAGTGTATGTGATTGTTTTTGCATCAATTAATCAAGAAAATTTCACAGGATCCTGGTCTATTACTATGGGTGATGTTTTCTCTTTACATTGTTTTATTACATTTTTTCATGTTGCTCATTTCTTCTGGTATGCATCAGAAATATGGCATAGGATTTACCCTCGCATGGTACCCTATGTTTCTTCTCTCCCTACCTTTAATGTTTTCTGCTGATAGTGAAATCTGAGGGCAGACTCTCGTGGTTTAACCAGTGTAGCAGTCGTTATTCACTGCTAGCTTATGTGTGAACTCGAATTTTGTTGCTTGGTTGTTCTTGTTTGGGTTCAAGATAGAGGATTTGGGATACCGGGGATTTAGTGTAAGCCCTGTCCACTGGGGTCCTTGCTCAACAAATTGACCTTTCCGAGATCCCATGAGTTGGTGTCGAAGCATTGAAGGTTAAATTCCCTTCTCTAATTTCAGGCCTGGTTCTGTGTTTAAATCTTGTTGTTTCTCCTTCGTGGGTACGCCAAAGAAAATCTGGAGTTAGATGACCTCTGGTCTGATCTCAGGCTGTCCTTTGTGTTTCACCTTTCTCTCCTTATTGTTCCATTCCATCATCTATCTCAAATATCCTTTAGTGTAGATGACGTGCCCTATGAAAGCCTTGGCTAGTTGTTTTCAAGTAATCTCCTTTCATGACTCCATAGACCAATGGATGGCACAGCTTTGACTCATCCTCTTTTGTTGAAATGTCCTACTTCTCTACCCCTCTCTTCCCATTACCTCCTCAATCTATGATCTTATGACCCAACCGATAGCCGACCCAACCATTTTAAACCCCCCTTGTGCTTCATACCTAGCCTAACATCTCATTTTTAGCTTCAAAGATATATAATTCTTTGTCTTATTGGAGAGATCCCTCTCCAGGTCCAGGAGGGCTAGATCCCAGGGCCCCAAAGTGTTTCTGATGTTGTCTCATCTTTGGTCTTGCCAATCTGGCCAGACATGGGAGCTCCAACAAACAACATTTTCGCCGATTGTCTTTGTTATTCCCTTTAAAAGGAACAGCCCCTTCGCCATTATTTTTCACTTTTTGCTGTTCCTTATAAGGAACAACAATTTTGATTTGGAGTGTTTTTTTTGTTGTTCCACCAAAGGATCAGCATTTCTTGTTTGTTTTATCTGTTGTTCCGCTTAAGGAACATCAGCTTGTGTGTTTTTATCTTTTTTTTGTTCCTCTTTAAGGAACCGCAGTTTTTCATGCAGATGTTCTTTTTGTTGTTCCTCTTAAGGAACAACAATTGTTCCGCCTAAGGAACAACACTTTTTGAGTGCATTTTTCTTTCTTTTTAGAACAAAATTTTGAGAATTCTTGTGAATTCTTCATGATCCTTTTAAGGAAAATCTACAAATTTATGCAACGACACAAAAAATATAGGTTACTGGAATCAATACATCAAGGAGAAATTGTAATATTTAAAGAAAGTGATGTGCATTGATAAGAAAAAAGGAAAGGACACAACTATCTATATCACTTTGCTGTCTTTATTTTCACTAAAACTAATTTGATTGATTATCTTTACCATGTTGGTTCTTCCCTAATCCTCATAACTCTCTTTGACTCTTTTTATTGAATAAGAATAAGGGCATATTTTCCTCTATTGAGATGTTCAGAATTCTTCCACCATCTCTACTCTTAAGGAGTGTTGAGCCATCCTTTATACATAAATATGCAAGTGCTATATAAAAGAAAAAGAAAAGAAAGAATATATTTATATGATTCTAACAATTCTATGATATGTCAAATGGATGATAGGGGGTCTCATCAAGAGCTAGCCTACCATGATCATAAGGAAGCAGTGAAGTGGCATTCCCATTATGGCCACCACACCAGGGATATGATCCAATGGGAAACTCAGAAAAATATAAATACCTTGGAACATGAGGTCTCATCACGAGCCGGCCTGCCCACCTTCCACTCCTTCCTAGTGAATGGCATTGTGATTCATCTGGTTCCAAAGCTATCACAATGGCCTCCATCATGACATCACAAAGAACTTTCCTAGGTATATATAAAGGATTATGGTTCCAAGGGTGAAAAAGCAACTTTGTCAAGGTTATAGACACCTGTGGGCAATAGAGCTCTGTTGATGGTATTGAAGTCATATTTTTCACAAATCAATAGCAATTATAAACCCATTTCTTATATATTTATCTTAATTTCAAATGATATTATTCTCCTAAACCCCTTTATTGAACCTCTTATACATGAAATATTGTTTATAAATCAGTCATAATGGTTTAAGTGGATAATGACCGCATAAGAACTTTTATTTATGTCATCTGTCATTTTCCCTATTTCCAAATCATTACCTAGAATTTCCATATCTATTCACGATTTCATAATATGCCTCGATTTCAGTAATTTGATAATTTTTTATCATGTCATGAATATGTAAGACTATTGTCCAGTACATTGTTCCTCCATTTGACGGTCGAGGGCGACCTATCATATTTCAGGGGGGCGCAGGTGACTTCCAAAATATGCCTGCATATGGGTCAATTCCCTATTTTCATCAGATCTCGAAAATAGCAATTTTTAACGGTATTTTCTGATATGCACGAGGTGTTGTTCCATTTCCATTTCTTTGTATTATTGTGAAACATTAACAGTGTGCAGGGCTTATACGAAATGGGAGGGAAAGCAGTACGTAGTGAACCTCAAGTACTAACAGTTTCTAATGCTGCACGAGAAATTTGGGAGAGAGCAGGGTGGATTACCTACCTTACACAACTGCAGCAGCCCCATGAAGCTGTGGCCATCGAATTTTTGCAGAACTTGTAGGAGGGTCATTCCATAGTAAGAGGAAGGCCAATAACAGTAACAGATGCAGTAATTACTGAGGTGTATGGTCTTCCAACAGTTGGACCCGTATGGACCCATAAAAAATTGAGACTTCAAGAGGCCATGAACCTCTTTCGGGACGAAGGACAAACTTTGAATGCCAAAGGAAAAGGGGTACAGTCGGCAACTCTGGGGGAACCATGGGAAGAACTAGCTAGAGTAGTGCAAAGCTACATTACATGCGACGGAAGAAATGATGTGGTAAGACAACGCCACCTCAAATTATTAGTAGTTCTCAAACAGAAATGTGCTATGAATTTTCGAGCATATTTAAATTTTGCATGACGCTACTTGGAGCATAAGGAAATCTCGTCATACAAGGATGGTAGTAAGCCACCATTGTTTAATTTGATTAATAGTTAGTTACAGTCTTGCTCAGTAGCAGACCAGTTGGGAAGAATTGTTATTTTCGATATACGGGGGAACAACCTTACCTGCCCCGAAACAAAAAAGAATCACCAACACAGTGAACAGACCTCTAAAACATAGATAGTCCTCCAGATTAAGAAGAAGCAGGGGAATGTTTGGAAACCTCTAGAGTAGTAGCAGCCAACCATTAGAATTACCTAGTTCTGGATACGAGAAACCCCGCAACTGGGAGGAGGAGAAAACCAGGTAGAGGAAGAAACTAACCGAACCAGTGAAGAAGAAAGAGAGGAAGCGAAACCTCCCGTAACCTCCAATGCAAGTCCACCATAGAGTCTATTGCAGGAGGACAAATTTGCCCAAATTTTGGCCAATATGTGTTATTATATGCAACCCCAGGGTCCGCTCAACCTAAATATTGAGCCAGAACAATCTCAGGAACATTCTCTCCACAACAAGGATACATCTGAGGAAATGCATGACGAGGAAGAGGCAGAAGCAGAAGCCCCTAAGGAATTAGCAGATCAAACTAGGGTTTCTTCCCCTGAGGAACCTATTCAGGATAACGCAAACACTGAAGAAGTGTTCCAAACAGAGAATGTGAAATCAAGCCAGGACAAGGGCATAGTCCCTGAATAACAAAACCCAGCTGAACAACCAAGTCCAGAAAAGGAAACAGTTGTTCGTCCCAAGAAAAATAAGAAGAAGACAAATGAAATTAAGCAGCTACGGAAGCAACGACAAAAGCTGCTAAAATTAGTAAAACAACTCAGACAGAAGATAAGGGTTCTAAAAAGGGGTAAAATCTCTAAAAGAACCCTGAAAATGAGGGATGCAACCATCCAAACGGAAACCCATAATACAAGGGCTGTGGAGACTCAAATCAAGCCCATATTCATTCAGGATAGCAAGGAACAACAGGGAGTTGTTACAAACGCAGTTGCCCAAACCGAAAATGTACAAGTCTGTAATAAAGATGTTCAAACCGAGGCACTGTCCTCTAGCAGTATGGCCAACCAAAAAATTTTCAATAAAGAGACACAGACTGTAGGACCTTGATGTTATAATAAGAAAACCTAGGTAGATCTTCAACCAAAAAATGTTTTGATAAACAATGACCCTGGTATAGCAAAACTCCGAGAGGATCTGGAACAAGCTCAGAGGGCTAGAGAAAAGCTCGAAGAAGAGACTGTTCCGAGGAAGAAATACCAAAAGTTACAATTATGGGCTAGGTAGAAAAGCTTAATGACAAAGGAGGGTGTGATCCAGACCTTGGGACCCATCCACAAAGCAATCGTCCTGGATGGGGTAGAATATTTTCTGTCCATCAGAGACCAGGCCGTAGTAGCAGCTAAACTCTGATGGAAGATTTCCAATGGGAATATTCAAGACAGAGAGCCATTCAATTATAAAAATTTTGAGTTAGCTGCCAATCGCCTGGTTATCTATAGTAAGCTCATCTTGAGGGAAGACCCGTATTGGTTAGGTTGTAGATTTCAAAGCCCTATTATCTGGTATCCTGCAGTAGACTATAAAGCCAAATATGAATTTCCTAAAGGGCAGACAGGGCATATTTTTGAAGTTTTAGCTGCAATTCATGGTTTTAGACCACTTAATGAAAAACCCTCTCTAGCCTATTCTATAACTGCTTTACATGTAAACTATGGTTTTCATGAGGACATGAAAAAGGGTAAGCAGGGGGGTGTGTTGAGCATTCAAAAAGGTATGAATTTGCCATGTATTTCTTTATCTTTTTCCTTTAATCATAACTCCTTTATATTCTAGAATGGTAATATATTGAATAATTATAATAGAATTAAGGAAATTAGTGATTGTTGCAAATTAATTAAAGATTGTCTTTTCTTATATGAAGAAAATAGATTAAGTGGGAAGCAACCATTTGAGAGGAAAATACAAAGTAGAAATAAATGTTGTCCCTTCAGCAAAAGGCAATATCCAGACAAGAAGACCGAGATTGGGGCACACAGTCAAAGAAAGGAAAGGGACAGTGCAGCATCAGCGCAAGAAGACAAAATGATAACTGAAGCAAAAAGATAGAGTGAATCCCTCAGGATCTCTCGATCCTAAGGGATCACTGATCAAACCTTATATGTATTTCTTGTTTCGTCTGCTAGCTATTATAAAAGGAATAGCGCTTGTAGAAATCAAGGATGCATTATGATTATTGAGATTTCCTGTTGTATTTTCACAATTTCTCATCGACTCTCGTTGGTTAAAACAGAATGTGATTGCTTGTAAACTCTGTTACATATGATTAATATATAATCCGGTTGTTGTTCCATTATTTGATACTGGAGTAGTTCGGTAGTGCTTCACTAGCAGCTAAGGGCCCGAACCTGGTGGATCCACTTGCTATCTATACCATTACTTTCCAATTCCAGTTGTGTGATGGTTTGCTTTAGTTCTCATTTCCTTTAAATCGCATTTCTTCACAGTTTCCATGTTTTATAGCTTATTGTTTCAATGTTATATGAAATTGGTTTGTTGCATCAATTGTGAGTAAATTTCATTTCTATTCCTTTTCAACATAACAATATTATTTATTCCTCTGTAACTTGTATTGTTATGCTTCTCATATATAAAGCTTCGTTGTTTATAATTTGATGTTCATTTCCCTTAAATAGCTTTGTTGTTCATTTATGATAACTAGCTTTACTGTTTATTCCTTTCCTATCAGTATTTGGTTTGCTTCATAATGTTATTGCAGAGAGCGTGTTTATTCTATTTCCATTAGCATCATTATTGATTTAACTCAATTACCATTTCCAATTAGTTGCTTTATTGTGGAGTGTAAGATCATCAACTGTAAAGAACATTAGCTATTAATGTCTAAGTTCTCAGATTGAGGATCTTGTTTATGATTGATTTCATTTACATCAATTGACAAAGGAAAGAGTTATTACTACTGCATCCTTGACTAATGATTGCCAAGTGAGTGATTGATTTTAGAGCTTTAAGTTTCATGTCATTGCAATTAGATTTCATTTTCCAGCATCTGTTTACTCTTGTATTTGAAACACTGTACTGCAAATTGGAGAGCATTACTCTTAGATTAAATTTCCGCCTCAGACTGAGTACACTCTTGAGATAAAAAGTCTTACTTGGATTGATAATTAATGTGGGATAAATAGGAGTTAAAAATACACCTTTTATACCTCAGCACTAGTTGCACTTTGAAGACTGTAAATCAGGAGGACAGGACCAAAAAGAGAATCAAGGAAGAAGGCACATACATAGTTGAAACAACAACAAAGACCAAATTCAAAATCAGATATAATAAGAAACCTAAGCTCAATCAATTTAACAAAGAGAAGGAAACAATTGAGTTTTTAGATGAATAAAACCCAGACAAAAACACATATGATACTATAGTTATTCAGAATGAACAAGAACCTGATAATTCAAACACTCAGATGATTAAAAAATAAAGCATGGAGGCATCCTCATCACAGCAAGCAGAAAATACAGTCAGTGATATCAAAGAGAAATATAAAGAAATCAAGGCCAAGAATGAAGAGTTAAAAAATGAAATATATTCACAGTATCTAAAGCAGACTGTAGGAAATCAAAACAGGCTGCTTTCAGCCTTTGATTACACCAATAAAAAGTTGCTAATGACAGTGCTACATCCAACAGTTCCTGAACCTACAACAACTACATATTATAGGAAAGTTGACTTTGAAGTACTAGTAGAAATCATTCATCCCTTAGATAAAATTGAGTTTCATGAGAAAATCTCAGAAATGCTTTATTCTACTATGACCACAAAGGCCATGAGTGCCCAGAAACTTTAAAATCTTCCTCTTATGCTAAAGACACTAGAATTAATTCTTCAGAAGAACTGGTGATTGAAGTAGGGCATGACCCTTCAAATGTAGAGGTTGCAGAAGAATTGGTAAAAAAGAAAAATGCTGACATTGCAGCACTTAGAAAGCAATTGAAACTGCCTCTAACAGAACATCCACAAGCTAAAGAAATTGTGCAGGAGGAAAATCAGAAAGATGAGATGATGAGTATCATACTCCAAATGACAACACAGATTAAGGAAATGGAGATAGAAATGGACAAGCATGTTCAAGATAAAGAATCTACAAAAACTCAAAGAGTTCCTCGTACAGCCATCCCCATGGTAACTACAATAGTTCCTTCAACTTTAGCAGAGGAGTTGGCACCAAAATTCCCATTGGCCATAGCTATGCCAATGACTTCTTCCACTACTTTTGCTATTGAATCATCTACTTCAGCAATACAACAAACAGATGAGGCCATCAAGGTCATTACATCCATGGAAGATATGTCAATTCAGAATAATGAGATCAATAGGTTGAAAGAACAAAGCAAGAACTTGGAAGATGCCAATAAATTAGCTCAAATAAATGCTAAAATAGAGGAACAAAAAGCCAAAAGGTTAAGTGAGCATCTTAAGAAGGTTGAAGCAGAATTAAATTTGAAAGAAACAATGGCTTAAAAAAAAAAATCAGTTGTGGTCCAAAATCATTGAGTCAATCAATGGTACTTGGCCTTCCATTCAGGTAATTTATGAGCAGAAGGACTTGCTTAAAGTAGCAAAAGAATACATTTTGAAGACAAAGGAAGAACTAGGTGCTAAGCCTGAAGAAGCCCTAGAAATAATCATGTTTCTAATCACTAAAAACAAACAAGAATTGGATGAGATAGGGATAAATGATAGAACTGAAATAATTCTTGAAGTGAGAAAGGTATTTCAAAGAAAAACTTGATGAAGCAGCTAGAAGAGAAGTGTCAAAACATGGATTTAGCCATAACTAGATTCATGGTTAAGTTTGACACATTGAGGCAAAAAGGCTTGCCAAACATTATTTTTAGAAATGATAAACTAATGAAGCAAGAATATTACAACAAGAAGATCAGATATTTTTCCAAAGATCAAGTAAATAAGGTAGATTGGCAAGAAGTACCTACAGGCAGAGTGTTGCACAAAAGTGTTGAAGATTTGTGTTATTTACAGCATGAGATAAAACATCTCTTTGTAGTCAAGCCAAACTTTGTTAGATACACAGAGGCTGATGAGAATTTCAGAAAACTTACCAAGATCAAGTTACCTGATGAAGAATTTTGGAAAAAGCTTATTGATTTACTATAAAAGACAATTTACAGTGAAAGAGGATGAAAAACAGAATGTTGTTGTTACACAATAAAAATAGATTTTTACAGCAGTAAAGTAGTCAAAAAAACAAGATAAAGAGTATTAGTGGTTAAAGAGTATCATATGAGAGATAAAAATTCAAAGCAGATTGAAGGTCTTTTTTCTAGCTAAAAGACAACACACCATCCAGCTACACCCAAATCCAAACAACATTACTATTTAATTTGAATAAATAGGACAACTTGCAAGTTTGTTAAGTAGCTGTCACTATCTTTTCGTAATAGATATTTTATTTTCCTTAGAAAACTCCTATGAATTTTCTAGGATATTTTGTATTACTTTTTGTATAAATACTTCACTCTTTGAACTATTAGTGTGGAATAAATTGCTGAAAATTTCTATAGTCAATATTTTTGTACCTGAAGGGATTTTGTACCAAGTTTCAAGTCAGCAGGTTGGATCAAATCAATAAAGCATCATATTTCAGGATTCATGTGTTGTGCCACTTAAGTGAAGTACTTTCTTCTGCTATTTGTTAAATCTTTTTATTTTTTCCATTCATACATACATGTGTTCTAAATTTTAATGTGAAATCAGGAAGTGATATATCAGAATTTGTTAAGAGCACTCTGTTATTTAATGGTTTTCATTTTAATGTTTTCTGTCGATTTCCAGAGTAGGGAACCCTTAATTTCTCCCTCTTTCGAATGACCTCTGTCCTCTTCACTCCTTATCCGGATCAAAGAATCCTTGATTTCTCTTTATCCCGATTAAACCACTTCACCAATCAGCCTCAAAGATCTTGAGTGACTCTACTATCTTGCCATAAAAATATTTGACTTTAGACCTTGATCCTAACCTATCTTCTTGACACATTGACTCCATTTTCCCAATGGAAAAATAGATCTATCACTATCCATCTCAATAAGTGATTTTTCCCACCAAACCAAACCAAATTGCCCTATATAACTAGCCTAAGATCATATATAAAAACAAAGTTAAATTTTATAGAGAGAGCCCTCTCTGAGCCTTAGGAAGGCTAGATCCTAAAGCTTTAAAGTAGGTTTGTGGTTACCTCTAATATTCTTTAAACTATAAATAAAAATGTCACAACTTTGAGAATTATTAGAGTGATAACATCTAGCAAAAATACCAGCCAAGAGCCTAGTAATGGATATTGTAGTGATTGACATTCCCCCTAAATATGGTATGCTCCTATCATGCTCATGGGGAGCTAAACTTCAAGGTACCCTCCAAATGGACATGACCTATGCTACCATACCTTTCTTTTGTCAGCCAAGAAGATTATATAGGGAGAATCACATGAAATACATGTTTAACATTTAAGAGAAGCCAGATAACTCCCCTCTTTATTTTATTCACACTGACCTTGATTCATTTATACTTTACAATGATGAAAATATTAATGAGCAGGTGGTAGAAAATGAGAAAACAACTGAAGAAGAAGAAGAAAAAGAGGAGGGACGGTCATAACAGTTAGGCCAAAAAGAAAATGAATAGCATAATAGAAAACATAGTGACAGCCACAATGACCCACATAATGATAAATCTTAAATTAAACCTCTTTGGAGCATGAGCTTTGATGGTTCTTGTGGAAAAACTGGTTTAGGAGTAGGCGTTTGGGTGCACAACACTGAGAATAACCATGTAGAAGGCCACTCATATAAGCTTAACTTTCAATGTAAAAATAACATAGCAGAATATGAGGCACTCCTTCTACGGCTAAAATTACTTAAAAAACTAGGAGCCAAAAGGATTTATGTTCATGGGGATTCTGAGCTAGTCATTAGCCAAATTAAGGGAGAATATTCAAATAAACACCCTAGACTGAGAGAATATAGGAATGATGTCCTTGACCTCCTAAAAACATTCAAATAATATGATATTACCTTTGTCCCAAGAAATCAAAACATCCTTGCCAATGGTCTGGCATTTGCAGCCAGTACTTGTCAAAAACCTTATCATAACAAACAGTACACAATACAAGTCAAATATAGACCAACAGTCCCTGATAATATAAAATATTGGCAAGTTTTTGAAGGAGACAAATAGATTGAAGATTTCCTGCAGTCCACAAATGAGTTTGAAATGCCAAATTCAGACTCGGGTCATGAAGAATACTGCTCTTCTGAGGAACAAACATACAAAGAAGAACCTCTTGATAATGTTGATATAAATTTGTTAGAGGAAGAACACCCACATGAGACATAACTGTGTGCAGACTCAGAAAAAGAAAATTTTGAAGTGCTGCAATATAGATATGATACTTTTCCAAAGGGATTGGTTCCTCTAGAAGAACATTTTGACTTTAATGATGTTGCTAAGAAGCCAAATATGGAATCTACTGAAGCTAAAGTAGAAGAATACAATATAGGCAGTGAACAAGAACTCAAAATGTTAAAACTGTCAAAAACACTACTAGCTCATATAAAACAGAAATACATTGATCTATTCAAAGAATTTATTGATGTGTTTTCTTGGAGCTATGAAGATATGAAGTCCTATGACACTGAGATCATCCAACATAAGATCCCTCTCAAAGAAAACCAAAAGCCCTTTAAATAGAGATTGCACAAAATAAACCCTGTACAACTACCACTTATTGAGAAAGAAATAAAGAAAATGTATGATGTTGGAATAATAGTCCCTATGATATATTCAGAATGGGTTTCAAATCTGGTATCAGTGAGGAAGAAGATAGGGGAAATTAGGCTATGCATAGACTTCAGAAATTTAAACAAAGCCTCCGTAAAAGACAACTACCCTTTACCAAAAGTGGATCACATATTACAAAGGGTGGTAAGCTCCAAAAGGATTTCTATGCTTGTTGGCTTTTCAAGGTACAATCAGGTGCTGGTGCATCCAAATGATCAACACAAAACAGCTTTCACCACACCCTGGGGCACCTTCATGTATGTTAAAATTCCTTTTGGGTTAATGAATGTTGGGGCCACTTTCCAAAGAGTAGTGGATATTGCTTTCTCAGAAGAGATAGGTTACTTCATTGTGATATATCTTTATGATATCACAGTCTACTCCAAAACTGATGAAGAACACCTAGATCACTTAAGAAAGGTCTTTGAAAAGTGTAGAAAGTATGGTCTGTCTTTAAATCCCAAGAAAAAATTGTTTGGCCTTCAAGAAGGGAATATTTTAGGCCACATAATATCTGAATAAGGGATCAAGATTGACCCAAAAAGGATTGATGGAATATTGCAAATCAGCCATCCAAGAAACATCAAAGATCTGCAATATTTCATTGGACAGATAAATTTCTTAAGAAGGTTCATACCAAACCTTGCAGAACTCCTAAGAAACATTACTAACATATTGAAAAGAGAAACAGGAGGTAAATGGACCATATAATAAAAGCAATATTTTGATCTGGTAAAGCAAGATTTTACACAAACACCAGTTCTAATTAGCCCTAATTTTACCAAAGATTTCTTCATTTTCTCTTTTGCATCAGAACACATAGTTGATGTTGTCCTACTGCAGAAATATATAAAAGGACAAGATAAGCCCATAGCATTTTTCAGCAAGGCATTAAGATATACACCTCTGAAATATAACATAATGGAAGAACAATATTTTGCCTTAATCAAGGCATTGAAATATTTCAAAATATATATTCTGCACTCAGATATCATTGCATTTTTGCCTGACACAGTAGTAAAAGACATACTCACACAAAATCCTGATGGAAAAAGAGGTAAGTGGATTGTTGTCATATTAGAATATGATCTGGAAATCAAGCCCACAAAGCTACTCAAAGGGCAGGGACTGGCTAAAATCATGGCTGAAACAAATTTTCAAGCACTAGACATAAATATGATTAATGCATTGGATGAACAAGAGTAGTTGGCAACTCAACCTATTGAAGAAGAATTTCTGAACTCATCTTGGTATGCTGATATATTATATGTGATTTTTAATCTGAATGTTCCTCCTGGTTTTTCCAAAACAAAGGCTAGATTCCTAAAGTTAAAGGCTATGAATTTCTGCATCCTAGATAAAGTTTTATATTGGAAAAACCCTAGTGGTGTATTGCTTAAATGTTTGCCTGAAGAAGATGCAGATAGGATTATGCATGAGTTTCATGAAGGAGAATGTGGAGGCCATCTCTATTGGAAAACCACTGTCAATAAAATCCTTAGAGCTGGTTACTATTGGCCCACCCTCTTTCAAGACATCCATAAAATGGTAGTTGCCTGTCATAAATTCCAAAATTTTTAGGGTAAAATAAAACTGTTGTCATTGCATTTACAACCAATTTTTATTGAAGCTCCTTTTCAATAGTGGGGTCTTGATTTTATTGCAGAAATCCACCCTACCTCCTCTACCCAGCACAAATGGATCCTTACTGAAAATGACTATTTTACAAAGTGGATAGAGGCCATTCCTTCTAGGACTGCCACAAACTCAATAATTATCAAATTCCTTGAAAACCACATTCTATCTAGATTTGGTTGTCCTAGAAAAATCATTACTGATAATGTTGTTACCTTTAAATCCAAGAAAATGATGGAATTTTGCCACAAATATCAAATTACATTGGGACATTCTACATCTTATTACTCTCAAGGTAATGGGTTGGTTGAATCCTCAAAAAAAATCTTGGTAAACATCATTAAAAATTTACTAGAAGAGAATAAGAAGTCATGGCACAACAAAATAGTACATGCACTCTGGGCAGACATATTAACAAATAAAAAACCAATTGGTATGTCACCCTATGAGCTAGTGTATGGAGCAGATGCAGTTTTCCCAACAAGCTTGGGAGTGCCAGTAATGAGACTCATTCAAGAGGTAAAATCTGAAGAAAATGATATGCAAAGGATAATAAACCAAATTGTCTAGCTACAACAAACCAGAGAAGAAGTATACAACAAAACAAAACAAGTACAGGAAAACATCAAGAAGATTTTTGACAAAAGGACCAAGGTAAATTATTTCAGCATTGGAGACAAAGTGTTGAAGTGGGATTCAAGAAGAGAAGACAAAGGAAAGCATGGAAAATTTGACAACTTATGGAAAGGTCCATACATCATCCATTCTACAAGAGGTAACAATGCATTTTTCCTACAAGAAATGGATGGAACAAAATTATTTGGAGATCCTGTCAATGGCAGGATTCTCAAGAATTATTTCAGTTAAAGATCTCAGTTTAAAGTTTTATTCATTTTATATAACATTGCTTAAACAAAAACTTCAGAAAAATGATGCAAAAAGAAAGAAAGAAAAGAAGAAAAGAGGGTAGATAAAAAGAAAAAAGGGTAAAGACCCATACCAAAAAAGAATGTTCCTGAAAGTGTTCAAGTACAAATGCCACTACTTTTAAAAAGGAAGTCTTGTTCAGTCATACAGTTTAATCATGATTGAATAAATTTTGAATTTTTGCTGATAAGTTAGAAAATGAATATTTGCCAAACTGTTTAAACTTGGCTTATTAGTAGATTAGAGAAGACATTGGTTTTGTTAGTGTCAGTCTTGTCATACTGCCATCAATGATCAAATTTACTCTTTTGCATTTTCATATTAAGAGTCCCATACCATAAAATTTCATCATTTCATTAGGTCATGGATTCATTGATGGTAGTGGTCTTTCATCAATTTTCCCTCATGTAATACTTGCTGGTTCTCCTCTCTATGGTCTTTAGTCATGATTCACTTTCACTCTCTAATTCATGTCAGTAGGTCATAGGGTTGGTCTCATTAGCTATTACGGTCTCATCATGGTCAAATTAATAAGTTAAGTGTCAATAAATTATTAGCAAGATCATGAGGAGGTAAAATAAACTCTAAGTTACAGCATCTGGGAAAATCAAAGAAATTTTCTATTGAGGTACTTTGCTTTCATTACCATATTTTATGTAATTTTATGTCTTCATATGTAATAAGTTCCACTTCAGAAGATGTTATCTCCACTAAGCCACCACCCTGTCATTAAAAGTTATTTTCCATAGAATTTTTAGTGTGAAATCGTGTTCTAAGTATGTCCATCAGAAAGAGCCCGGGAAGAACTTTCCAATGGTATATTACACTCTCCAAACTAACTCCTGTATTGAAAAATATGCCTAAGTGAATAAAAGCCCCCAAAAGGCCTAACCTTACCCCTTTTCTCATTTGGTCCCCTAAAATTTACAATTTCTATCTTTTCCTTTATATTTTCATTGCCAAACCTCCGATCCGATTGATCGCATCACAAATTTCATGGGCTACTCATTGTAATACTTCCGATTGAATATTTCCGATCCTATCGCATCTCCCATCTCCCGATCCGATCGCATCACCCCATCTCCCGATCCGATCGCATCACCCCTCCTCCAATCTGATCACATCACCCCTCCTCTGATCCAATCGCAATCCCCTCCTTCTGATTGATCGCATCACAGACTTCGAAATGTTTAACTTAACCCGCTCTCCTCCGTCGATATTGCGATTACGATTGGCCAGGCCCAACCATAAACCTTCTTCCCCACTCCAAACAAAAGGGTTTTTCCCTTTGTAAAAGGCGATAAATCAATTTTAAAATATTTCTTAAGTCTTTGCCTCCATTGCATCGCATTTTTATTCCTCCTGATACATTTTATCCCTGAACCATCGTTTCCGTCAATGCGATTGATCGCACATCACCAATCGCAATCGGCGATTTCCATAATGTGTTACACCTGATCCCAAACACCGATTTGTGATTGTGATTTCCCTTTGGGTCCCACTTAAAGCCCTCCGCCCTTTTCAATGAAAAATCATTTTTTCCTTTGTAAAAACACAAAACTCAATTTATATGAGTTTTCAAAGGATTTCTCCTATTTCTCATTTCATCGCCCTTTGTTCCAGCGCATTTCATATTTCATTCCCAGCGCTTAAAACCGCTCCCCTTTCCCATTGTGATTGTGATTTACCTCCGGGTCCCACTAAAACGTTTTTCACCTTTTTCAATGAGAAAGGGTCTTTTCATGTGTAAAGCACAAAGTTTGTTTTAATTTGTTTTAAAAGGAAATCTCCACATTATTCCTTCAGCTTATCCATTCACCCCATCGCTCTTCTTCTAATCGCATCGCATATTTTCAATTGCTCTATCCCAAATACCTCCCCTCCTCTTCCCCTCCGATCTCCAATTATGATTGCGATTTCTCCTTTCCCTATACACCGTCACATCACAAGTCTCCAAATCGCTTTTCCTCGTTTATGACCCCCGCTCTATTGAATTACACTATCGCATCGCAAACACTCCAAATCACATTTTCTCCATTGTGTCATACATTTCCTCCCTTCTCCCGATTGCAATTTCTGATTGTGATTTGTGATTGCATATGGGCCCACTTCCCTTTCCTTTCTCTCTTTTTCATTCAAAGGGAGAATTTTCTTCATTAAAGGCATATTTCAGTTTTATTGGTTCTAAAGGGTTTTTCTCGGTATAAAGGAATTTTCAAAACAAAAGAAAGGAAACAGTCAAAGCTGAGAGGTAATTATGAAGCATAGAGATCATTACTGTTTGTCTTCTCCTCTGTTTAAAGCAAATTCAACAGCGAACGTTCCAGATGTTCAAAAAGTATTGTTGTTCCTTCTTTTCAGGGGCAGATCATTGGTTTTCTTCCTATGTTCGGATTTCAGTCAAACAGCTCCCTTTTTCTGTGGATCTACTTCCCTCAATTTTTGTCTATTTAATGTAATTTTAAATCATTTTTAAGAGGAAAGTAAGGGGAATATAGGTGGAATTATTTAGAAATTATTGAGGATGCTCCGCGCTCCATTGTAACAGTTTGACATGGAATTAATAAAGATATGCAGCTCTGATTTGTGGGATCCCTGTGGGATGAATTTTAGCATTTGTTCTTTCCTTTTTGTTCATTTGTAAATGTGTTATGTTTACCATTCATTCATTCATATCTCTGGTTGAATGTTTTCATGATAGATAGGTAGAATCCATTGTTTAATGCTCTTCCTTGGGAAATCATTCAATACTCTATGTTTTCTGCTGTTTGAAAATGATCCATCTCCTATGCCCTTTTCAGCTTCTCACCAACCTTACCATCCCATTCATTATTTAAACTTAATTGTTAAAATTCCTGCCTACCTTTCCCTATGAAATACCCTGTATCTTGGATTTAATTCCCCTAATTCAAACTGCCCCATTTGTTCCATACAACCTTGAAATTTATAAAAACATTTTCCATCATTATACCTAGCCTAATATTAGTTCCTTGTTACACTTCATTGAATATTTTTTTTCACGGAGAGAGCCCTCTCCTGACCTTGTAGGGCTAGCTATAAGGTTGAGCGTGGTTTAAGGTTACCCTGATTTTCCTTCCTTCAGCCTAAGGTTCAAATTAGGTGCTAACATTTTTGGCGACCATACTGGGTAATTTTGTAACAAAGATTCATCACCCCAGTAATATCTTCTGTACAAATTCTTGTACTCTGGATAATGATGTTCAAAGCTTGCTAGGTTGAAACAAAAAATTTTAAAATAGAAATTTGACCACACTGGCTTCAAGAAGATACACAAGGGCTAACCCTGATCCAAATCCTCCCCCTGTGTTTGAGAATCCTAATCTCGTTCCAAGAATAGTCAAAAGCCAAGAGGGATCACTAAGTCCTAGACCAATTTTTAGATCCCATACTTGGCCCAGTGAGTGGTTGTTTGTAGAAGACCTCTCTTTTGATGAATGTTTTGAGCTTTCTTTGTTCAGAATTAAGTCTAAAACTACACTTGATGACACAGTTTTAGATCCAGAATTTCTTGTAGATATTGAAGTTCAAAGGGCAAACACATCAATTGATGATTATATTTTGAATTCCCCTCAGACTTCTATCATTGTAACTAATATCTGTGAGCCTTCAGAGTCATCAAGAACAATATTTCCTCCCCCTAATTCATCAGCACTTCCATCAGTCTCAGAAGTCAATTCTCAGCTTTCATCTCCTCCATCAACGCCTCCCTTGCATCCTAGTATCACAAAAATTGTTGTAAATCCACCTCGAGTCATGGCTGCCCGGTATGAACCTCTGGTTTTACTGCAGAACCTGAATGATATCCCTGCTAATTATAAAAGTAAAATTCCTATCTTTGATGCCACTCAAAGCATCACAGCCCAACAGCATGTTGATAAGATGAATGACTTTTTTGATCTTCATGAGGTAGAGGCAGAGAATGTAACCACAAGACTGTTTGTCCAAAGTTTTGGAGGTGAAGTTAGAAAATGGTTCAAAGCCTTACCAGCAGGCTCTATCTAGACTTTGCAGGAGTTAC
>JAXQQM020085600.1:0-28989 GCA_034641835.2 Pinus albicaulis | reverse complement strand
ACTCTTGATGGAAATATTGTCATTGATGGCAAAGGATGTGGCAAAGGAATTGGCAAAGGCATGGGCAACGTAGAAGAACAGCAAAGTTGTAGAATCAGCAGGATCAGGAAGAATGCATTTACAGAGAGCTGTATCGGTCGCAGAGCAGAGATAAGCAGTGAATTGAAGGAGAGTTGTCCAAAGACAGGGTAGATTTGAATTGACGGATATTAGAATCCCTGCGGAAGTTAATTCATGTATAAATATAATTTATGTATTCTAATGGAGGAAAAAGAAAATCTATGTATGGTTGAGTTTCGGTGATACTCTGTTAGGTGGAAAATACCTAGAGCAATTGGGGTATTGATTGGTTCAATTCTCGTACGAAATTCCCTGCAACATTGTCTGATGATCTATGGATAGTTTCGTTCTTTTGTATAAGATTTCGGGGTGCTAAGGCCATGGTACAGTGAGCTTTGAACGGGTTCTATATGTACAGGGGACAATATATATAACCCGAGTTTTATTAACATAATCACGGGGAAAGAACATTTAAATCAAAGTTATACGGAACAGGCGAGGACGGAACCTGGAGAGGAGAACGGAACCGTGACTGAGAGGAACAGTGACGGCAGTGTGGAGTGAAACCATGGGTTTCATCACACCACCTTTCGACGATACGCAATATTTCCTGGATGGGGAGAAATTCCATACAGGTGTTGACACACGTCCCTGCAAAACTGCCAAGCGCACGATAACTATCGTCCATCGCACGTTAACAATCGACCCAGGATGGCCAGCGATATTGCTTTTGCACCGTCGATCTGAAAAGAAGCCATCGGACGGTGATCGCTTGATGAAGAAGCGCGGATGATAATGAAGATGCACGACGAATAACACAAGTATGACGTGCCATCGCGCGTTATTGCTAGTGCAAGTTTCCCAAGCGATATCCGTCGATCTTGGAGGCTCACGATCCAACGGTGATCGGGCAATGGACTTGCACGAAGTTTATTTTGGTATGGAGGGGCGCATATGTGGGCCAAGGGTCAAAATTTTGTTAATATTAAACTATTCGAAAGCATTGGATTTTTATATAAAGCCCAGATTAAAATTTCATTGAATTTTTAATTAAAAATAATATTACAGGGGCAGTGTAAAGATTTAAAAACCAGAAGGGGTGCCTCCGCAGTTGAACAAGCAATCAAGCGTTGACCAGAAATCAATGGTGGAGATTAAGTGCAAGGGCCCCAGCCAAAAATTTTCATCCGTACCGCAAGAACCCCCGTAGTGACGTAATGATGACTATGCAATATTTTTTTATCAATTGATACATATTTTAATAAGAAATAAAATCCCTGAGGGCCAAACTATTGGAAATATTGTAAAAGGAATACCATTAGCGGTTGAAATGGCTTTTGTCTCATGGTTTTAATAAAGGTGAGAACTATATAAATGAAAAAGATTATTATTCGAAAAGGAAGCAAGTGAAAGTGGACGAAGAAGGAATTCCTCTAAGGAATATCTGTATGGATAGACGACGTGCTTAATTGATGATTCTGAGTCCATGATCCACCCATCGAGATATTGATCTAAAGGTGATGAGTCTTGAGATTATTCAACAGAAGAAACAATGAAGAGCTAGCACATGTCTGTTGAAGAACACATATGGATCCGGGTAAGTTTTTTTAGATCTGGCCTGCTCTGCAAACATATTATTATGACAGATCTATACAAGAAAAACACATGTATTTATGCGAGTCATCTACATTGAAAGTGCATATGACAGTTGGAGTTTCTGAAGATTAATATACACAGAAGGATACACGGGATGATGAATGCATATATTCTCTGAAGTATGGATCACTTCTAATGTTTAGGTTACAGTGGTCTCACTATTTTGTTATGAAGAATTGGGAAAAATATGTTTGTTGATAATTGAACAAAGGGCTGCATTGAAATTGTTTGATCCAGTGTGAAAATTGATGAAAAGTGGTTTGCAGTGAGTCTGAGGGTTGAAGCCTTCAGTTTGGAGGTAGAATTTTTCTGCCAGTAGAAACTGGTGTTATATTCAGGGGGTTGAAGCTCCCTTCCAGGAGAGGCTGGTAAACGATAGAAGGTTATAGCCTTCCGCGGGTGGGTGCCTATGTGCTGGTATAAGTCTGCACTAGCATATATTGTAAGAAGTTTTCTTTATAATAAAATATTGAAGACTGAGATTGCAGCAGCGGTGGTTTTCTCCCAAATTGGGTTTCCACCTTAAATCCTGGTGTCCATATGTGTAGTTTATGTTTGATGGTTTGTTCTGTTATTTCTGTTCATGCTTAGTGCTTATCTGATGCAATGCTCTAAGTAAAGACATAATAAGATATCTGGACATACATGTTGGATGCAGTACTGTAACATATGGTTTTAAGAGAAAAGCAAGGAAAATTGTTCAGCTTTAAGATACTGATTCACCCCCCCCCCTCTCAGTATCTTTCCCAACAATTGGTACCGGAGCCAGGTCCTTCTAGAAAATCTTAGCCACTAGAAGGAAGATCATTCAAGATGAGCAATCAAGATGGAACAACATCTATCAGGCCTCCACTCTTCAACGGAAACACATTAATCGTTTGGAAAACAAGGATGAGATCCTATCTTCAGTCTATGGGAGCAGATGTATGGGCTATTGTTGAAGGAGGATATCAATATCCAGCCTCAGTACCAACAGATCCAACGGAAAGAAAGAATTATGAAACAAATGCAAAGGCAGTCAATGCTCTATTGGGAAGTCTAACTTAATCAAAAATTTTCAAAGTCATGCAGCTGAATACAACAAAGGAAATATGGGACAAAATCATTCTAAGATATGAAGGTGATGCAAAGGTAAAAAGTGCTAAACTTCAAACTCTCAGAATCCAATATGAGAATCTAAAAATGCTTAATGAAGAAAGCATTGCAAATTTCTTTCTACGTCTTGATGATATTGTAAATCGCATGAGAAATCTGGGAGAAACAATAACTGAATCTACTTTGGTTGAGAAAATCTTAAGATCTCTAACAGCAAAATTTGAGTCAAAAGTTTCAGCTCTTGAAGAAAAGCAGGATCTTCAAAATCTTACTGTGGTACAACTTCATGGCATACTAATTGCATATGAAATGAGAAGAGGAGGACCATCTGAAGTCAAAGAAGCAGTCTTTAGAACTTCTACAAAAGGGAAGGAAGTACAAATAACAGAAGGATCAGGATATATCTCAGAAGAAGATGAGATAAACTTCGTAAAGAAACTTCAACTTGGCACAGGACGGTTCAGAGGTAAGCTTCCTTTCAAATGTTTTGATTGTGGAAGAGTTGGTCATTATGCCGCTAAGTGTCCCTATAAAGAAACACATAAAAAGGGGAAGGAAGTAGCAAGAAGGAATAAGAATCATTTTAGCTCTAAAAAGAGTTTCTATACTCATGAAGATAGTGATGGGTTATCTGATAGTGAGGAAGAATGTGAACAAGATCTTAGACTTCTCATGGCATTTGAAAAAGAATCTAGAGAAGAAAAGGATACTTTTGTGGATGCTCTAGAAGAAAATGATTTTTTTGATGAAAACAATAAACTCAAAATTTGCCTAGAAGAGAGTAAAATAATCATAGAAACTCTGAAAAATTAGCTTGAAGAAAAGGAGAGACACAATGAGAAATTAGAGTGTGAAGTAGTAAGTCTAAGAAAAGAGCTTGAGAAAGTAAAGACTCTAAATCTTAGATTTGCTAAAGGATCTGAAACCTTAGATGAAATTATCAAGGTACAACGTTCTCCCCTTATAAAGACAGGTCTTGGATATACCGGAGAATCTTCTCAGCCTTCAGCACCAAATTATCTAAAAGAAGTTATAGTTGGTTTACAATATGCTGCCACTTAGCAAGGAAATAAAGAATCTTTACAAGAAAAGCATGATCATCTCAATTCAAAGAACACTAATAGGAATGTCTTTCATAAAAACACCAATCAACAAGTAAATTCATATAGAATATTTTATGATCACAGAAATTTCTTCTTCAATGGACAATGCTTCTCATGTCACAATTTTGGTCATAAAGCTGTTCAATGTGTTGCATATAAAACCATCATGACAAGAGAAGCAAGGAAGAAAAGGACTGATATTGAAACAAAGAAGAATACTTATAACAACTTTTCTCCTCTTCAAAATGAAGTTGAATGTGCTTACTGCAATAACTTTGGCCATGAAGAATCTAAATGCAGGAGCAAAGTTCAGCTAAAAGAACATGTTCCTTCAAGCTCCAAAGTATGGAAAAAGAAGGAATTACAGGTTGAAAATTGTGGCATAGCGTTATTTGCAGAAGATGAAGAAAACCAATGGTACATTGATAGTGGATGCTCAAGACACATGACAAGTGATAAAGACAAACTTCTTGCATATAGTGCTCTAGAAAAGGAAAAGAAGGTTACATTTGGAAATGATACTCCTGCGGTCATTAAAGGAAAAGGGTCTGTTTTTCTAAAAGAAAATGTGAAAGCTAATGAAGTCATGTATGTGGATGGTTTAAGGCATAACCTGTTAAGTGTAAGTCAAATGTGTGATCAAGGAACTGAAGTTGTCTTTAGTTCAAAAGAATGTGTGGTACGTGATCTTGATACGGGTAAAGCAATTATAAAAGGGAAAAGAACTCCAAATAACCTATATATATTGAAGAACTGCAAAGAACAATGCTATTTGTGTAAATCTTCAGAAAATTGGCTATGGCATAGAAGGTTGGGGCATATGAGCTTCTCTCAAATCAACAAATCAAGCAGACCTAAAGCTGTTCGTGATCTTCCCAATATTTCTCTGCATGAAAATATCATATGTAAATCCTGCCAATTCGGTAAGCAAACTAGAGTACAATTTAATGCCAAGGAAGGATCATCAAGTAAACCTCTTGAACTCATCCATACTGACATATGTGGACCTATGAGGAAAAAGTCACCACGTGGTGAAGAATACTATATCTTATTCATTGATGACTTTTCTAGAATGTGTTGGATTGGGCTGCTTAAACACAAAGATGAAGCATTTGAGAAATTTCAGATCTTCAAAGCACTAGTTGAGAATGAATTAGATATAAAAATCAAGTGTCTCAGATCTGATCGAGGAGGAGAATATACATCAGATGAATTCCTTGAATTTTGTGAACAACATGGCATAAAAAGACAGTTTTCTGTAGCTGGCACTCCACAACAAAATGGCGTAGCAGAAAGAATGAATAGAATAGTTCAACAAATGGCTAGAGATATACTTGATGATTCCAGAACACCTGACACATTTTGGGGAGAAGTAGCACATACAGCGGTAAATATTCTTAACTAGGCACATGTTTGTGTAAATAGTGATAAAACTCCATATGAACTCTGGTATGGTAATCCTCCCACTATGAAGCATTTTAGAGTTTTTGGAAGAAAATGCTTTATCAAAAATAATGATGAAAAACTTGGCAAGTTTGAACCCAGAGCAGATGAAGGAATACTTCTTGGTTACTCCTCTAGGAGTAGAGCATATAAATGTTACAATAAAATACTTCGGAAGATTGTTGAATGTATTGATGTTGTTATTGATGAGTCTCCTGTAGCTCCAAAAGAAGAAAAGAAAACAACATATGAAGATGATGATGACACATATCCTTCTACATCAAATAGTAATGATACAAATAGTGAACCCAGTGAAGAACCCGAAGATGATTATTCTGAAAAGGCTCCATCTAGATATGTTCAAAAGAATCATCCAGAATCTCAAATTTTGGGAGAAAAGGGATCAGGTGTACAAACAAGAAGGACTCTTGTGGGATCTTCTAGCAATCTAGCATTTCTGTCCACTATTGAACCTCACAGTGTTAGTCAAGCTAGCAAAGATGAATGGTGGATTCAAGCCATGAATGAAGAGCTTGATCAAATTGAAAAGAATCACACTTGGGAATTAGTACCAAGACCTCATGACAAAAATGTCATTGGAACTAAATGGATATTCAAAAACAATTTAAATGAGAATGGGGATGTTATAAGAAATAAAGCTAGACTTGTTTGCAAGGGGTATGCTCAACAAGAAGGTATAGACTTTGAAGAAACCTTTGCTCCTGTAGCTAGACTTGAAGCCATAAGAATGTTTCTTGCTTTTTCAAGTTTCCAACAAATCAAAGTTTATCAAATGGATGTTAAATCTGCTTTTCTCAATGGTGATCTAGAAGAAGAAGTTTATATAGAACAACCAGAAGGGTTCATTTTGGCAAATGATGAAAAACTTGTTTGTAGACTTAAGAAAGCTCTATATGGTCTCAAACAAGCTCCAAGGGCATGGTACTATCGTCTTGACAAATATCTCCATCAACAAGGATTCTCAAAAGGATCTGCAGATAGCAACTTATACACAAAAACTGAAAATGACAAACTATTAATTGTGGTTGTATATGTTGATGATATCATTTTTGGAAGTAATGAAGAATCTATGAGTCAGAAATTTGCTTCTGATATGCAGCAAGAATTTGAAATGTCTTTACTTGGGGAACTAACATTCTTTCTTGGATTGCAAGTGCAACAAGCAACAGATGGCATTTTCTTATCACAAGAAAAATACCTTAAGCAAATCCTAAAGAAGTATGGCATGGAATATTGCAAACCTGTAAGTACACCAATGATAACCAGATGTAATCTCAGTTCTAGTGATGATTCTCCCACGGTGAATCAACCAGAATACAGATCTATGATAGGAAGTCTACTTTATCTCACTGGGACAAGACCAGACATTATGCATGCAGTTGGGATTGTTGGACGATTTCAAGCCAATCCAAGAGAGTCTCACCTTCAGGCTGTGAAAAGAATATTCAAAGATCTACAAGGAACTCAATATTTTGGACTATGGTATCCTAAGAATGCTGATCTTACTCTTCATGCATACACTGATGCAGATTTGACCGGAAGTGTTGATGATCGAAAAAGCACTAGTGGTGGTGCATTCTATATGGGGCCCCGGTTAGTATCTTGGTTCAGCAAGAAGCAAAGCTCCATTGCCTTATCTTATGGAGCAAATATGTACATTGTGACATATGTGTGCACTCAAACTTCTTTGGATGATACAAACATAAGATTTTTCAAATCCAAATGTTGCCCTATCTAAACATGATAAAATACAAGTGCCATCAGTATCTCAAAGAATCCTGTTATGCATTCCAAGACCAAGCACATTCCCATCAAATATCACTTCTTACGAGAACAAGTGCTTGAGAAAAAGGTGAAATTAGAATATGTTTCCTCCAAAGAAAAAGTTGCTGATATATTTACCAAACCTCTACCCAGGGAAGCATTCGAATATCTCAGACAAAAACTGGGAGTAGTCTCTGCGATGCAGAGGATCAGGTCTACTTAATTACAGAAGACTAAATTGGTTGTGAGGTGCTGTCAGGCATCTCTGAATGCACAGGCTCAGGGGGAGCATTGGTTATATGAAAAGGATGAATTGTTGGTCATATTATGTTTGAAGATGCAGCATGATCTCAAGGGGAGCATGGCACCGTCGGTTCAAAGGTTCTTGATCAAACTCTTTGCCATTGATGTCAAAGGGGGAGGAAAAGCAACAAAGGGTGTCTATAAGGTCATCAGAGGAAGAGTATTGCCATCAATGCCAAAGGGGGAGATTGTTGGAATATTTTCATTGATGGCAAAGGATGTGGCAAAGGAATTGGAAAAGAACAGAAGAATTACAGAGATCAACAATCAGCAGGATCAACAACAAAGAACAGAGGAAGAATACATTTACAGTGACAAGTAGTGAATTGAAGGCGAATTGTCTAAAGACAGGGTTGATTTGTATTAACGGATAACAAAACCCCTGCGAAAGTCAATTCATGTATAAATATAATTCTGATGGATTAGAAAAACATCTGTGTATGGTTGAGTTTCGGTGATACTCTGTTAAGGTGGAAAATACCAAGAGCAATTGGGGTATTGATTGGTTCAATTCTTGTACGAAATTCCCTGCAACCCTGTGTGATGATCTATGGATAGTTTCATGCTTTTGTATAAGATTTCGGGGTGCTAAGGCCATGGTACAGTGAGATTTGAACGGGTTCTATATGTACAGGGCACAATATATATAACCCAAGTTTTATTAACATAATCACGAGGAAAGAACATTTAAATCAAAGTTATACGAAACAGGCGAGGATAGAACTTGGAGAGGAGAACGGAACCGTGACCGAGAGGAACAGTGACGGCGGTGTGGAGCGAAACCGTGGGTTTCATCGCACCACCTTTCAACGATACGCAGTATTTCCTGGATGGGGAGTGATTCCACACAGGTGTTGACACGCGTCCCTGCAAAACCACCAAGCGCACGATAAATATCGTCCATCGCACGTTAACAATCGACCGAGGATGGCCAACGATATTGCTTTTACGCCGTCGATCTGAAAAGAAGCCATCAGAAAGTGATCACTTGATGAAGAAGCATGGACAATAATGAAGATGCATGACGAATAACACAAGTACCACGTGCCATCACGCGTTATTGCTAGTGCAAGTTGCCCAAGCGATATCCGTCGATCTTGGAGGCCTGCGATCCAACGGTGATCGGGCAATGGACTTGCACGAAGTTTATTTTGGTACGGAGGGGCGCATAAATGGGCCAGGGGTCAAAATTTTATTAATAATAAACTACTCTAAAGCATTGGATTTTTATATAAATCCCGGATTAAAAGTTCATTGAATTTTTAATTAAAAATAATATTACGGGGGCAGTGTAAAGATTTAAAAACCAAAAGGGGTGCCTCCGCAATTGAACAAGTAATCAAGCGTTGACCAAAAATCGACGGTGGAGATTAAGTGTGGGGGCACCAGCCAAAAATTTTCATCCATACCGCAAGAACCCTCGCAGTGATGTAATGATGACTATGCAATATTTGTTTATCAATTGATAAATATTTTAATAAGAAATAAAAACCCCGAGGGCCAAAATATTGGAAATATTGTAAAAGGAATACCATTAGCGGTTGAAATGGTTTTTGTCTCATGGTTTTAATAAAGGTGAGAGCTATATAAATGAAAAATATTATTATTCGAAAAGGAAGCAAGTGAAAGTGGACGAAGAAGGAATATCTGTATGGACAGACGACGTGCTTAATTGATGATTCTGAGTCCATGATGCACCCATAGATATATTGATCTAAAGGTGATGAGTCTTGAGATTATTCAACAGAAGAAACGATGAAGAGCTAGCGCATGTCTGCTGAAGAACACATATGGATTCGGGTAAGTTTTTGTAGATCTGGCCCGCTCTGCAAACATATTATTATGATAGATCTATACAAGAAAAACACATGTATTTATGCGAGTCATCTACATTGAAAGTGCATATGACAGTTGGAGTTTCTGAAGATTAATATACATAGAAGGATACAGGGGATGATGAATGCATATATTCTCTGAAGTATGGATCACTTCTGATGTTTATGTTACAGTGGTCTCACTGTTCAATTATGAAGAATTGGGCAAAATATGTTTGTTGATAATTTATCAAAGAGTTGCATTGAAACTATTTGATCCAGTGTGAAAATTGATGAAAAGTGGTTTGTGGTGAGTCTGAAGGTTGAAGCCTTCAGTTTGGAAGTAGAAATTTTCTGCCAGTAGAAACTGGTGTTATATTCAGGGGGTTGAAGCTCCCTTCCAGGAGAGGCTGCTAAACGAGAGAAGGTTATAGCCTTCCACAGGTGGGTGCTTGCGTGCTGGTATAAGTCTGCACCAGCATATATTGTAAGAATTTTTCTCTATAATAGAATATTGAAGACTGAGATTGCAGTAGTGGTGGTTTTCTCCCGAATTGGGTTTCCACCTTAAATCCTAGTGTCCATATGTGTAGTTCCTGTTTGATGGTTTGTTCTGTTATTTCTGTTCATTCTTAATGCTTATTACGATGCAATGCTCTAAGTGAACAATAGGAATATCTTTTGGACATACATGTTGGATGCGATACTATAACATATGGTTTTAAGAGAAAGAAAGGAAAACATTTGACTTTAAAATGCGGATTCCACCCCCCCTCTCGGTATTTTTCCCAACAACTCTTCCTTTTCCCATGACATAGACTTTGCTATCAGTCCCCATTGTCACTTCAGATTTTACACTCTCATATATATTGGAAAACATTGCTATGTTTCCAGTCATATGGTTACTACACCATGAATCTAAGAACCATACATCTTCTTGTTTTCTTGTGCTACATTACAAGTTAAAAGCACACTTCATTGGTTCTGATTTTCTTTTGTAAAATTTACATTAGGTTTACTACCCATGTCCTTTTTCTTCTTTCTACATTCATTTTCATAGAGACCATACTTTTTGCAATAATGAAATTTGACTTGAGATTTATCATACCTCTGTCCTTGTGCTTGGTTTTGGCTTGAGCCTTGGCTTGGATTCATATTATTGCCCCTTCCAGTTGTGTTTGTAGGGCTGCTTCTTCCACCTCTGTGTGGGCTTCTTCCTCTTCCTTGGTAGTTTGATCTTCCTCGACCCCTACCTTGACCAAAAGACATTTGTGTATTGAATGCATGCTACAATGAGAATTTTGTTGCTCTCTTCAATTTGTGCTCATGAGACATCAATGATGCATGAAGCTCATCCACTGAAAACTGTGAGAGATCCTTTATCTCTTATATGGCCACTACTATGGCATCAAACCTTGATGGTAGACTTCTTAAGAATTTCTCCACTATTCTCCTTTCTTCAAGTGTCTCAAGCACTACAAGGAAAAGACCCTCTAGCGGATGTTTTTGAGGAACCACAAAGAAAAATACCCCATACATCCGTTTCTAGCAGAGGTTTCTAGAGGAGGTTGGTGGGCAAAGGGTTTTGTGGATGTTTTCCTATCGATGCTCTTATCGTTAAAACTCACCCCGGTGCTCTCAAAAAAAGAAAGCACTGGTGCGGACAAAATCATTGGATCACTAGACACCATGCACTCCATACACACCCGATCAGTGCATCATAATGTAATAGATCACCGGTGCCTCACAACTCATCCGCACTAGTGCATTATAAAACACAATGCCAACACCGAAACCACCCGATGTGGTAGAAAGAAACTGCACCGATGCATCATAAAAAATGTGCCAAAACACAAACCGACCGGTGCGTTTGTAGCAAACAGTATCGGTGTGCCTATAAACAATGCGCACCGTTAAAGGGTTAAATTAAAAAAATATTTACGACAAAAAACCCAGATTTTTCAGTTTTCCAGTGCTCCTGAGCTATCAACTACTGGTGCACACGATACCATAGAATGCACCAATGCGCACCGAAAATTGGCACACTGGACAGCGTGCGCGAAGTACACACACTGCCGGGGCATCCAATTACTGTAACGCATCGGGGTGTCAATACTCTTCCGTGCCGGTGCATCATAAAACACCGCACCAAAACAAAAACGAGCCTGTGCATTCTTCTCTAAGAGCACCGGTGCGCTAGAAACCGCATGCACTGGAATAGCATTATATATAAAAAAAAAATTAAGGCCAAAAAACCGATGCATTGCGACTATTACACACTGGTGCTTTACCATTACGCCGCCTCGGTGCATCATCAAATTTTCGCGTCGAAACTGAAACATCCCAGTGCGCGGTTAGGGAAACGCCTCGGCGTGTTATAAAAAATGCACCAAAATTGATACCGCCCAGTGCGGTTTTATTTAACCGCACCGGTGCGCTTATAAAACCCCGCGCACCGAAACAGGGTTAATTAAAAGAAAATTTACGGCCAAAAAACTTCATTATTCACTTTCCTTAGTGCTCCAGAGCTCTCAAGCCCCAGTGTTATTTCCTTATTTCTAAGCCGCCCTGACATCGGTGCTCTCATTGCACCCATTGCACGCACTGCTGCTCTACATTATTTTGTTTGTCAATCTCGAGCATTTGAAAAATAGTGGAAAATTTTATTTTCCAAATTTCTGACAGTATGCCTCCTCGCGGTGAAGTATCACAGTGTTTTTCTAGTTTTTCTATAATTAAGCCTTTTACCAGATTAGATATTGAAATAAACTTAAAAATAACCATTAAAAAAGGAAAAAAAAATTATTTTTCGCGTGGTGCACTCGATTTGTTCGGCTCGCACCGGATAGCGGTGTTGCATATAAAATTTATAGCCAGTGTCGCTAACGATGCTAACGGCAACCACACTGTTTCCGGGGCGGTGCCAGAAGGCACCCCGAATAATTTTAAACTAAAAATTAAAAATAAAAAAGGCAGTGCGCTCATATATCTAGGCGCATTGTTGATCCCAGCAATCACAGTGCGGTGCGTTGACTTCATTTGCCACCCCAGTTTATGTTAGGGCACCGCATTTTGCATTGTAAGAGGGTCAACAGTGCGGCCGGGTAAAAAACCGCACCGTCAACTATGTCATTGTCATGAAGTCAGTGCGTTGACACGACTATACGTGTCGGGGCGCATATTTCAGTCAGTGCATTGCTATTTTGAATTATATATAGTCCACGGTGCTTGAAAAATAGACATCTGCACTGAATCTGGTGCGATCTGTTTCATTAGGGGCCCCGGGAACGGTGCGCTAAAATATTAGGATGCACCAGCACCGATGCGTGACTATTTTTATGGAGCACCGACTTGTATGTTTGTTTTTTTCAAAATATATATATATATATATATATTTATTTATTTTAATAAAAAAAAATATTTAATATGGCAATGATTCACAGAGAACAGGAGCAACGGTAGCAACAACAAGCAGAACAATATGACATGATTCGCCAATGAGAGGCGAGATAGAGGGAGAGAGATAGATTCCCTCGCCCTATTACTGCACATACCCAGGAGATCCTTATGCAGGTAGGCCTCCTCAAGTTCTATGAGGACGCTATTTTCGGCCTAAAGGCCCATAGTGTGCTTTTGAGACATCTTATCGGCAGGTGGAATGCCCATCGACAGGCTTTTCAGGTTGGTCCTTGTTACACTGAAATTTTTCACCATGATGTTTTAGTGTCTATATGGGTTCATCATTACTCATATATTACTCCCTTAGAAGTCTAGAACATCAAAGTTCCTAAAATCAAGCCTTGAAATTGAGAGAAAAGCTCATAGAGTCTTAAAAATACTTGTACCGCACTTTCTCTTAACATTGCCTGCAGTGCCGTACCTTTTTGATCTAAAGCATGTGGAGCTACACACACTTTTTCTTCATTAAGGGTGCAGACCCCTGTAAAAGGTAAAATGAAGGCAGAAAGTAACATTTAGAAGCCCAACAGTCAAATCTAGAAGCTTCTAGAAGCAATTATCCGGTCAAAGGTTCGCTCCTATCATGTATGTTCATTCCTACATTATGGGAGCCTACCTCTTGATTTATGGAGCTCAATCCCTTCAAAAGAGCATTCTATCCCTTCTTATGTTGAACCATAACCTTCTCTATTTTCCTATAAATTGAAGTCATAGTGCAGCTTCAAGAGTTAGTTAGCGAGTTAGAATTTGAAATTTTTTGAAGAGAAATGCTGTATAGAATCACACTCTCTTAACTGATTATTTTGTGGGAATGATTACACACCCGTGTGTATTTTAGCTGAGAGAGTGCAAATCTTGTCAGAGTAAAGGAAACACATGTTCTGGAACCTAGGAAGGCCTATACGACATCAAGGAAAACACAATTGTAAGGCTCTTCTTTATTAAAGATAATATGAATGAATACCATTTTCTCAATGAGTTCTTTAATTAAGTAGCTTGTTTATCATGTTTTAATTCATTATCTTATTTCTTGAATTCCTTGATCATCTTGATAGATATATAATTCGTGAATTAGTTTATCCTATGCAGGGGCTATTGATTTTTTCCCTGTTTGTGATTGCAGATCTTTGAAGACGACTCTTCCAAGCAATTGGAAAGAAGATTATTACAAATAGCGCTGGACTACATGTAGGTCTTCAAAACCCCTATTGTAGCTAATTAATGAATCGAATATTATCTAGAGAAAATAGTTTTTGTTTATATATTTGTTGCTGGCTATCCATAGGACACTTGGGAGGTCTGTCCTGTCTGCAAGAACAACTTATCCATCCAACAAAATGGCGACTCCGTTCGGGAATAAATATTGAACTTTGATTTCTTTTATTTTTTACTTATGAATTTATTTTTCTGATTTTAATTAGTTTATACTGGCTTGGGTAGGTTATCCCTATAGAATCCCTGAGAAATGTTTTAGAGATTTTTATTTTTCTCTTAGTTTTCTGGTATCCACACTTTTCTTTTAGAAACAGTGCGGGCATCTCCGCTCTTTTCTTGTATAAACAGTGTGGGACCGCACCTATTTACACTAGAAACTGCGGACCCTGTGAAAATTTTTAGAAAACCTTAAAATTATCTTTTCTATATCACTTTTTTATATTCTCAGTGTATACCTAGACTTGTATTTTCTGTCATAAAGCTTTGATTCAGAGTTTATTTCAGAATTTTTAAGTTTTGAATGATTTTCTGAAAGATCTACATGTTATAGCAATTTTTGCTTAGTCTTTATCCCACTCAAATATTAGAAGCCTTGGTATTCCTTTAGGTCACCAGTATTTCCTTTCTTTCTTGATGAGTTTGAATTCATAGCAGAAATTTTTTTATGAGATTTAGATCCCATTTTCTCATTTGAAAATCTTTAAAAAACTTTTGTTGATAAGTTTGGAATTTCACTTAAAAAACCAAAATTGGATGTTTTTGAGTTCTTGTTGATCTAAGAAAAGAATTTCTTAGTTAGATAACAAGCTAAGAAAAACATCCCCAAAATATTTAAAGTTTTAATTCAGATTTAGTCTTTAGAATTTTTAGATCTCAAAATTAGTGTTTTTTAGTTATTGAGTGATTATTTATAGAAAATTGTATTTTTCTTTTGGAGAAAATTTTGTTTGTAGTTTTGATCTTGAATGATAAACGAATTTCTTATTGAGCAATTGATCATTTTGATTTCTCATGAAATTTTTCATTTATTCTTGTTGGAAGGAAAGAATTGTTTTAAAAGATTACATTTTCTCAACTCTTTCTTTTAGATAGAATTCAATGAAAGGAAAGGAATTGTTTCTCATATAAGATGCATTTTTAGTGTGTTTTGAGTCGGGTCACTACATATCATCAATTTCACTTTCACACCTATTGTCCTAAGAAACAACCTATTAAAATCAACGCTTAAATTAAAATCAATCTAGTAATTTTTATATTTCTAGGGCTCTTTTCACCAATATAGCTTAGGCTAGTGTCTTGGAGTAGGGAGTAATTAACTCTCCAAGAAAATTAAAACAAACAAGTAGTTGATCTTGTGGTAGAAAAAATCCAATAGTCGCTTGTACGCTCTGGGAAGCTCCTTTTAAAGGATTCAATCACGAGATCATATCCGAACCAGTGGGATAATAAATTCTATCTCATTGGGAACGATAGAAGATGTGCACATATTAACAACGATAAACCTCAGATAGACCATTGTCGAGGAGCTTGGGGTCACTTGTCAGTATACCTTGGATTATTTCAAGGAGCCTTCAAGGGGATTGAGCTTTGTTACTCTACCCTTGCGCGTATCTCGGATCGTAGACTATTCCCCCACGTATATTAGTTCTTGTTGGTAACCTTATTGGCCATAATCTTTACGGTTCTTTTCTAAGGTGACAGTGGAGGAAACATCCCACTGTACCTGAATCAGACGTCGACTAGACTCACTTGGACTCTCCTGAGGGTTATCTTCACTCAAGATGGCTTAAGTGGAGAAAATTCCACTGGTCTATTTCATTAAGCAGGTTGTCGGGGTAACTGTTCCAACCGCCCTTTCTACATTAAAATACTACGATGTTGGATTTCATCACCAACTAATGTTTTTAGTGTGGGAAGTTACTGTTTGTGTGTGGTTTGATCTCCTAGATTTTTATGTGTGTGATTCATTTGTTTGTTTCCTTAGTGACTTTAGAAGTTTTCATTGAAATTTTCTTTGATTGTGTGTGGTTAATAATTTTCAATCGTGGCTGAATTACCAAGACAATCGCGTAGACTCCAGGGGAAACCCCCTGAGTATACAGCAAGTCAACTTGAAGGACTGCAAGAACTGGTACCATCTAGTGTCAGTAGAATTAGATCAACAGAACTAGGAGAATCATACATAGTTATTCATCCTTATTATCAATCACAAACAACAGTATATATTCAAGAGCCAATTTCAATTTCCGAAGTTACTGGTAGTAGTTCTCCAACCAATGAATTAGCTGAAGAACCTAAATTTTCTGAACCCAAAACCAAACATGCTATGTTGGAACCATATTCAGGATTTGTTACTCCGACTTCTAGTAATCCTGATTCACCTAGGGTAAGACATCGCATTACTGAAAACCTTCCTTCTGATATCATATATATTGAAGAACTTGTTGGTCCATACGAAGACGCAGTTCTTCCCAAAAACCAAGAAACTTTGAATCTTAGGGAACGTGAATCAATATTCTACATTCCTTTTAGAACTGACGCTTGGTATTTATCATTGACAAAAATTTTACGAAACGCAGGTCTTACTTATTCACCACCCCGAATTCCTTTTCACCCTACACCGAGAGGTTATCATCCTTCATCAACTATGTCGGGTGAGTCATCTATGTTTTCTCAATCTCCGGAAACATTTTTATACAGTGTTTTTTCTGTTCCTTCGGGATACCAGTCACTTTCTAGTGCTTTCCCAGGGGCATCTCCTCAACCAATTGAACAAGTGCTATCATCTGGTATAAATGAAACTAAAACTGAAATGTTGAACGCAGAATATATTTTTATGATGTCTGGAAATATTCCAAATCCTCAACCTCAAGGAAGTCAGTTACCACCTGGGGGGCAACCTCAAGGTAGTCAGTTACCACCTGGGGGGCAACCTCAAGGTAGTCAGTTACCGCCTAGGGGACAACCTCAAGGTAATTTTTTACCAGGACAAACTGTAGGACAATATTATCTACCTGGAGAACAACCTCAAGGACAGTACATACCTCAAGGTCAATATCAACCTAAAGGACAGTACATTCCTCAAGGTCAACCCCAGAGTCAATTTATTCCTCAGGGTACACCCCAGAGTCAGTTTATTCCTCAAGGACAACCCCAGGGTCATTTTATTCCTCAGGGTCAATACCAACCCCAGATTCAGTACACGCCTCAAGGTTATAAACCTCAAGGTCAGTACCCAGTTCAAGGACTTCAACCTTCTTCAGGACAACCATTGTTACAAGGAACCAGAACTTTGACAGTTAATTATCGAAATTATGTTCAACCTAGTTATGGTCCTTCATATGCACAACCTTCTATGGGTCAATACCCCCGAATGAATATGGTGTGGGATCCATCTCAAATTCAACAGACTTTGCAACCCAATGTGCAGTTACCTAATCAACCTGGACAACCCATAGGTTCTGGTCCATCCCAGCAACCTGTCCAGCCTACCGTTCAGGTCCCTGCATCTAGTTCTATTCAGCAGCTTGGGTCTAGTACACCTCAGACTCTGCCTTAGACTTCTGTTACTGCTGCAACTTCTGTTCAACCTACCACACCTATTTCTAGAGTATTTGTAGCTCCTGTTTCTACTACTCCTATATCAGTGCAA
Organism: Pinus albicaulis; assembly: GCA_034641835.2. Lineage (NCBI taxonomy): Eukaryota > Viridiplantae > Streptophyta > Pinopsida > Pinales > Pinaceae > Pinus > Pinus albicaulis. The sequence continues at coordinate 11,404 of JAXQQM020085600.1, read as the reverse complement.
ATTCCTCAAGTATTTGTGCCATAGTTATGACTTACAATTCAGACTACGGTCCAGATGCCTACAGGACAAGTTGATGCAAGCACGATTCTTACTAGTCAACCACAATTTACTTATCAACCATACCAGGGACAGTATCAATTTGGACAAGCTAAAAAAAATCCAGTATATCAGTATCAACCTACCTGGGGTATACTTATCAAATACCTCAACAACCCCAGTATGGGCTGATTAATCCTGGTTATCCAGAAGGTTTCACGATTCCCAATGCGCATCCAATTCCAGGATGTCCTAGATATCCTCCTCCTGGAACTGGTTTGATCACACAAGGTTATCAAGACCCTAGCCATCGGTTACCGTTTATAGCAACTTTAGATTTACCTGATCTATTACGAACGATCCTATCTTTTATCTTACGTATTGGCCACCGATGCCTAACAAGTTGCCCAGTGATATTCCAAAGTTTGAGGGTAAGTTAGTAGAGAACCCATATAATCATGTTATGAATTATCACCTCTGGTGTGCATCCAATTCACTAATCGATGATTCAATTTGACTGCGTCTTTTTCAGAGAAATCTCATTGGTCTAGCTGCCAAATGGTATATTGAGTTACCACGAGGCTCTTTTAATAATTTTAATGCACTAGCTACTGCTTTCTTAACCCATTTTCAGTTGCCTGTCAGATATGACAATGGCACGAAATTGTTAACTTCATTAAAACAATCTACATCTACATACATATCCGATCACATTCATGAATGGAGACATAGGAGGCATTTAGTGAAGGTCTTTATTCCAGATCAAATTTTGGCTGAATGGTTTATTAAATCGTTATTGCCCAAAATTACTGAAGATGTGGCCAAGGGAGGCGTTGTTACAGAAGAGCAAGTCATTTCGCAGGCTCAGTATCTTTACCTTGTATATACCCAGTTAGGTACTCTGTATGATAAAATCCCTGATTTACCAAGCCCTGGTCAATTAACTATAACTCCTTCCGGGTCTCATGCCGTGGATGGTGTAATTGGTTCTGTTAGCACTGGTAAAAGTAATAATAAATCTTCCAAGATGACTTCTCCTATTATCACTTTACCTGATTCACTGAAAGGAGATTCTTCCGTTGAAACTTCCGCTGATATTCATGTTGTAGAATCATCTACAACCAAACCTAAAAATGGTGGTAAGAAGAAAGGTAAGAATAAAAGGAAAAAATCTTCAAAAGATAAAAACGATAAAACTGAACCAACTGACGAAAAATGAAAACCTCGTTATCCTTGTCTCATTTGTGATGAGGATAATTTTACAAAAGAGTGTCCACGTAGAGCCGAGGTTGAAATTCGTTAAGGGTTCACCCATACCTGCTGTCTTGAAGGATCCCTTTCCTACTCAAGATATTAATATGGTTGGATCTTCCTCAAATACGCTAGAGGATATTTTCATGGTTGCGACGCGATCGCAAGATTACGGTAGTAAAAATCCTGGTAAAGAAGCAGAAACATCTAATTCAGCATCGAATACATCTCCCTCAGTTTCTGATCCGCTACAGATTGAGAAACAAAATCCTGACTTAGTAACCAAACCGGTTGTTAAAGGTGTACTTCGTAAATCATCTTTCAATCCACATGCGAGAGCTGCTCAGAATTACAATATTGTTGAAGACTTGGCAATTTCCCCTTCAGCAATGTCAGCTTTGGAAGTGCTGCAATCATGCCCAACCCAAATAAAATTACTATTGTCAGCCTTAGGAGCCATAGACCTCCAAGATTCGAATCTCATGATCTTCGATTTAGAGAATTTTACAACCCACCTACCTCATCAAATGACTTTTCAAATTCTGGTAATAGTAAAAAACAAAAGTATTTTTCGTATTGTTGTTGATGAAGGGGCTTCCACATGTACTATGTCGCTAAAATTTTGGCAATCACTTGGTTCTCCAAAAATTAACCAATCATTGACTATCCTCAAAGATTTTTATGGAAGAGGTTTCCAGCCGTATGGTATTTTACAGGATTTACCAATAAAGGTTGAAGGAAAAATCATTAATCTAAATTTGGAAGTGGTTGATGCCCCTCTGGATTACAACCTTCTCCTAGGTCACAGTTGGTCTTACGCCATGACTACTGTTGCATCATCGATCTCTCATCTCATCATGTTTCCTCATAAAGGAAAGATCATTAAAATATATGAGCTTTCATATTATTCATCTGACCTACCCTCTACTGATAGTATCTAGCATATCGGAAAATCGATTATCCCTTATAAGGATGTTGGGGTAGGGTTAATTAAATGTTATGCTTTATTGGAAACTTTTTCCTTGCCCGCTCCCAACGTACGGCCTCCTATTGCTAATATCAATATGATTACATCAAGTACTATTTCCTTTGGTGATCCTTGGATAGTACCTTCAGAATCAGAATTGGATTCTTTTGATGGCACGATGCCTTTGAGTCCTTTTGAGTTAGCATATCAGACTGTATAGTCATTTTCTGATACTCCTTCAACTGAATCAGATCCAGTGAATGTGATCAATGAGGAGTCATTTTCAATATCGAGCTCATCTTTGACATCAATTCTGGGTCTTGATCAACATGTATTCATACTAATGAACAAATTCGTGAATTCTTGTCTATCGATGAATTACCATGGGAAGATCTACATCATAGGTCTTCGTTTTTACCTGATCTTGATCATTTTGAGAATAATTTTTCCTCTATTTTTACTACTGATTACGTCAAAGAACCTCATAATCCTATATCATCTTCCAATTTTGAATTTAATTTAAAAAAGATTTATACAACAGTTCCCATTGACATTTCAGTAAAACTTGGAATTGTTGAAAACATTCATATAGGTGCTTCTTGTACGCCTGAAGAAATCCAAGCATATAAAGCCCTATTTCAGGAATTTCACGACATTTTCGCCTAGTCATATGAAGAAATGCCAAGAATCTATCTGTCAATTGTTGTTCATGAAATTAAGACATACCCAGATGCTAAACCCATCAGACAGAGATTACGTCAGATACATCCGAGAAAAGCTGCCACTATTAAAGAAGAAGTTGAAAAATTACTTCGTGTGGGTTTTATTTATCTGATTCCGTTAACGGATTGGGTGTCTAATATTGTTCCTATCAATAAAAAACAAGGAACAATATGAGTATGCATCGATTATAGGGATATAAATCGAGATTTTCCAAAATACAACTATCCAACCCCTTATATCGATCAAATTATTGACGATTGTGCTGGAAGTGAAATGTTTTCGTTCATGGATGGATTTTCTGGTTACAATCAAATCAACATACTCCCTACGGATCAACCTAAAACAACTTTAATTTGTCCATGGGGGACTTTTTCTTACACAAAATACCTTTTGGACTTAAGAATGCTGGTGCCACTTTTCAAAGGGCAGTGTCTTATGCATTTCATGACATTAAACACACTGTGCAACCCTACCTTGATGATTTGCCTACTCATTCCTTGCGCAGAGCAGATCATATCACTCATTTACGAGCCATTTTTATATAATGTAGGAATTATAATATTCATCTGAATCCTCAAAAATGCGTTTTTTGCGTACAATATAGACGATTTTTGGGATTTATTGTCTCAAAGGCAGGTATTCATGTCTATCCATTGAAGGTTGAGGCTATCATCAATTTACCTCCTCCTTCTACTCTTTGCCAACTCCAAATTTTGCAAGGGAAAGAAAACTTTTTACATTGATTCATTCCTAACTATGCCGAGTTAACGAAAGGTTTTACCACACTGTTAAAAAAGAATATTCCTTTCTTTTGGGATGAGATTGTTGATCAATCTTTTGATGCTCTTAAAAATCCATTGACCCATGCACCATTACTGCATCCTCCCAATTACAACCAGGATTATTTTTTGTACCTCGCCGATTTTGATTCCACGATAGGCATGGTTTTAGTTAAGGAAAATGAATTGAATAGTGAACATGTGATTTACTATCTTAGTCATAATTTGCATATGATTGAAGTCAAATATTCACATGCGGAGAAATTGGCCTTGGCAGCCGTCCAAGATGTCCAACGTTTTCATCATTACATACTTTTACGCAAAACAACAGTGATTTTTGATTGTAACCCTATGATATATATTTTGACCAAACAATTGCTAGGGGGAAAATACTCAAAATGGATTGTTATCCTATAGGAGTTTGACTTGGAATTTGAAAAATCCAAATCAAAGAAATCATTGATATTTGCTGAACTTATGTGTGACTTCCAAAGTACTAATACAGAAACTATGGCAGAACAACTGATTGTGGATGAATCCTTGTTTCTCATTATTACCATAGATCCTTGGTATGGGCATATCATTGTTTATCTTCAGACCCAATCTTTTCGGCCAAAACTTTCACGATCACAACAATATCATATTGTTGGCGACACACTATATCGTTGTGGTGCAGACTCTATTTTTCGACGTTGTCTCACCCATAAAGAAGCTGAAAAGGTTTTAAATGACTGTCACTCTGGAGCATGTGGCAGTCATATGTATGGGTATGCCACAGCCCAAAAGATATTACGCACTGGTTATTTTTTGTCGTCCTTATTTAAAGATTTTATCTATGCGGTCCGAAAATGCCATAATTGTCAAATTTTTGATCAAAAGATGCGTGCACCACCCGCTCTTCTTCTTCCTATAATTTCTATCGGTCCTTGCATTGACTTCATTACATGTAACCCTTACTCGGCCAGGGTGCATGGGTATATTATTCTCGTAGTAGATTATTTTACCAAATGGGCCAAGGTGATGCCTACATTCACGGCATATGGCAAAACTACAGCTACTTTTGTGTTCAATCATGTGATTTCTCGTTTCAGTGTACCCCAAGAAATAATTACTGACCATGGGAGTCATTTTCAAAACATCATGATGACTGAGATAACTGACCAACTTGGCCTGCACCATGATAGTTCTACACCATATTATCCACAGGTTAATGGTCTAGTTGAAGCGATTAATAACTTTTTAGACACCATGATCAAACGAATCATCGGAATTCATAAATTGAATTGGCATGCCATGCGTTTTTCGGCACTTTGGGCATATCAGACATCAGCAAAAACATCAACAGGCTTTACCCATTTTCAACTAGTTTACGGTTTAGAAGCGGTATTACTGATTGAATGTGAGAAACTGTCACTCAAGCTAGCCATAGAGTTACTACCAGCTACCTCTGATGAGGAAAAATGCTTTTTGTACTTAGCTCAATTAGATGAGAATCAGTGCACCGCTGCATTAGTCACCGAGACTCATGCGAAATGAATGAAAGCTCAGTATGATAGAAGTGTTACACCTCGTAATTTTTCAGAAGGAGACCTAGTTTTTCTATATGATCAAGCTAACAATAAGCTAGGGGCTAGGAAATTTGAACCCATGTGGCATGGTCCTTATATTGTCAAGCGACAGCTTGCAAAAAGGGCCTATGAATTGATTGATTTTGAGAGAGTTTCTTTAGGCAAACCCAGAAATGGGCTTTATCTGAAGAAATATTACGCTTGATTTTTGTGTGAAGATCTTTCCTATATATTAGTTAGTTTTTAGCTGGTGTGTTGTAGATTAGAAACGTGTGCCTAGCTTAAGTGTGCTTTTACTACTATTCTGCTTATCTGGATTACTCTTGATATTGCACATGTCGACGTCTTTTCAAACATACATTGGTTTTGCTAATGCTGCTTGTCATAGTACACCAAACATTTCTTCCGCAGCTTGGGTTATTTATTCACTCACTGACGAGTTATTATCTATGCATGGGGTAAGCCTCGGTCAAACGAAAAACAATATTGCAAAATATAGCACAGTTATTGAATTATTATCTAAATCCATTTCATTTGGAATTTGGAGTTTGGTCATTAGGTTAGATTCTGAGCTCGTTGTATTACAATTAAATCGAGTATATACAATTAGAAACCCAGTGTTGTTAAGATTATTTTTGAAAACTCGTCTCTTGGAACGAGAATTTGATTATATTGAGTATCAACACATTCCAAGAAGATTAAACGCATTAGCAGATGCAATAGCTTCTAGTGTTATAAACAGACATTTGCGATAATGAAAGTAGTAAATCAAAATTCGATAATATGTTGAACAGGTAACTGGAAATAGTAGTATATCATAGTATAGAATAGTGTTTCAAAAAATAGTACATCATCCTCGATCATAGGTTCAAAACGCCTTATGACCGGGAAAAAAGTGATACAAAAATGATATGAGTCTATGTAATCGATCATCCACTATTCATGTTAATGATCATGATAATATACTACAGCTCGTGCCACTCTACTCAGGAATCTCCTGAATGTTCTAGGAACACCAATGACATATCTCTGCAAACAAAGTGGAATTTCGTCTATGGTAGTCTCAAGGATGTCCATAGTCAGCCCCTCCATATGGTGTTCCAAATTAGTAAGGATCTCTATTGTTTGATCCTGTGGTGGTGGTGCTGCTGCAGCTGCATCCCTTTGCCTTCTCTCGAAGGGGCAGAGAGTGACTGGTCGGCGTGGACCCACATCTGCATTTGAAATTTTTGTTATTAGTTTTGGACGATTTAAAAAACAAAATAAAAATTAGAAATTAGAGCATGTCAAAAAGATTTTTTTTACCTGACTCCTCCCACTGAACTCCTGGAGGAAGTGGCATATCTTGGTCGCCGCGGAAATCTATGCCCGCATAAGGAAAATCGTCTATCACAAACATTTGGTGCTCTAACGAAAAAAAATGTGTCGGGGGAAATCGAACAATCTCTCCACCCTCGCTGTGACGGGCCATCAAAGCAACCCATCAAACCATCTATGGCTCTTGAGCTCTACCAGCATCAACTGGAATATGTTGTGGGGCCAATAGAGGAATCCTCTCTAGAGAAAAAGTAACTATGATCGATCCATATCCGAAGTTATTTAACTTCCCATTCTTTGCTCTAGTTAGTTGGCCTTTGATGTTAGCCAACACTCCCTCGCACCAGTTGAATATGGTGCCTCGGAAATAATCTACTGCAATATGCATTTGAGATTCAGTAGCAACATGCAAAATTTCACTTCCAAATAACTTGGTTACGGTAAATGAAACCACTTTTAACTCGGGACGGATGATAGTTTTGATATCAATCCATTTGTCTTTAGGATTGGCCTCATCATTGCAGAACTCTAATTGCAGGCTAGCGACAGACTGGCCACCTGGCCTAGCCCCAAATAGAGAAAGTGGTTCGCCTCTTTTAGACAAACCAGTCAAAAAATATATGTCCTCCAGCTCAATTTCGAGCCAGTTGCCTCCAACCATAAAACACTAGTCCTGTACATCCCACTTGTTTTCCAACCAAGTAAGAAGGTCTACTTGAGCTCTCATGCCATGGATAGCCAAGAATTTAAGTAGCCCCCATGCTCTTAAAACTTGTAATGTAGGCGGATGAACCATTGCAGCTTCATCCACCTCCTCATGTTCACATTCCCGCTAGATAAGCATTGTAATTATCCTACAACGAACAAAATAAAAGATTAAAATCATTTTAAAAAGAAAATTTTGGGTAATTTGGAAAGAAATTATGTTTTTAAATTCTTCACAATGCCCCCACACTTTTCGTTCAGAGACAGTGCGTAGCTCCGCATGGGCTCTGTGCTAAAAGTGCGGGGCCACAACATTTTTCTTTGTAATAAAATGTCGGGGTCTGCAGGTGTCGTGTGTCTTACCTGCGAACCCACGAGGGTGGAATTTTGAACATATTTTCTCCCCAAAAATTAATTTTAAGCCCTAAATTAAGGAAATGAACGGATGAAAAGCAAGGAAAAGAGGATGTGGATTACCTGGAGTAGACAATTTTCGATTTGAATGGTCGGTTTGTCCAGAATATTCTCTGGAGCGTTTTTTGCCAAAAGCTCTCAAATCTTCACTCTGAACTCAAATGGTAAAAATGAATTTGGAAAACTCCTTTTATAAGTTTTTTCGAATAAATGAAATTTAAATTTGTTTATTTTTCACTTTAAAATGATGGCTTTTCAAAATATTTTTATTATTGAAGCAGGTACGTTTAATTTTTTGAGTTTTTATGCAGAATACCAGATTTTTCAAGCGAAATAGTCATTTTTTATGAAGAGTATACTTTTATCACTTTTTCGGGCTCTTTAAAATTTATGAAAAAAGTGAAACCATGGAGTCCTCTTTTAAGCCCTTTTCATACTCTATAAAGATGAAAAGATTGTTGAGTACTTAACTATTTGAACTCGTTAAAGGAAATGAACAGTCGTCCCTTCAGTATAAGTTTACCCCTTTTCTAGACTGAAATGGAATATTTACGAAAAAGGTATACATTGACTAATCATGATCAATAGAGTTCTCTCCCGCATTATTTTATCCTTTTTCGGGCCTGAGAGACTAAAATTACGAAAAATTACACCCATGGAGTTTTCTTAAGTTTTTTCTTCTCACTCCCTAAAAATGAAAAACACTGAGTTTCTCCTATACTAGACTCATTAAAATTTAGCAGTAAAGGACCTGTCAATTACAAACATGAATGGACCAATCCTTCTTAGGGTTCTATTTTAAACTAAGTTGGACTCATCCGAAGGATGAGCTTATAAACAAGCAAATGTTATCCTCCTCAAGCTTGTCAAAAATAAAGAGGTACTTGCCAGAAATGGTGGGGGAAAAGAGAGAAAACAAATTCATTTGTTACACTTTGATTTAGAAGTAGTAAACCACTCTTGAACACGACACTTTTTGTCACACTTCTACCTGGGTTGGGAAAATCCTTTGCCTATCAGTTAATCAAACCAAATTGAAAGTCTTCAGCCAGTTTTTGGGTATTAGCTTAGGGAAAATGTTATCAAACCATCTGCAGTGTCGTTATGTGTTTCAAGAGTATAGTGAAACAAATCATTCATCTGCAAACATTTGTCTCCATTCGCGTTGACCATCCCTAAAGTCAGTCCTTGCAAAAAAAATCTTCAAAACTTGATCTATGGTTTCGTGTCGTGAGCTTGCTTACGATGGATCACTTTCTATCGACGACAGCTCATCATCTAGGAAGTTGATCTAGAATCCATCGATCTTGGAATCTCGCATGCCTTAATGGCGGTTTCTCGTTCGATGACAAGTTGCATCATTGACCTTCCGAAAAGATTCTGAAATGTTTAACTTCAGATAACTTATTCACATTTCATGGATTGTACTGAGTACTTTAAGAGCCATTGTCATTATTGGTGGTTTCTCTCACACTTGTTAATAGTTCACATCATTGACTCGTAATCAAGTGGGTTCTACCATGTTTGACTTCAAGACATTTAATCACATGGATAGAATCGTACTAGTTCGGGAAGCAGAAATCAAGACCCTGGATCTAGTTTCCACCATCCAGGCTGCGAGGAGTTTTATTATTCATTATGCAAAGATACTATTCATTACATATGGTTGCGTCCATACTGATTCTACACTATTGATGTAATATTAAGATCATTTCTGCATCAGAACAATTTTAGTTAATTTTTTATCTGAGCATGGGAATGTCTACCTCTGTGATGATATATATATATATATAATATATATATGTTTTTCATTGAATGTTTATACAGGGTTCTGACTGGGGTGTCCACAGGCTAATCCTTGAAATGATAAAGCACATCACTCTTCAAATGCTCTCAGACTTCTCACTTTAGGGGGCAATTTTTAACACTGAAATTTGTCACCACGACGTTTTAATGTCTGTATGGGTTCATCATTACTCATATATCACTCCCTTAGAAGTCTAGAACATGAAATTTCCTAAAATAAAGCCTTGAAATTGAGAGAAAAGCTCATAAAAGTCTTAAAAACACTTGTATCGCACTTTCTCTTAACATTTCATGCGGTGCCGCACCTTTTTGTTCTAAAGCATGCGGAGCTAAATGCATTGTTTCTTCATTAAGGGTGCGGACCCCTGTAAAAGGTAAAATGAAGGCGGAAAGTAACATTTAGAAGCCCAGCAGTCAAATCTGGAAGCTTCTAGAAGCAATTATCTGGTCAAAGGTTCGCTCATATCATGTATGTTCATTCCTCCATTATGCGAGCCTACCCCTTGATTTATGAAGCTCAATCCCTTCAAAAGAGCATTCTATCCCTTCTTATGTGGAACCATAAACTCCTCTCTTTTCCTATAAATTGAAGCCATAGTGCAGCTTCAAGAGTTAGTTAGTGAGTTAGACTATGAGAATTTTTGAGGAGAAATGTTGTATAGACTCAGACTCTCTTAACTGATCATTATGTGCGAATGATTACACGCCCATGTGTATTTTAGCTGAGAGAGTGCAAAGCTTTTCAGAGTAAAGGAAACGCTTGTTCCGGACCCCGGGAACGCTTGTATGACATCAAGGCAGACACAGTTGTAAGGCTCTTCTTTATTAAAGATAATACGAATGAATACCATTTTCTCAATGATTTCTTTAATTAAGTAGCTTATTTATCATGTTTTATCAATGATTTATTTAATCTTATTTATTGAATTCCTTGATCATGTTGATAGATATATAATTCGTGATATAGTTTATCTTATGCAGGTGCTATTGATTTTTTCCATGTTTGTGATTGCAGATCTTTGAAGACGACTCTTTCAAGCAACTGGAAAGAAGATTATTACAAATAGCGCTAGACTGCATGTAGGTCTTCAAAACCCCTGTTGTAGCTAATTAATGAACCGAATATTATCTAGAGAAAATAGTTTTTGTTTGTCTGTTTGTTGCTAGCTATCCGTAGGACACTTGGGAGGTTTTTCTTGTCCGCAAGAACGACTTATCCATCTAACACAAGTAAGTGACCATGAAGGAGAAGGTGATGATAAAACAAGTAATAATGATGAGACAAGTAGTAATGATGAAAGTGAAGAGGCAGAGGTCAATGATGAAACAAAAGACATGGAGGTAGATGAAAATGAAGATGAGGAAAATGATGAAGAGAGCAGCCATTATAATGATGATGATGTTGGAGATGAAGAGGCAGAAGATAGTATGGACACAAATGAAGTAAGTGACAGTAAAGACAGTGAGGTTCCTAGTAGTGATAAGGGCAGTGGTGATGTTGGAAACAAAGACGACAGTGATGAAGCAGAAAACATGGTAACTGACAGCGATAATTATTCTAATGACAGCAGTGATACCAAGGATCAGAATGTCAGTGAAGTTGATGATAAAAATGAAGAAAATGAAGAGGATGATAGCAGCATTGAATAAGAAGACAGTAAGGAGCATGACATTCAATATGGAAAAAATAATGAGGACATTGAAATGGTCACAAACAAACCTCTTTCTTTGACTTACCAAAGAGGAGAAAGGCATGTGTTTGCTGCCTCTAAAAGGAAAGGGACCATGCCTTTTGCATCAACAAAAAAGCTTGACAAAGGCAAGGAAAAGGTCATTGT